>JABMIG010000387.1:52500-110364 GCA_013187285.1 Cyclotella cryptica | reverse complement strand
GGAGAAGTGGTTGTTCATCGTAAATTGCGTAGACCAATTTTCATTGTATTTGATGTACTGGCAAACTCAGCTTCCGAGCCTATATTGCATCTTCCATTTGAGCAGCGTTTGCGTCACTTGAAGGCGGCGTCTTTGTAAAGAAGGATGCAGGAGTAGATGTGTTCAATTCGGCATCTGTGAATGATCCGAAAGTGCCATTACCGTTGGTTAGGAAGAACTTTGTTAAACGAGTCGATTTGGATCACTTACTCTCCAACGTACACGAAGAGAGGGGCATGAGGATTTATAAGCACGGGGAAACTCATCATCACTTGACGGATGGAATCATCTTTCAACCCAACATGCCATATGTCTGTGGCACAGATGTAAATCTCTTGAAATGGAAGTATCTTGACACTGTCACCATTGATGTGGAGATCTTACCTCCAAAACCAAACTTTGGAAGGAATCAAAGCAATGATAATGAAGACATATTACGCGTTGGAGTGATGGGCGAAGATTCGACCACTGTCGATATGACGCGTTACCTCCGCCTTCCCTCAAGTGAACGCCATCGCCTGGAAGCGGATCGAAACGAGAACGGATCGAAGATTGCCGAGGTGGGATTTGACCCTACTACAGGAGAGTGGTACTATCGCACAATGCGACCGGATAAAGTGGCACCCAACCATATAAGTACTGTGTTGGGAACACTTTTGGAATTGGCAGAAAGTTTGTCGACAGAAGAATTGCGTTATCGAATGTCTATTCCATCGGGGACAAGAGATACTTATGCGAAAGATGTGAGGAATATGCAAAAGCAGTTGCTGGAGCACCAGAGGCGTAAGAACAAGGCAGCTGCTGGTGGGTCAAGGTAACTTTGGCGCGGTTGGAGGTAAATTGGAAGTTCAGGGTGGGAGACAACAAACATAAAATCTCAACAGTTTGTTATATTTGTTGTTAATGATAATCACATGCAGACGAAAGTAGAATTCTAATCTAAATTACGTTTGTTTGAAACGCTGTCATACTCGACGTTGTTTATACAAGATAAAAATGAGGGGTTATCTGAAGTGGTTTCCACCACATGATAATAATATTTTATCAAGATTTTTTTTAAAATCTTAGTTTATCATTGAACACAAATTGTTTTCCTTCTCCATTTTCAGGAGACGCTTTTTCACTTTTGAACTTTATAGGTGAATATGTATAAACACTGCTGCCAATACCTGTAAAAACCTGATTTTTATGTTTGATATGCATTGGTATTCAATCACTGTTGATTTGTGATTACCTTTAAAAATATATCTAAAATTGATTTATAGCATGGCCAAAATTTACGGGGCTTGATTGCTATTGAAAAGGCCTTTCTCAATCACAATGGCCTTAATACAGTGAATAAGTGATCATGAGGCTAATCCGCGACCTCTTTGGTTGATAGGGCTGTTCCGTGATTCCCACGTTCTGGGGGCTCCTTCACGACCACTGTTACGAACTCAAAAGACTACTGGTGCGCGACTCCTCATCACGCTTAGAATCAAACTTGGGCAATATTCCTCAATTTTGCAAAACTGTTGGGATAGATACTTCACCTCACCCTACAATGATTCATTGCCAATAAGAAAACGATTACGATCACTTTAATATAGTGAGATTTATCATGAGGCTGGTCTTTGTATACCATATTTGTCAAGGCTTTCCACGATTACTTCCATGCTCTGGGGGCTGCTCTGCGACCAGTCTTGTCAATTTATGCTTATCGATGAACTCCCATGTTTTAAGGGCTGTTGTGAATTAGAAGGGATTCATTGATAAGTCGTGCTAGTGCGTGCCCTCTAGCTTAGCATTTATTGGAAGTGTGTGTGACATGTTTTTCTAGATCATATCATGTAAAAATTCACGTGCTGAGTCAACACTCACCCACCACCCACCATGACAATTTCTGCCCCATCGTCAGAATTCAGCCTACCACACAAAAACCATTGCAGATATTAAACTTCTGCCACCGCACAATCCATGGTCACATATGCGACAACAATATCCCTGGCACGATTGCCTTGATTCATGGTATTGTTGGAGAACAAATCCCTCCACCACCATGCCAATTTTGTTACATTTTTCTTCGTGGCATGGTGTGTTGGAAATTTGATGTTTCCCTATTGGTAAGATGTTTGAAAAACAATTTCACTTATTTTATCAATCTACCTTTCCGCCTCATGAATTGTGTTGTCTTCTTCTCCTTCCGCTTTCTCCGTGTTGTCCTGTGACTCAAGAACTTCAGTACAGGGTGACATAGCACAACAAACAAATTAATGACAGCGGTGGATGCCGATGACCACGGACACCCATGCAACAATCAAGTTAAAAACAATGTTGGCAGCAACGAACAACACAACAATCAAATTAAGGATGATGATGGCTGCTGGCAACGGAAACCCACACAACAATCAAATGATCAGCGACCATGTCAACGGCAAATAACACAGCACTACTTGCAACTTGAACGACATCACAATTGTTTTCAACTCTATCGCAAACCCAAAATGATTTCTAAAATACGCAACACATACACTGATCACCAAAAACAATACATGGTATCGTGGGAGAACAAATCCCTCCACCACCGTACCAATTTTGTTACGTTTTTTGTCATGGCATGGTGAGTTGGAAATTTGATGTTTCCCTATTGGTAAGATCGTCACCTTACAACCAACATGGCCAAAATATGTGCACATCATAACATGAACAGTTTCAAAATAAGAGCATCACCGAATGAAAAACTGTAGCCTATTACCCAAAAATATTTTTTAACATAGACGCACAACCTAAATGTATTACCAATAATGTTACAGTTCACCAAAACTGTTTTCAATGCAAATGCATGACAGGCCATATGAAGCCTAAGATCATGCTTTCAACGTACCTTAGAACAAACATTGCCAAAATATGTGAGCATCGTAACATATAACCTAAGGAAGTCTTTCAACACAAAAGTATTACTTAATGCAAAAGTGTAGCATATAACCCAACCTTAACTCGTGACTTACAATTTGATAACACAACATTCATTTTCACATCTTAATGTTGATCTGAGCTGCAATAAAACCAAAAATCAAATATTTTCAACAATTATGGATGTACATAATAGTTTCGAGCGTTCAATATTTCTAACTCAAGTGTTCAATATTTTTAACGATTTTGACCTCTATTGATGATTTGTCAAGTGTTCAAAAATTTTACTAATTTTGATGTCTATGAATGATTTCAATATTTTCCAATGATTATAGATGTACATACTATTTTTTGAGTGGCAATGAAACCCACAATATTTTTTAGCACGATTATGGACTTATTTTTTTTGAGCGACATTGGAGATGATAAATTCATTCATCTCACATTTTGTCCGTTCAATTTTTTAACGATTTTGATGTCTATTAACAATTTAAAATGCTCAACAATTAAAGATATTTATACTATTTTTTGAGCTGCATTAAAGCAAAAATTATATTTGTTTAACAATTATGGATGTACATAGTAATTTTGAGTGTTCAATATTTTTAAATCAAGCGTTCAATATTTTCAGCAATTTTGACCTCTATTGATGATTTGTCAAGTGTTCAAAATTTTTAACGATCTAATATTTTTTGAGAATGATTTTGGAGATGATGAATTCATTCATCTCTATAACCAACATGACCAAAATATGTGTATGTCATAATGTATTACCTAAGGAACGTGTTCAACATAAAGGCATCACTGAATGCAAAATTGCCGCAAAATTACCCAAAATATTGTTCAACATAGGCGTACGCATGTACCATGTAAATGCATCACCAAAAATGTTAGGACTCACCAAATGCTGTTTTCAATGCAAGCGCATGACAGATCATATGAAATCACATCATTTGTTTTCTCTGCCTATATCATGCTTTCAAAGTACCTTATAACCAACATTGCCAAAATTTGTGCACATCGTAACAACAAACCTAAAAAAGGTTTTCAACATTGTAGCCTATTACCCATCGTTAACTCAGGACTTACAATGTAATAACAAAGCATTCATTCTCACATCTTAATATTGATCAGTAAGTAGAATGCCACACCACTGACTGGATTACCAAATATGGTTTTCCGTTTAAACACACCACTTAATACATCACCAAACACTGTTTTCAATGCAAATGCATGACAGACCATATGAAAACACAGCATTCATTTTCTCTGCTGAAATCATGCTTTCAATGTACTTTATAGCCAACATGGCCAAAATATGTGCACGTCGTAACATATACCCTATATTTTTTACGATTTTGACCTTTATAGATGATTTGTCAAGTGTTCAATATTTTTAACAATTTTTATGTCTATGGACGATTTCAATACTTTCAATGATTATAGATGGACATAATTCTTTTTGAGCCGTAATGAATGAAACCCACGATAATATTTTTTTACGATTATGGATACACATAATTTTTTGAGCACAATTTTGGAGATGATGAATTCATTCATCTCATATTTTGTAGCGTTCATTTTTAACGATTTTGACTTCTAATAACGATTTAAAAATATTCAACAATTATTGATGTATATAATAATTTGAACTGCAATAAAACCAAAAATCATATTTTTTCAACGATTACGGATATACATCATATTTTTGAGCATTCAATATATTTAACTCAAGCGTTCAATATTTCTAACAATTTTGACCTCTATTGATGATTTGTCAAGTGTTCAAAATTTTTACAATTTTGATGTCTATGAATGATTTCTATATTTTTCTATGATTATAGATGTACATACTATTTTTTGAGCAGTAATGAATGAAGCCCGCGATAATATTTTTTTCGATTACGGACATACATAAAATTTTTGAGCACAATTTTGAAGATGATGAATTCAATCATCTCACATTTTGTAGCATACAAATTTTTAAGGTTTTTGACCTCTGTTAATGATTAAAAAATTCTCAACGATTATAGATGTATATGATAATTTGAGCTGCAATAAAACCAAAAATAATTCTTATTTAACCATTACGGATGTACAAAATATATTTGAGCGTTCAATATTTTTAACTCAAGCGTTCAAAATTTTTAACGATTTCGACCTCTATTGATGATTTGTCAAGTGTTCAAAATTTTTAACACTTTGATTCCAATATTTCTCAATGATTATAAATGTACATAATATTTTTTAAGTGGTAATGAATGAATATTTTTTAACAACTATGGATGTACATGATAATTTGAGTGTTCAATATTTTTAACTCAAGCGTTCAATAGTTTTGACAATTTTGACCTCTATTGATGATTTGTCAAGTGTTCACTATTTTTGACGATTTTGATGTCTATGAATGATTTCAATACTTTTCAATGATTATAGATGTAGATAATATTTTTTGAGCGGTAGTGAATGAAACCCACGATAATATTTTTTCACGATTGTGGAACATAATATTTTTGAGCACGATTTTGGAGACAATAAATTCATTTATCTCATATTTTGTAGCGTTCAATTTTTTAACTATTTTGACCTCTATTAACGATTTAAAAATTCTCAACCATCATAGATGTATATAATAATTTGAACTGCAATAAAACAAAAAATATTATTTTTAACGATTACGGATGTACATAATATTTTTGAGCGTTCAATATTTTCAACTCAAGCGTTCAATATTTTTAACAATTTTGACCTCTATTGATGATTTGTCAAGTGTTCAATATCTTTAACAATTTTGATGTCTATGAACAATTTCAATACTTTTCAATGATTATAGATGTACATAATATATGTTTTGAGCGGTAATGAGAGAAACCCATGAAAATATTTTTTTACGATTATGGAAGTACATAATATTTTTTAGCACGATTTTAGAGGTGATGAATTCATTCATCTCATATTTTGTACCATTCAATTTTTTCAACATTTTGATGTCAATTTATGAATAAAAATTCTCAATGATTATAGTTGTACATTATATTTTTTGAGCTGCAATAAAACCAAAAATCATATTTTTTCAACAATTATGGATGTACATAATAGTTTCGAGCGTTCAATATTTCTAACTCAAGTGTTCAATATTTTTAATGATTTTGCCCTCTATTGATGATTTGTCAAGTGTTCAAAAAATTTTACTAATTTTGATGTCTATGGACGATTTCAATATTTTCCAATGATTATAGATGTACATACTATTTTTTGAGTGGCACTGAAACCCACAATATTTTTTAGCACGATTATGGACTTATTTTTTTTTGAGACGACATTGGAGATGATAAATTCATTCGTCTCACATTTTGTCCGTTCAATTTTTTAACGATTTTGATGTCTATTAACAATTTAAAAATGCTCAACAATTAAAGATACAAATACTATTTTTTCAGCTGCATTAAACCAAAAATTATATTTGTTTAACAATTATGGATGTACATAGTAATTTTGAGTGTTCAATATTTTTAAATCAAGCGTTCAATATTTTCAGCGATTTTGACCTCTATTGATGATTTGTCAAGTGTTCAAAATTTTTAACGATCTAATATTTTTTGAGAATGATTTTGGAGATGATGAATTCATTCGTCTAATATTTTGTACCGTTCTATTTTTCACCATTTTGATGTCTATTCATGATTTAAAAATTCTTAACGTTAATAGATGTATATGTTGGGCCCTAAAAAGTCACCGGCCCCGTGATGGAACTGGGACCGATTTTTTGCCCCGTGCTGAAGCTGGGATGCCGACAGCCCCGTGCTGGCACTCGCTGCATGGGGCATCCAGTTCCAGCTCGGGGCGCCCAGTTCCAGCACGGGACATGTCAAAATCTCATTTTTGGTCCCAGTTCCAGCACGGGGCGCCCCATTGTGGCACAGTGCCAGCACGGGGCTGTCGGTGTCCCAGTTCCAGCACGGGGCCAGTGGCTTTTTGGGGCCCAACATATATAATGTTTTTGAGGTGCAATAAAACCAAAAAATAATTTTTTTACTTTTATGGATGTACATAATGTCTTTTTAGCTCAAAATGACAACTTAACTATATCACCTACAATGTCGATCAATTGCACACCACAACTTCTGCTAAAAAAGCTTGCATCGGCTGCTAGTAATTATGTGTGTGTTTCGATACGCGCGGGATTCCTCGTTCACATTCGCCATATACTTTGCGTGCTCACGGCACACCTGTGTGCAGGAATCAATATACGCTTCTATTGTATCCTCTTTTCCACGGACACAATGAAGGAGTTTTGATATATTTTTCGTTGGTGCATCGCCATGATTGACGAAGCATCCATGGCATTTCCGTCGACCACCAAAAATATCTAACGAAAAAACAACGTGATTACAGCCCTTTAGTCATCACACAACATTGTTATAACACCTGGCTTATTATTTCATCCGCCGTACTGCCACACATAACTCGACGGCAAGTTCGATCGCTCTGGACCTACCCAGTAACTAGTAACGCTTCAACCCCGATCGCACTTTGGAAGACACCCTCACCATGTCCGCGCCCGACCTGACAACTACCCTGCTCTCCTGCCAGTCCCCCGACCCCACCATCCGCCAAGCTGCCGAAGCGGCCCTGTCCTCCGCCGAGCAATCGAATCTAGCGGACTTCTTTCTAGCACTCGCCGCCGAACTCTCCACGGAAGGTAAGGACGTCACGGTCCGCCAACTCGCCGGACTGCACTTCAAAAACCTTCTCGTTGCCAAAGACGACGCCCTCCAATCCGAGAAGCATGATCGATGGAAGGCCCTTCCAGTCGAGCAACGCGCGGCCATCAAGTCCACTGCCATTGGGGCCATGCGCTCTCCCGTCGCGGTAGCGCGCCACACCGCCGCCCAGGCCTGCGCCGAAATCGCAACCATCGAATTGCCCTACAAGGAATGGCCGGAATTTCTCTCCATCCTCATGGAGAACGTCACGAGCCCCTCCTCAGACGACGGGGTCAAGATCTCTTCGCTCGAATGTCTCGGGTTCACCTGCGAACGCATCGCGGTCGTCTCCGACATCCCCGAAATCGCCCCCGACATCACCGACTTGATGCTCACCACCATTGTCGATGGAATTCGTCCGGATCGCCCTGATGCCATTCGACTGGCCGCCGCGCAGGCCCTTCGCAACTCTCTGGCATTCACGCGTAAAAACATGGAGAACGAGAACGAGAGGAATATGATCATGAAGACGATTTGCGAGGCGACGCAGAGTCCCGATGCGAGGGTTCGCGCTGCGGCTTACGAGTGCATTGTTCAGATTGCCTTTCAGTATTATGATAAGTTGCAGAGTTATATGCAAACGCTCTTTCAGTTGACGTTCGCTACCATTAGGAATGATGAAGAGAGTGTGGCGTTGCAGGCAATTGAGTTCTGGTCTACGTTGTGCGAGGAGGAGATGGAGTTGATCGAGCTGGCGAATGAGTGTGCGGAGATGGGGCGGGAGGTGCCACCGGAAAGCGTTTGTGTGGGTTATGTTAAGGCTGCCTTGGAGCATCTGTGTCCGCTTCTGACGGAGACATTGATGAAGCAAGATGAGGATTTGGCAGTGGACGATGACGTTTGGAATTTGAGTATGAGTGGAGCCTCGTGCTTGACTCTTGTAGCAGCTACTGTTCTGGATGATGTCGTTCCTGTGATTATGCCATTTGTGCAGCAGAATATTCAATCAGAAAACTGGAGGAATCGTGAGGCGGCTACCATGGCGTTCAGTTCTATTTTGGATGGACCCAGTGATGAGTCGATCGGTACTTATGTCAATCAGGCTGTTCCAGTCCTACTTAGTGCGCTGTCGGATTCCAACGATTTGGTGAAAGATACCACAGCCTGGACGATTGGAAAGATTTGCGACTTGCACGTCCGAGCCATTCCGGCGGATACCTTCCCCACTTTGGTGAACGGTCTCGCAAGCAAGCTGTTGACAGAGTCTCCAAGAGTTTCCAGCCAAGCATGCTTTGGAATTCACAACCTAGCTGCTGCGTTCAAGAACGACGAAGCAGCGGAGAAAACTGGCACTAATTTACTCAGTCAATATATGCCAACGCTTCTTCAAACACTGCTCCAGGTAGTGGATCGTGAGGATGCAGTAGAGTCAAATCTGAGAATCGGGGCATTCGAAGCCATGAGTGTGTTGATCCAGAACTCAGCGCCAGATGTTCTTAACGTCTTGATGCAGTTGCTTCCAGCCATTAATGATCGACTGGGCCAGAGCTTCAATATGCCTTGTTTGACAAACGAGGATAAGGAGCAAAAGGAGGGAATACAAGGTCTTCTTTGCGGTCTGATTCAAGTGATTGCAATCAAAACAACCAAGGAAGCTATCTTACCCTTCTGCGACTCCATTATGACAAACTTCCTTCAAGTGCTCCAGACAAAGAATGCCACGTGTCACGAGGAAGCTCTCAGTGCCACATCTGCCATTGCCACGATTCTGGAGGGAGATTTCGTGAAATACATGACTGCACTGCAACCATTCTTGATGGCTGGCTTGCGCAATTTTGAAGCCTATCAGGTGTGCACTTGTGCCGTTGGACTCGTGGGTGACATCAGCCGTTCGATCGAAAATAATATACAACCATTTTGTGATGAAATCATGTCAGCCTTGATTGAAGCTCTCCAGAATGCATCGCTTCATCGCAGCGTGAAGCCTCCTGTTTTGTCTTGCTTTGGAGACATTGCATTGGCGATTGGTGCAGCTTACGAACCCTATTTGCAATTATCTTTGATGATGTTGCTTCAAGCAGCCCAAACACGGGCACCAGATGATGATGAGGAGCTCATCGACTACGTCAACACACTGCGAGAAGGAATCCTCGAGGGATACACTGGCATTGTGCAAGGACTAAAAGATGGCAATCGTGCTGAAGTTCTCTTACCCTACATTGAAGCAATCATGGGCTTCCTAGAATTGTTGGCAAGTGACCGAAGAAACGATTACGACAATGAGGTTCTCAGCAAAGCTGTTGGGCTGATTGGTGACATTGCAAGCTGCCTTGGTTCACAAATTAAGAACCACATTAGCAAGCCCTACATTTTTGTGCTGTTGAACGAAGGAAATGGATGTGGCGATCAATCTATTGTCAGCACTTCCCAATGGGCGATGGGAGTGGTCCAACAAGCTATGGCCTGAGGCTTACATACGTTGGACAAACTAATCTTTGCCCCCTGTCACTGCGCCAAAAGCAAACCTGTGCTATTGGTCAAGTCACAGGGAGCACTGTCTCTCTGGCCCGTTACCTCTTGTTCTTGGTCAAAGGAGAGGAATAGAAAATCGACAACTTGAGCACGAACAGCACATTTCTGTTTGTTCAGCATGCCTTGTTTGTCTCGAGAGCCTACCAAGAATCTGTTAAGGTCTCAACTCGACCAAACCACAATGGTCTTTGTCGACTTGACACCACGAAAGCATTCTTATATGCCATGACCAGATTCTATTAATCTAAGCTAGATTTAAAAGGAATTTTCAACCCTTACTTACTGTAAGTTGAAAAACCAAATGCCATCTACCTTTCTTCTTTGCTTTGTTCCAGAGGTCTTCGCCAGGTGGCAAGACATAAGCACTATTTCTTACAATCTTCTGGAAAGACATGGACAAAATGATTTACCATTGCATGCAGCCTCAAGTGCGTTGCACTGGACCTAGGTTCTTACTCGCTTGTGCTCCATGGCACGATTGGATACATCTATCACTAACACTAACTAAAACTGTACAATGGTGCTACCCGTAGGGTTGCTCCTTTGATGTGCCAAAAACAGTCGCAGGGTTAAGTATGGTTTCCTGCGTACCCTGCCCCCGTATCCCTGTCGGCCAAAAAACTTGCCCACTAACGGCCACGCGTGCGGGGCCAACTGTTGGTAGACATGGGGAACGGGTAAGGCCCCATCAAAGGAGGGAGGGGTGACCAGGGGGACGCTGTATCAGGCGGGCCCCTGAGCTCAGCCTTAAGGACAACCCGTCGGATTGGGTGGTAACAGTGGCAATGGTAGAGACCCGTCTGGCAAGACCAGGCGGGATGGGTATAAGCCCCTTGAGGCGGCCCCCCTGACGGCACATGTGTGTGCGTGGAGTCCCGGAGAATGTCAGGCAAATGGCCACTGGAATGGCCTACGGTTTGCCGTCATTGACTCTGGCACCTGCGCTATATACGCTACCGATCATGGTGGCTGCACGCCAAGGTCTCTCACAACTTACGCCGCCGCCGCGGCATTGTTGTACTCTCTGTCTATCATGTTGGCAGTGACAACATGATATGCCCCTCCTGCGATGTTAACAAACTTAAACGTCTGTTTCATCTTCGTCGACATGCCTTCCGAGAAGACGTGTAGCTCCTCCCGGATATATTCCTTGAAGGTGGAGCCCTTCCACCTCCCCATCTTTTGAATCTGTTGATCCGAGTACCCTGCCAAGGACAGGGCATTTGCACCACCCGTCCGGAGGGAGTGTGTGTCAATTCAATCGATTGGGAATCCTCGACCTGGGTACCCCAGCGCCACTGCCGCCATCTTCAAGGCGGCGCTTATATGGCGGTCTGTGATGTTGTCCCGTCGTCCTTTCTCAAAGTAGGCTGACAGGAACGTGGTGAGGTTGGTGGTGTGGCGGCGAATGTGGATGTATCGCCATGCCAGCGCCCGTACCGGACAGAGTATGGGCTCTCCATTGTGTTCCTGATGTACACACACCCCTTTCCAGCCGTTTTTTTGATTGTCGAGCTTGAGAGTTGCCGAATGGGCTGCCAGGAGGAGATGATCTGGGGCATCCTGGGGAAGCTGTTGGAGGTGGCCGGTGTGGGTGGAGAAGAACGTAACGTCTTCTAATTTAAACTGGACGGTTTGCTTCGTTTCGTTGCGGTAGCATTTGCATGTATTCTCTCCCACTCAAAGTAAGTAGTAGAAGGCGATAAGTGTTAAATCTCCAACGGCTGCCTCCACTGTCGTTGCCGAGTCAGCCATTCCAAGTTGGCACAAGAACGCAGGGACATCAGCCTCGATGGGAAATTTCTTTGTTGTCGCGGGGTTGCTCTTCCGCCACCCATCAAGCATTTGCAACAACCTCGGGATGAGCTTGTCGGAGCCAGTTAGTTTTGTGGGGTTTTCCCCGACGGCCAGGGCGATCATCTGACCAACGGCCGTGAGAGCTGACGAGACCGTTTGAGTTGTAACTTGGCGGCCTCTGCCGAAGTCACCGGAGCTGACGCCGGCGGCAAATCCTGAAAGCAGGCGGGTTCTTGTGGTGTAGTTGACCCCCTGTAGGTGAGGGTCCACGCCCAGAGGTTTGACAAACTGGTGCCAGTGGGAACAATGATTCTGCCTGGTTTTGGCAGACGTCGCCACGCGGCCACATCGAAATCCTTCGTCTGCAAGATGGAAGTAACTCTGGTACCGATCCCGGAGGATAGGCGGTAGAGAGTCCACGATTCCTGCGATGGGAGTGGAAAACAGTTATCATAAAGAGTGAGAAAGTCAGCGTCTGATGCACAAAACCACTTTTGAATGCCCCCAAACGACCGCGATGGTATGTCCGTCATTGCATTTTGCGTGCCCTTGATGTGAAGGGTGGTAAGTGGGGAGGTACTGTGGTGGTGCAAATGGAGGGCGAGCGCTCGTATCAGTTGCATGGCGGCTAGCGAACTCTTTGCAGCCATACGTTGGACCCAGTGGACACTTGGGCTGTTGTTGCTGTAGAGGGCCACCCATTTTGTGGACAGGTTGGGTACGGTGCCTTCGATTACGAGAAAGAGCAGGAGGAGTGCCGCCATTTCGAGGTCTGAGTTTGTTATGGTTTCTCCTGGGTTGGTCGCCGAGCAGATATCCTCCCAAATGGCTGCCGGCCACTCAAAGCGGATGACAGTCGGTGGTGTGGCCGTTCCTTCGCCTATCACAATGACACCCACTCCCTCCTTTGATGCGTCTGTCACACCTACGATGTCAGGCCATCCATGTACAAGGCTGTGGCATGTTGTGGGCGTCTAGACGGATCCCTACAGGAATCGCCAGCAATCCTGGAGTGCAGTATATAAGGACTTGTTTCTACAGAGGAACACCACCGGGGGCGACTTGCTGAGGACCCAGTAGAACGGTGACATCACACCATGGCCCGCTGGTATCGACGTAAACGCGTGTCGGATCTTGTATAGGGTTGACCGAAATTCTTTGAACGGGACACCAAACGCTGCGTTCTTGCGGTGGAACGAAGCCAAGTGTTGAGGCGCAATACCAGGGCATCGCGCTTGCCTTCCGCCAGCCACATTGTTTTGTCGGTGCCATTGAACATGAACCCAAGGACTTCTTTGATTTCATCCCAGGCCCCCTCCCCCTGTACCAACTTCTTAAATGAGATGGGGTCTGATTCCTTGCTTTCGTGCAAGGGAAACATATTGTGTACCGCACACATAACGGCATTGGCCACGTGGTCCAACTGCGCCCTTGTGGTGGGTATAGTCAGCCCAATGAAATCATCTAAGTAGACGTCAATGAGGTATTTGAGTGGCGATGGACGTTTGCTATCCTGATCCGTGGTAGTGATGTCCCCCCTGGGCAAGGCGTGGTATGCCACGGACGTTGTAGTGTGTCCCAGGAATTTGTGGTTGGGAAGGCTGCCGATAGCAGTGTTGGAATAGCTAGCAGCAACGTCGCGCGCCGTCTCCGATGCGGCACAAAAATAAGGAGAGGACTCGACCCATCCCATCTGCAGGGAGCTGGGGACGACCAGTTTGGTACTGGTACCCGTCGTCTTCGGCAAGACGTAGGCAAAGTTCCATTCTTTGCCTACCTGGCAGTCCAATCGCCAGAAGCCGTCCTTGATGTCCCATTTTGCCATCGGGACTTTTTCATCATCGGCGGTGGAGGCGAATGCATGGATGATCCGTGACAAGGAGTGCCCGATTTGGTCGATGGATCCTGCCGGTGCCGTCTTCACCGTGTTCTCATTGACTGACAGTATTCTGGATCCATCCGTCAATCGTAGCGAGAAGGACAAGTCGAGGATCGTCCGATACTTCCTTGATTTGTGTGGGATCATGGTGATCGGGGAAACCTTGAGTTCCTGCGGTGGGTTGTCGCAGATGCTTTCCCACTCCACAATCCTTGCTTGGCCACATCGTACTTTCTCTTGTACCTCGTTGCGCAGTTGGGCGATTGCGTCCGGTGCTAGGGCTGAGACATGTGGGCCTCGATCTATCGCGGCTTGCATTTGGTCCCTTGTCCATGGACGCCCCGTCATGACCGGGCAGCCCCGTGTTGCATAGCGGAGGAGAGTAGGCGCTGCTGGGTGTTGTAAGGCAAGCCCCGCGGGGCACATTTGGTTTCGGTGTGTAATGCGTTCAGTCGTGGCATCGTGGACATACGGATGGCCAGTAGGCATGGTCCAGTAGGGGCTGCTGCTGCTGAGGTGTTGTTATCCTTGCCTGGCTCCTCTCCATTGTTTAATCTCTTTGCGGAGTAACGGAGTGGTTGCCCCGGTGACGTGGGCTTGGTTGTTGTGCGAGGGTTGTAGTAGTCCGCATAGATTGGGGGATGGTGAAGGAGCCTGTTAAGACGGGGTGATGTCCCGTGGTGTGGAAGCCGTCAATGGGGGCGCAAACGTGCAAGCAGTGTTAGTGTGTCAATGTCGGTGTTGGCTCGGTCCAATGGATGTGTTACACTTGCGTACCGTAGGTGGTTTGCTCACCATTGCGCTGTAGTGTAGGTCAGCATCATTGCAAGGCCCGCCCTGTGGATGTTGGCCAGCATTCGGGTTGCCACGGCTGTTTCCACTTCGCTGGGCTGTACCACGAGCCTCGGGCGGCAAGGCAGATGTATGGATTCCGGCGGAGGGCGGGGTATCGTGGGCGTTACAAATATCAGTATATGCAACTAGGGGGTTCTCACCTGAGCCATTATCCAATAATTGTAGATTTAGTTTACCACTACCCTCGGATTGCTCCCCAACGACGTAGTCCCCCTCCCGATATCGCTTGCATGGTTGGTGTCCTGGTGATAGTTGGATGTCCCTGGCCTTGTGACACTGTACTGCGTCCCAGACCAGGGGCATTCCTCATGCACTCCGCTTCCATCGTTTAGGCAAAGTTTGTTGTTGGAAGTTCTGATAGGTGGCTGGAGGCTCAGTTTGCAGTCGCTTCTCGACGCCTGGGGCAAGCATAGAACAGAGGTTAGCTGCAAACTCTTCGGGGATGTCGCTAGCGGGGACATGCCCCGACGTTGCACGCCCACAACTCCTGCCTTGGCATTTCCCAAGAATGTAGGAGTAGCACATAAGGTTTCGTCCTTCCTGCATATACTTCAGCAGCGTTGGAAGAGCCCCTTCAGAGATATTGCACGCTCACATCAAGTTGCGTAGCTGCACACTCCGAAAGTGGGCGATGTATGGTGTCATGAGCACCTTAAGTTTGGGATGAAGATCCGACTGGCGGATTGCCACCGGTCTGTCCCCTGGGGTAGGTTGTCCCGTCGTGCCAGTTGTAGTCTGGATGTGGCCCGCGTGCGCTCAAGCCCCTGACGAGGTGTGAGGTGGTAATCCTGCTGGTGGGAAAGTTGCCGTGGTTTGACCCGGCCTGCCTCTTCCTCCAGTGATACTTGCTCCCGTTGCAGTGATTGCCAACGTCCCTGGGACCAGCCACTTCTCTGGAAAGTTGCCCATGCGGATCTCCCTGCATGCATGGACGTCCGCCCCGATGACTTGCATGAGGAGCGACGTCGGCCATCGAACTTGGCCCATCGAAATGTTATCGGCTGTCAGGGTTCTGAAAAAATACTGGCGACTGTCATTTAGCACGGCCCAGGTGATCTGTCGGCAAATTGTGGGGGTGAAATTGGGCGCATTCGCTGTCACACTTTCGGAGTCAAGCATGGTAAACAGCGCGTAGCAATTATCGAAGTAATCGCACTTTCCCCCAAAGAGAGCCCAGAGTATGGCACAAAAGGTCCCGAGATCCAACTTCAGTTCATGGAAGGTGGCGGCAGGAGGCCGGGGATCCTGCTTCCCTAACAGGTTCGCCTCGGCGAGGGTGTGATTCTGGCAGGTTGATGACATGGCCTGCTCTTTTGATCGTAGGTCGGCCGTTTCATTCCCTGCTCGAGGCCTGCAAACCAGTATCAAGATGCCTTGTTCCGCTGTAGCCAAGAACGCAGTGGGAGTGCCCGGTCCGAACTCTAGTTTCGTGATGTCATCCATCGTGGCCTTATCGAAGTATACACTTCAATTAATTTGGACATCGTTGTTGCATGTCCACTGTCGCATGTCCTCTAGGAGTTTTGTGCGTTGGACGTCGATTTCCTTCATACTTCGGAAATACTGCCAGATGGGTTGCAGCAATGCTTCGTTCCTTACGCAGCTAAACCCTTTGAGCTTAGCTAGCTGGAACTTGCTGTAGGACTTGGCCGCCGTTTCCTGCCGGCCTTCACTCTGTGGCTCTGTGGGTGGTGCTAGGGCTCCTTGCTCTGCCCGTAGCGCCGCGACCACCGCTGCCGTAACTTGGGCAATTAGGTTCACTTCGACTGTTCCATTGGCAAGCGCGGAGTCTGTGGGGGTTTCCTGACGACGGATGTTCGTGGGCCCATTACCTTGTCCGGAGACTGCCATCGAGCCCAACATGGATTGGAGTCTTTTGTACGCCCATTCATGACAGTGAGGTGACATGCCCAGCACTGCTGGTGTTGCCAAGGCGAGCATGCTGCTGGCCGTGTTTGTGCCAGTGCCTGGCTGTGCTGCCATACAGCACCAGTCAAAGACCAGCCTGTAGTGGACTGGATTGAGTTCGGATTGGTGAAGGGAAGTGGCGATATGGCGATACAGCTCCCACGGCGTGCGGCGTTGTTCAGCGCAGAACAAAAACAAAATGCAGTCCGGAGGCAACACCAACATCCGCGGGCATACCACTCATGTCTTGGTGGCAGTGGGGCCCGGGATCCACCACTTGTTTTGATTTTCCGGCACAGTGAAGAAGGCCTCGAACTCCGTTACATTCACGCAGACAGACTCGTCTTCCCACCCCCATGCGGTGTTTCGCCCGAGCTCTATCATCTGTGATGTTGCCACCAGCGTCCTGTCTCCCAAGAAACCTATGGTTTTCCCCAACCATTCCTTATCCACTCCCGGAACATTTGGGTATGTCCCTGCCGAATGGATGAGGTGGATGTGTGGCAATTTTTTGTGCATTGCCGCAAATACCAGGAGGTGAGGGTAGCCCATGGAATCCTCTTGGAAGCGCTTTTGTTCCTCAGGTTCCAAGGTACGACTGGCTTGCCAGAGGAGGAATGTTTTGAGTTCTTCTGCTGTCTGGATTGGGTGATCCGTCAAGCATGCTTGAGCAAGTGCCGAGTATGACTCGGTCGTTTGGAGGGCTCGAGGGGTCGCCAAGGGTAGTGGGGGGTCCCGTCCTGCTTGCGTGGTTGCTGGGGTTTGTGGATCCCCATTGTCCCCCTCCACCGGTGGCAGCATGTTCGCTTCCTCCGTTGCGATTGTATCTTGTGTGATGGGCGACCTGGAGGCGAGGAGGCGTTGTTGCTGGCCTCGTGTTCGTGCAAGCGGTGTGGTCGTACCGTCCGGCAACATCCCGGGATCCGGGAGGACCCATCCCTCTCCTGCATCTTCCAAGTCCGCAGCATCGTCGAATGCCTCAGTCTCTGCGGCGTTGTCGATGGCGTTTTGCGTTGGCGCGGCCGTTGTCGTCGTCGCGTCGGTGCCCGGTTGGTGTCGGAGGTAGGGGAAGGGGTTCATGGGGGCCATTGTGCGGTGAGGGTCGCGTTAACTATGTTTTTCGTAGTTTTTGCTTGCCGTCTTAACAGCTGCATCAATCGTGCTCATGGATGGCAGCCACCCCGAACAAAAGAATGAGATGGTGAAGGTTGAGGTGGCGGAGGGTGCATGCTCGCACGTCTGTCCATCACCCCAATTTGTTTCGTCCTTGAAAAGACAACCATACTTTCTCTCGCGTCGCCAATTATTCTCAATGTCTTTTTTTGTATCGTACTTCTATTGTTGTACCATAAGTAGCCCGAATATAAGCCAATAACAAGTTAATGCACCTCGTTTGTGTGTGACAATACACCTATTGTACTGTATGTATCGTATCGTTGTGTCGTGGAAGGTTTATCTCAAATATCTCAAAATGTGCGTTCGAAAAAAGGACGGTCTGTCCGTTCAAGTATCTTAGAGACATAAAGCTAGGGGTCCGCGTTTTTATATTAGGGGGGTACACACAAAAACTGGATATTTTTCAGAAGGGTCCAATTGTCGCCAAAATTTTATATGACTATGGTATTGGTGTTGACAATGTATTCCTAAGTTTTCGCTGAAAAATTTTGACTGTATGCAGTATGAATGGTGATACATTATTTTCATACTAGTGACTGAGTAATGTAAGAGGTATTTACATAAGTACTTAATTGGCTACATGCTTTACATATGAAATATGTATTACATACATACTTGTATATCCCCAATTGAAATATTACTAAGTGTTTATACTAATCCTCCATCCCTGTTCAACATGTTTATTGTATTTCGACTTTAGCAGCTTTTCTTCTGTAATCGTTAGATCACCCTCTCTCAAACAACTTTCATTCCACACCATTGCAGAAAGCTTGTCCCATCTTCCTCATTCATTGTCCAAAGCTGCTCAATCTCTGTACCTACTAGATTCTCATCAATGTTTGGTCTAGGAGGCTGTAATTTTTCATATCTATCAGTTTCCCCTTGTGCTTCCAACTCATCTCTCATTTTGACCGCCTCTGCAATGATGCTTTCCTTTTCAACTTCGTAACGAGTATCCAGATTGCCAACATCTGCTGTCACAGTACCTAATTGACAAGTATGCCTTCTTGAAGGAAGTTCCAATGTTGGTGAATCTGGCACACCTCTTGTGTTTTGCTGGGGAATGATGTTGTTGATTAAATGCTTTGATAAATCAGCCGGTGAATAATGAACTCCATTTTTGACCACGGATGATGAAGATCGTTCCAGCCAAATCCAATCACTCGAATTCGAATTTGTTCCTTGACTGCATTGAGCCTAGCTGCAGTACTGCTCAAATTATTAAATGCTCTTTGAGCATGTGATTTGGTACGCCAACAAGCATCAGAATAAAACATGTCAACATATGTCAAGGCTTTGGCATATTCTAGTTGTGCTGCAAGTATCTTTTTCTTCCTAAGCTGATCTTGCTTTTACTGTTTCGCTTCCCTCTGAATATTCAATGATGTTCTCTCTGATTTTCGGACTGCCGGTGCAACCTTTAAAGCAAATGTCATCAAAGATTCCCTCATCTCCGGAGATAAACGGTGGTATGCCCCACTGTTGCTTTTATTCTTAACATCACGATTAAAATCGCCGTTGATCCTTGCATGTCCAACAGCAGATGCATGAATACCCAGAAGACAACCAAAAGATTGCAGTTGTTGTGTAAGTGATGCAAAAGGACTTTCAGCAGGATCATTGGTAGCAATTTTCCCTAGCATAGCTCCATGTTCATCATCTGTAGTCTGCCCCCAGCTGAACTGTCCTTCCTTACTTGATAAATAGTCAGAAGTAGCTTTTCTGGGATCCCTTAGTTCTTTCAGTATTGTTTCTGCAACCTCAATTGCCATCAAGTTGACAGTCTCCATAGTTTCCATATTTTCTTGGCGTTGTGGATAGAAAAGCTCCGCATTTAATTGGTCAAAAGGGAGTGGATCCATCAATTGCTTCTGTCTGTTTGTGTTCATATTGGTATGTCATGGCATCTACCAAGGGTTGCAGAGGAATCTCATTTCCATGTGAGTCTGAATGAATTCTTGAAAAAATGTTGTTCATGAAGTGTTCATCCAAATACTTAGAACCATTTTCTTCTATCACCATCATTGAGGCTTCCAATGCATCAATTGCCTTGCCCATGGAACGAGGCGACCAATCAATTCCACATTGTCCCAGGAAATGAGTGTTTCCTGCAAGCCATCGCATTGGCATGACAATTTTGAAATGGAGTATTGCAATGACACGACACAAGCTTACCATTTCCATAGAAGACAAAACAATAAATATATTCTCTTGTAAGATGTTAGATGTCGGTGTCCGAAGACACTCATCGAGGAATTCAATATAATATCTAGGACGAGGAGAGAGATATAAGCAGAAAACAGAATAAAATAAAAAATATTATGTCATGTTTGTACCTACGATTCCAAAATACAGCAGCAGCTCCCTCTGCTGCTAAGTCTTGTCTTGATCCTGCAGTTCTCTGCACAGGCACAACCATGCTCCCGGATGGTTCATTCTTAGCCAATGCAAAAACATATCTCCGTGTCCTTTTGGATAATTTGCTGGTAGACTGAATTCTTTATCTACTGCACGAAGAACTGCATCAAACATGGTGGACACTTGATAACGAAAATGAATATTTTCTAAATCGGATAGCCGTATTGTCACATGCTTGATCCAAACATTGCGCATATGATTGTGGCAATCTTGTCTGTACACATTGATTTCTTCATGATCAGGATCTCCTCCATTATCCACAATTTTCTGTTTGATGGCTTCTTCGATTTCAAAAGAAATTAATTCACTCAGTGCCGTGCTGTGTTGCATGTATCTGTAGTTACAATACCGTCACGCATTTTGGAGAGGTGTATAGACTCTGCAGATGGGATATCATGGTTTTGACCATACATGGACTCGTGAACCATAATCCACTGATCTAGCAATGACGATTTTTCTTTGAGTGCATCTAAAATAGATATGCATACTGTTTCAGCCTTATCATTTTCTGGAAAAGTAGAGCTTGAAATTAACAAAGGCCTGAACAAAACATGTTTAGTTCCTTGTGCATTTATAGACAACGTTGCGATGACTAAACTTACGTGAAAAGTTCATCTTCCTCAATACTGATAATTAAATTTTGGAATGATATCTGTCTACAAGATGTGCCATCAGTAAACAATTGCTCCCACTTGTCTGCCTTTGCAATACAATAGGCAGCTAATGTCTGAACAATGACCAGCAGAACAGTTCTTGCGCGCCGAATAGTCCAGATGCTTGGTAATTCTTGAATGACTGTTGAAGGAGAGAATGTCCTAATCATTGTCATGATGTTGGCATTGACCGATGAAGGAGGTGTTCCTTTTATCAATTGCTCAATAATAATCTCCCACACGTAACTTGGCCACGATGATGTACCTCCTTTAACTTTGCGAATTTTCCCAAAAACCTTTATGGGAATAGAGTCTTCAGCTGTTCTCTGCTTTTGCTCGGCTTCTTCAAGTTTATGTTCTAGGTCCATGATATCATTTTGTTGCTTTGAAAGGAGCTGCTGGAGAGCCTCAATTTCTTTTTTGTGTATCATGGTCAGAGACATAATGTTCTTGGACTGCTGTGTAGATTGATATGCTTGTCGTGCAGCTGTCTTGGCTTTTGACTCCGCAGTTGTAGCTCTGACTTGTAACAAAGACACATTATATGACAATTCTCTTGCCTTATTTTTATGCCGTGCTATAACCTTTCCAAAATGTTCTCTCTCTTCCATACGAGCTCTCTTGACAGCATCATGAATGAGACAATCTTGAGTTGCTATTGCTACATTTTTCTCCTTCTTAGCTGTATCCACATCCTCAAATGCAGCAGCAGTGGTATTCCTGTTACATTGGGAGGGAATGAATGGAAAGGAATTAAGAAAATGATTACAAATTAGCAATCTCTCACAAATCATTTTCTTACTCTGTGTTTCTCTGTACGGCATCTAACTTGTTCTCTAAATTAACAATAGCTTTCCCAAGTTGTCGCTCTGACTTGTAGAGGAGAGAGTGTGAACTCCTCAGCTTTGCTTCATAATTTTTCTGCAACACAGCTAGTCTACGAGATGCACCTTGTTTTACACGACGAATCTCTGCATTGTACTTTTCCCTTGCAGCTGTCCATCGATCTGTCCTCTTGTCAAGGACGTCTGTGAGCTTTGTCATAGATACATGTAGTTTTGATACTTCTTCTTGTGTCTTCTCATTTAAAGCAATCAAGTTTTGGTTGTCAGCTTCTAGACTGGCAACTTGTACATCCAATTCTTGTAGTCTTTGTTGATGTTTGGCATCTTTTTTCTGCTTGGAGTGTGTTGACACTCTCTTTTAAATGGTGGACTTCTTCTTGTGCCCTTGCATTCTTTCTACGTTCATAATGCAGTTTGTTCTGTAATGACTTCCTTTCCTTGCGATGTTCATTGATAGTTTTCATTTTTGATGGGATCTTGGATGAGGTACGAGAAAGAGAAGGAACAGCATCAGCATCAGCATCACTGTTGGACTCTCTATTCTCTAAAACAGACTGATTGATTGTTGTGAGACCTCTTCTCTTCCTATCACCTCCATTCCTGTGTCTAGATATAGATGTTGACCTCTTTTTCCTCTTTCTTTTCTTATCTGGTAAATCAGGTTTCTTATCCTGGCAACAATATATTTATGAAACAAAGGAGAGAGTTTAGAATGTTGAAAACTACAGCAGCAAAAGCACATTAACACGACTCACATGTTCTGAGTCTGTTGTAGCTGATAGTACCACCGCATCAGCATTCTCCATTGAACAATCAGCAAAAGTCACGTTTGTTGTTGTGGTACTGCTCGAAGGAAACTCGGGACTGACAGAATTGTCTCCATCAACAGAGTGCTCGCACAAGCTCATATCGTCTGGATTGTGTAGGACTAGTATGTCATGGAATTGGACAACTCCCTCAGATTTTGCTTCGCGACGTTCCACATATTTAATTGGAGGACTTGTGTTTTGAAAGGCTCAAAATGGAGGACTTCTCTTTCACAATAGGACGGCTATTTTGCAATGTTCATTATGGAGGACTTGTATTTCACGATGTTTGAAATGGAGGACAAGTATTTCGCGATGATCGAAATCGACGAACCGTATTTTGCGTGGTTTGTGTTGATATTTTCGATTCAGACATGTCGCACGTGCTGTGGCAGAATGTTTGTCACGAAAAAAAGACGTGCGATCGCGCAAATAAAACTAGGCATAGGTTATGTATAGATCAATGCCTAGTTAAGTTCTGTAGCGTTGAAAAGCATTTGTCTACGAGATCTAAGCGTGGCAGTGCTACTGCAATGGTGGAAGAATTCTGTGTGTTCTTCGAGATGCAAAAAGTGGCTTGCCAGAAAATTGTTGGAGGGAGGATATCACCAACAATACGGAAAATACATAGGTGAGACAGACAGACACTCATGACTCAATTTTTGTGTGTGTGTGCACCCCCCCAATTTATATCCCCAGTCTTACTTTTTATGACTCCAAAGTGTACAAAATGCATCAGATGTCAATTTTTATATATGTTACTGACCGTTTGTAGACCCCTCCCCCGTCTATAGACCCCACCTCACAGTCTATAGACCTCCCCCCTCTAAAAATGATTTGGCGGGAAATATTGAATTGCCCTTCTGACAATCATGGCACAAGTCACGATTCCAAATTAATTATTTGGATGGTAGTGTCCACAATGTCTTGATAGAGTCTATAGACTAGTCATCTAAAATTATACGATAGAGTCTATAGACTTGTATTTTTTTGATAGTGGAGTCTATAGACTATCACAAGGGATTTATGGATAAGTCTATAGACTATCGCCCTTGCGAAGATAGTCTATCGACTAGAGAGCGATTTTACATACAAGGGTTTATAGACCCTTCCTCTGTTCACAAGTGCCAGTCACGAACAGTCTATAGACTCATCGAAAAGGGGGGTGGGGGTCTATAGACTAGTTGTTACAGTCTATAGACTCACACCACCTTTTTCGATGAGGCTATAGACTGTCATGGGGGTCTATAGACTATCATGTGATAGTCTATAGACCCCCTCACAGTCTATAGCCAGGGGGGGGGGGTCTACAAACTGTTTTTCGGCTAATTTTGTGGAGTCTATAGACTACAGGGGGGGGGTCTATAGACTGTGAGGTGAGGTCTATAGACGGGGGGTCTACAAACGGTCAGTAACATATACATACAGTATGTTACATTATGGAATATACAGGAGTGTTGACTTGAGGGTGATATCTTAGGCGAAAATTGCTCTGACATCCGTTAGTGTCATTGTTGATACATGCTATTGCTGTGCAAAATGCATGCTCTTGTTTGAGAATGCACAAGAAGAAGCCTTATCACTCAAATGATGCTGCATGCACATACAATAGCAAATCTTTAGCTATTTTATGCACGTAACATTCTTTATGATGGTGTGATAAGCAAAAAGTAGCTTTCTTGATGCAAAATAGAGTCAGGGATGAAAAAAAGGTTTATACTAAACCCATGTGTTCCATATTGGTTCTGACATAGGGTAACACCATCTACCATAGCAATCACTGCATGACTCTGTGAATTATGCACTGATTATGATAGCCTTTTATGATAGTCCATAGATAAATCCACTCATTACTTAACTTGCTCAGGACTAAAACACATTGGTCTAAAGGCTTCTTTTAGTCACTTAATTCTTCTTTTGAATATTGATGGTGGTTGCTGTTGGTGTTGGTGTTGGTGTTGGCGTTGGTGGTTGCTGTTCCTGTTGCTGTTGCTGTTGGTGTTGGTGGTTATTGTTGGTGTTGGTGGTTGCTGTTGGTGGTTGCTGTTGGTGGTTGCTGTTGGTGTTGGTGGTTGTTTTTGGTGTTGGTGGTTGTTGTTGGTGTTGGTGGTTGCTGTTGTTGTTGGTGGTTGCTGTTGCTGTTGGTGGTTGCTGTTGTCGGTGGTGGTTGCTGTTGTTGTTCGTGGTTGTTCGTGGTTGTTCGTGGTTGTTCGTGGTTGTTTGTGGTTGTTGTTGTTGTTGCTGTTGTTGTTCGTGGTTGTTCGTGGTTGTTCGTGGTTGTTCGTGGTTGTTTGTGGTTGTTTGTGGTTGTTTGTGGTTGTTTGTGGTTGTTCGTGGTTGTTCGTGGTTGTTCGTGGTTGTTCGTGGTTGTTCGTGGTTGTTCGTGGTTGTTCGTGGTTGTTCGTGGTTGTTCGTGGTTGTTCGTGGTTGTTCGTGGTTGTTCGTGGTTGTTCGTGGTGGTGGTGGTGGTGGTGGTGGTGGTGGTGGTGGTGGTTGTTGTTGTTGTTGTTGTTGTTGTTGTTGTTGTTGTTGTTGTTGTTGTTGTTGTTGTTGTTGTTGTTGTTGTTGTTGTTGTTGTTGTTGTTGTTGTTGTTGTTGTTGTTGTTGTTGTTGTTGTTGTTGTTGTTGTTGTCACTTCCCATAGCTAGATTTTGTACACATATTTCATACCTTGGACAAGCCAGAGCGTGTTTGCTTTAGGTAGACCTCTGGCATCGGAGCAAGGACTTGACATTGTGAGTAGGATCTTCTCCATATTGATGTTGTTGCAACCCTTTTTTCAATGATGCACTGACACCAATGCTAGGTTGTTTCATGTCATTGTCTTGCTAGGGCATAAATGCTCGACTCACATAAAATCTGCATGATGAGACTAATCTTGTTCTCCTATCAAATGTAAATTGGATGTTCATACCATTTTTGTCACTTTCACCCCTCTGTGTTGGATGTCTTGCACATGGATTCTCCCCCACTAGAACAAGTTTATTGATTGCAAAAATCTGCCCAGTTTTTGTCATTCCAAGAAGTTGTGGTCAGAAAAATTACTTGTCTGACACAGTCAGTGCTTTAGAAATGAAATAAATTAAGTGACCCCTTCCTGCTCTTATACCCTGTAAAGTAGCATGGTAGTTATTGAAGTGAACATATCTGCTTTTTTGAAGGAGGGAGGGTGGGGTGAGAGTAATGGAGAGGTACATCCAAAACAGATTTTTATGACATGACGATCACCCCTGAAGCAGAGATTTAGGTGCACACTGAAAGTGCATATATATTGTTACAAAAGGTCCAATTGCTACATTTCTAGGATGTTTCTAGTAACCAAGGTATGTAAGTGTTAGAGATGTAAATAGATTGTTTTTGACACGCTTTCTTCAAAATATACTTCTCTGTACATAATTATAATAAAAATGTGTGGTGGGGAATATCCTGCAATGCTGCAGAATCCTATAAGCACATGGAGACAATATGAACAAAACTAATGATATTAACATTAGTAGTATTCATATACAAGAAATTTTAGCACTGACATGGCCTATGGGGTCTGTGCAGGATACCGTTTATGTTTTTGCATGGCACTGGAAGGGGTAGGTTCTTTATGTATGAAAATGCAAGAATATGATTCACTTGCTTTTCTCATGATACACGCTTGTGAGTTACAGGCATATTATACCTAAGTGAGGTTAACCATCATAATTGTCATCAGTATTGCCATTGTCATTGTCATTGCATTGTCATTGTTCTTTTGGTTGATAATCAAAAAGGATTAAGCATATGTGAAAGAATTGGAGCAAAAAATCAATTAAAAGTATATTCGACAAAAGTTGAGTGCAATTAACTTCCAAGAAGCATGGTGATTTGTATCATGTTTTGAGACAAAATGTATTATTGCACCACGGTTTGAAGCTAATCTTCTGGGACAGCGCATTTTTAGAAACAGCTTAAAGCGTTTCAATTAGCAATAGTAGATACTTGTACCACACCCTGATACTAGTCAGATACAGAGGTAAGTGCAGATATTGTAATCCCATAGATATGATGAAACAGATACTATAAATCCATCACATTTGCGAGTGCATAATTTGTATATAATACATATGAATCTTTTGTCATGCACCGCTTCTCAGTTTGTGCATTATGAAAGATTGGTACACTGTGATCAAGATTTTTCAGACAATAATCGGATTAGTCTTGACACAAACTCGAATGAGCCAACACTGACTGGCACAGACTGACACAGGCCAACACAAGCCAAGATAAATGCACACAAATTGACACAAAACAACAGCAAATGAACCAATGCAAAAAAGCAAAGTGACATAAACTGGTATGCGGAGATATGCAGAGACACCTAGAGACAAAAATCAACATGAACAGACACAAAGCCACACAAACCAACATAAACTTAAATGATTGTTAGAAACTGACACAATCCAATAGAGACCATTGCATGCAACACCATCAAAAACATGAAGAAACATGAAATTGAATTAGCTGACACAGTGCACCTAATCTGACAAATTCTGATACAATCTAAAACAATGACCAGACAAAAGAACACAAACTGACAGAAACCTACATGGATTGACACAAAGCCAACATGACCTTGTACAAACCAACATGACCTGACTCAAACCATCACAATTCCACATGAACCAAGGCAAATTATTGTGAACCAACATGAATAGACATGAGCGAACACGAACCACAGTGAACCTACACCAATAATATCAAAGTGACACAAACTGACACAAAGTGACACAAACTCACGTGAATTGAAATGATGTATCATGAAACAACACAAGCTGACATGAAGTTACATAAAATGACTGTGATTAAAATGAACCTACAGGAACAAACCTGAATGGACATGGGCCCTAATGAATGAACACCAACAGGAGCTGACATCATCCCATATGAACAGACAGGAATTGAAATGAACCAACATGAATGAACACAAATTGATTCAAATTGATATTGACAAAAAGAAACCAACACGAAGGCACACAGATTGACACCACCTGACATCAACCATCATGAACCATTATGAAATTGACATGAAATGCCATGAACCAAGACAAAACTGATGCAAACTGACAGATATCAACATAAACTTACACACACATACCAACATGAACCGCCACAAACCACCACAAACCAACACCAACCACCGCAAACCCACATAAACCAGTGCAAACCGACTCAAACAACCCCCAAATGACTATGAACTGATTCGAACCAACATGAATTGACAGGAACTTTAAACAAACCAACAGAAACTGACACAATCAACAAAATCCCAAACAAACCGATACAAGTAAGCATGAGCCAACATGAACTGACACAAACCAACACAAACTATTCTAAACTGAGACAAACCTTGATGAGCTTAACTGTTACATTTTACAATTTTTATAGTTCTGAAGATTACATACTTGAATGTATATCCTTCAACCGAAATGGATGTGGCCAAGCAAAAGATTGAGACTTTGGAAACCAATTGATGAAAGTTTCTACTGATCTATTAGGTACGGGCAAACCCTTTTTATTCCCACTATTAACAACCTTATATAGTCATGTGTTGTAAATTGCTACAAGTCTTTCAAATGATTGTGGGCAGATGAGTGATTGCAGTTTCCAGCGGCAGCACAGGAAAAATCAGGAGGCATGTGATGGGCACTTAGGGTGATAGGTAAGTGTGTGTGTGTGAGTGTGTGTGTGTGTGTGTGTGTGTGCTTAGTGTGTGTGTGTGTGTGTGTGTGTGTGCTTAGTGTGTGTGTGCTTAGTGTGTGTGTGCTTAGTGTGTGTGTGCTTAGTGTGTGTGCTTAGTGTGTGTGCTTAGTGTGTGTGTGTGAGTGAGTGTGTGTGTGTGTGTGTGTGTGTGTGTGTGTGTGTGTGTGTGTGTGGAGGGAGGGAGGAGAGAGAGAGAGAGAGAGAGAGGGAGGGAGGGAGGGAGGGAGGGAGGGAGGAGGAGGAGGGGAGAGGGAGAGAGAGAGAGAGAGAGAGAGAGGGAGAGGGAGAGAGAGAGAGAGGAGAGAGAGAGAGAGAGAGAGAGAGAGAGAGAGAGAGAGAGAGAGAGAGAGAGAGAGAGAGAGAGAGAGAGAGAGAGAGGAGAGGAGGGAGGGAGGGAGGGAGAGAGAGAGAGAGAGAGAGAGAGAGAGAGAGAGAGAGAGGGAGGGAGAGAGAGAGAGAGAGGAGAGAGAGGAGGAGAGAGAGGGAGGAGGAGAGAGAGAGAGAGAGAGAGGAGAGAGAGAGACAGCATGTTGAGGAGTGTTTGTGATTTGGGATAGGTGCCTGGCACATCTCACTGCGGTCTTAGCTGATAGGCAGGTAGTTTGGGGGAGATAATTTGAGACTGTTGCAGGGTATAGAGTAATGTTTACCTTTTTTGTTGGTAGCTGCTGTCCCCATGCATCAAGACTTGGTGGAGTAAGCTCAGCCTTTGTTATAGGTGGTGTCAGGGTATTTAGGGTTCTTGAGATGGTCACATTGACCTGCCCAGTTCTTGTATTCAGTACTGGAGTTATTTGGGGCTGACTCTGACTCTAGATCTGTGCATAGATCAGAAGCCTTGGATGACCCACACTTGTGCTTTATCAAAGGATAGACTTACAACACTGTGTGATCAGAGATGAGGTGGAGGTGCCTTGATTATGGCATGTTCCTGTGGACTTGGTGTCAAGCAGGAGTGACTTGATCTTGTGAGGTGATGATATTGGTGGCGGCATCACTTACAACACTGTGTGATCAGAGATGAGGTGGAGGTGCCTTGATTATGGCATGTTCCTGTGGACTTGGTGTCAAGCAGGAGTGACTTGTCAAGCAGGAGTGACTCGATCTTGAGAGGTGATGATATTGGTGAGGGCATCACTGGAGTTGACAAGACTGCCAAGGGTTGCCTGTTTGTTTGTGACCACTGTTACCATGCTGTCAAGGTGACTCTCAAGTTGGCCACAAACAAATAGAGAAGTCTTGCAGGTGTTTTGCTGCGAGCAAGGGTTCTGAGGATGTGGCAATGGAGAGGACAGCCTTGACAATGGAGTCCCTTCTGAAGTTGTTGTCTTGGTGAGAGATCACACAATGTTCACATTCAATGGTTTTCTGGACCTTCAGGGCACAAGCTTTCCAGGCTGTCCATGCTTTCCTAGAAGGTGCCAGTCTATCCCAATTTAGGCAGAGCTTGGGTAAGCTGGCGGACAATAAAGACATGGTGGTAAATACACTGAGACTGGGCCATTGGCATGGAGAGCCTTCTGTTTGGTATCTTTGAGTCAATTTTTCAGCCAATTCCAAATTTTCTAGTTCTAGCGCATCCTTGTGTCGAGTTTGCTTGTCATAGTTGTCATTTAAGACTGATTCTTCTAATGCCTATCAAACTGATTTTCTCACCAAAATCCTTTACAAGTAACATCCAATTTTTGGCAGCAACAAAGAAAAGGAAGATCACTTAGAACTCTAGAGTGCTGCACATTGATTGAATGCGAGAAAGTTCAGCTTTTTGGTGTCCAATAAAAGTTGGATACAAGAAAAAATATTGCAACTAAAATGGGCCGGATATATATTATATCCAACTCTTTTTGCAAAATCAGTACCACAGGTATAAGAAGAATTAGTCTTATTTATGTCAAATCTAGCTAGTAATATGCTTTGCTTGATGCCAGGCCACCAGGACATCTCCATGCATGCATTAACATTATTTATTGTTTTTCATCCAATCAAGCAACTGAATCCAATGGTGGTGAATCTGTTCTGCACCATGAAGAACGGGAGCATACCAGGAAATATTGGAAAGTAACTAGGCATGATACAAAAGATTTGACTTTTTATGACACTGAAACTGAAATTGGGTTTGTAGTCATAAATGTTGTTGTGTTTAGCTCAGTTGATGTAAAATTGAAAATAACTTGGTGTCCAGAATTGGGCTTTATTGCAGTTACTCTCACTTCCAGAATTCTTGAATCAAACTCAGTTACACTGTGGTTGAGGCCACTGATCTCACTCAAATACACTCAATTCCACGCAAAATTACTCACTCAAGTGGCTCAAATTACCCAGAGGCTCAACTCATTTGCACTCTAAGATCTCATTTGTGCTCTATTGACTTGTGTATTACTTTCTTTTTCTTTCTTTGGGTTGTTATAATGGCACCCCCACATGATGAGTGAGTGGAGCTTGATATTGAACTCCACAGGACTAGATTTCTGTATTCATCAATACTGTGGCAACTTCAGGACAATAATTGTTTTAAATCATAATAAGCACACGAGAAACATGTTGTCTTGGCCCTTTTGATTGGGCCCAACGGTTCGGATAGTATTTGTCTGTTTAAGAATTACTATATGCAGAAAATATTTTATTTCGTGATTTGATTCCTCGTTAATTCATCAGATTAGCTTTCTTCTAGTGTCAAGATTGCATGCTTGGGCTATTCAAGTATACTTATTAGACATGTACTGCAGAAGTTTTAGTAAGGTTGTAGAAACTGTCCCAATGGGAATCCTACAGATGATGCAATGATCTGAGCATCTTCTCTTGAAAGAGAGCATGCCAGTTTTTCTAACATAAAATCAGTTTGATCAACCACTCGGGTGACCGTTGACTTGCGAATGCTATGAAGCAATCCTCCAGCAATCAATGACGAGATATTTCTGAACAGCTCCTCTGTGCCGATCTCCGCTACTTCATTAGCCACACAAATTGTTTCTCCATAGTGATTTATTATGACAGTGAATACACTGAGAAGTCTTTCCAAAGAAAACCATGGAGTTTTTGCAAGCCATTGCTGCTTCAGGTCACCAGATGAAAATGCATATGAAGTCGCTTCGCTGGATAGCTTTGAACTCCTATTCGATCGTTTCCCATTGTTGGTTGTTGTGAATAGGTTAACATCACGATCTGGTGTTTTGTGCTGGCAAATGAACGCTGCTAGAAGTAGAAATTTCGTGTTATATGGCAGTCTTTCGGCATGAGGCTTTACACTTTTTTGTTCAATGACCCTCCCTGGCATCATGAGAACATCTGCCAGTAAATTGCGCACAGTTTCACGAATATTGTGATCGAGCTTTTCGAAAAGTTCGTTTTTGATGTCATGAAGCTTCGTGATTTCAGCACCGAAGCAGTATGCATGTGCTACCCTGTTACAGAGTGAGCATTCTTCGCCGGCGCATTTGAGATTCGAATTGGCATTCTTGATGTTATGTCGTAAACAGTGAATCATTTGCCACGCAAGAGTTTGGTAGTCTTTCTGACTTTCTTTCCTGTCAAAAGGGAAAATGAATTCCGACCACAGCATGCGAGCTAAACGTAACACCTCAGAGACGTCAAACAAAGAGCTTTTGACGGACAGCAAGAACGAGCTAACCATTGATTTGTATACGATGTCATTTAACTCTGCAATTATAGTACGGAAGAAAGGACAAATTGCTCGATCATAGAATGAATAAGATTCACCCGTGACCATTTGCTTCATGCGAGGAGTGTGAAATATCTAACAACCAAATACCAATCAAAGATGCATCAAACATGTATGATGTAAACACAGAAACTCTTCAGAATAGAAAGAACTTACGTGTTTCATTGTCTCAACGCTGGTATATGAATCGAAATGAATGTTCATTGGATGGATAGCGTCAGTAATCATACCGGGTGACTTATGGGATGTTAACCCTACAAGGAAATGAAAAATATACACCGTCAGAGTAAAACAAGCTTATGCAGGTAGATCCAAGACAACAAAACTCACCAGAATACGTCAAAAGTGACCCTCTTGAAATAAAAATCAACGTCAGGTTAATTCCCATTACACTTGGAAGCTTAAACAGTTGAGCAAGAGCGTTACGCGATCCGGATTTTTTCCATGCTAGCATCCTCTCAGCGTTATCAAGAACTATAAATGCGCATCTTCCATACTTTGGCCGTCGTTTGCGTGAAAGGCCACCTTGGAGCAGAATTGATACCGCCCTCCCGAATAATGCAATTGGAGCACTATCATAGCTGTGTTGGGAGACTCGGTGCGTCCCTGCATGCTGGACACTCGATATTGACATAGCTGAATTTTGTCGTGCTTCACGGTAAAATTTTGAAGACCTCTCATGACGCTGCTCGTCTAAAGACCTTGCTCTGTCAACCGACTCCCGTTCCTTCCCTTCCTAAAGTGCTTGACACGAAAACTCTTTCGTTGCCGTTCGATAAAATCTTCGACACCAAAATCATCATCATCGCTGTCATGAATCTCTTCGATGTGGTCCGTAGAAAAATTCATCAAATTTGAAGGAAAAATATCTTGATCTGCTTCTTCGCTACGAGCCATGCCTTTGTCATCACACCCGTCGTTAGATGCAAGTTCATCGTGGTTTCCTCCATGTACAGCCTTCGGATAGTAGCAATCGTGGAGTTGCTTGAATGCGCTATTCAGGATAAATGCAACATCTCCGGTGGACTCATAGGAGGCACAGTCGACGTAAGCCCGAGAGACAATATTTGAGCGATTGGTTTGGCCGTTACTCTTTGCTTTGCCAGAAATACTGTCAGTCTTCTCCCGGAGAATATCTACAGCGTCACAAACAATAGAAGTCTTCCCTGTCCCGCCTGATCCTGAGACTATAACTGGAGCAGGTGAAGACAATTTTACCTCACCATTGAAGCTCGCCTCGGAATAGTGATTGTTGCGAATACAACACATGGACCTCCAGGCAAGTATTGTTTTACGCACAACTGATTCCAACTGAGACGAGAGAACCTTTATCTGTAATGACCTACACGGGTACTTTGCTTCTAATTCGTGTGAAATGGAATGTGCAAGCATCGATCCAGGTTCAGGTTGAGAAAGGCCGGGATACTTCTTCGGTTTCTTGTTCGACGAGTGTGTCGAAAATATCATGCCGCGTTTTGCCGATATTTCTTTGAAGTTATTATCTTCTTCGGCTTTGTCTCCAATTTGAGATGAAATTTTTACCTTCTGCTTTCCCTGCTGTCGCTTTTCGACCGGTGCAGGCTCAAGGCCGTTAGTGTGGTCGAGATTCCCCAGATTGAGAGATCTGGCAAATTCACTATGTCGCAGAATATTTCGCGCCCGTCTTTCTTGTATTGGTGTTGCAACTCTATTCCCCCGCGGACGAGTCGTCACTGTTCTCATCATCGTCGCTACTGCTACCACTCATATCCATATTTCGCTCGAAGGAGGCCGAAAACAACTTTTTGGACTGCGCTAATAGATATGGATCGTATTCATAGCGTTCATTGAGACAAGGTAAGATTTTTGAGGCATTTTCAGCTGAGGGCGACTTGCCAATAGGAGTGCTGCCTACGGCGTGGCCAACGCCATTTTCGACAGCTGGGCGATCGTTGACACCTTTTGATCCGGGAGAATCTTGATCAATAATATGCTGAGCATCATAGGACACTTCAGAGTCAACGCTGTTATCACAAGGCTGCGTTAGCAGTCCAGCCGAGAAACGATTTTCATTATCACGCACAGAGCTATCCTCATCGGCATCAGCGGGATACTCAAAGACCGAAGGCTCCTCGCAAGCAGCCTTATCAGGGTGGAGTTCGCAGGGCGCGTCCATATCAAGGACTCGAGGAACCTACTTCAATCTTGCATCAAATACTACAAAAACGAACTTGCGATATCGCTCGATCACAAGGAAGCGAGATTCATCCGCGGGCATACTGCGGGCATAATATTGCATTAATATGCGCCGGCAGCTGGACATGGAAAGAGGATGGTGGATGGTCGTAGCTGGTGGTAGGAGGTGGGGTAGTAGCCGGGTAGTAGGAGGGTACAATACAATAGTAGGAGGGTAGTAGGTGATGATTTAGTGAGGGCTCAGTCGGGCAGGAACGGACCCTTCTGTCAAGATTTTTTCTTGAAAAAATCTTAGTTTATCATTAATCAAGAATTGTTTTTCTTCTTCTCCTCCATGAGACGCTTTTTTAACTTTTGGCAATTATTGGTAACATCTAATTTTTGTCTTGCACATTACCTGAACATATGCTGTTTTCCTGTTTGACATGCATGGGTAGTCACTGTTTTTAGTGCGATGTTACCTTTAAAAAAATATCTAAACTTAACACAAAGCATGGCCAAAAATTCTGACATACTAGTTACAACGTGTAACTCATCACCAAAAAATGTTTCAATGTAAACGGCGGTTATAAATCAAAATATCTAAATTCAACTTACCGCGATTGTGCGAGCGAAGCTCGGTTTATTTAACCCTCCAACTTAACTAGCAGAAAAAGCGATACTAGTTGGAGCTGCGGGAATCTGCCAGCTACATGCTAAAAAACAAGATAATGCTGTGAGGTGGCAGTTGATCGACGCCTGCGATAGAGTTTACGTCATTTATAATCTTATTCTCGGTCTCGGCGTGAACAGATTCCATGCCTCTTTCGATATCAATCCCGCATAAAAGTTGTTTTACAAGCTCTCGTCCATTTTTCATGAAAACGGACTAGAGCTTATGAAATGGCATGTTGGCGCCTACATGCTAGTTACACGCTCGTCCTTTGAAAAGGATGAGAGCGTGTAAAAGGATTTTGGGCGGGATTGCGTAAAATTATTACGAATTCCTAAGTGATAAGTCATGTTGCATCAAAAATGGCATGTTGGCCGCCTACATGCCGCTTACGTGATGCTCTTGTCCGTTTTCAGCATGTAGGCGGCCAACATGCCATTTTTGATGCAACAGCCATTCTGAAAGAGCGCGTAAAATATCGTGAATGACGTGTGATTTAAATTATTTTTTAGAAATGTCACGATCTGGGATCTAGTATGGTACTCACACTTGACTCGCATGACAAAAAGCTTATTTCGGCCAAAAGAGTCAATTAGACGTAATTTCCCTGATCTCCGTTAATAAACTAGCCGTAAAACCGACACTAGTTAACTCGAAATCGCGATTTCGCCCACTTCCACCCACTTCTGAGTCAATCTGATGTCACCGATCAATTCCTCGTGAAAAATTGACACGATAGACCCCCACCAAGAATATTATTTGATCATCATTATTTAGGCGAACAGATAGCACCATTTGCCATGCTTTCGCCATACAAATGAAAAAATTCCAAATTCGACGGTGGTTCCTATTGAAGTACCCCTCTTAAACATGGTAAGTAGAGATAGATAGGTAGATATGTTAGTAATAACTGGTAAAAATCGTTTAAACAAGATAGAGATTTACGGCTAGTTAAGCAACAATTGGGTCCCCGAGATGCCTAGTTAACTCACAATTGTGCAAAAATGTGTTGGAGGGTTAATATATTGTAAAGCACAGCACTAAAAAAGTTGTGCCCGTGCGCGTGGCGCAAGCGAAGCGAGCGCGGCGTGCAGGCTAACTGGCGGCCACTGTTATATCTTCTTTTTAACGAAACAAGTCCAATTCCTTTTCACGGGCTCCCGCTGCTGCTAAAAAATCTTGCAGCGGCTGCTTGTAATATCATTTTATTTTTTGCACAACTCTCTGTTCTCTGCTCTTCACAAAAAAATGTCCAAAAATAACAAGTTCGCGGGAAAGTTGATGATTTGGATTGAAAACGAAAATTTGCAATTTCTAGTTAGAGAGCTATTCTGAGAAGCAATTGCAATTTGTTGTTTTTCTGGGCATAGCAACGTAAAAGTTAATTTTGCTACTTGAGAAATATTTTTACTCAAAAGCAACTGACTATTGCACAATTCATAGGAAATAATAATATGAGGGCCCATTTTTTAGATCAATGATTATTTGAAAATCATGTGGCCTTGCTCAATTTGTAGGTCATGTCTTGGTTGGCCATGATGCTTTTCTATAAATAATAATGCTCCTATATTATCATTATGGCACACTGTGTGAAAGCAAGATAAAAGTAGTGATGACATGGCATGTTTTAGAACGGAGGAGTGCAGCTGATTTTTCAAATTTTGATTTGTGTGTTCTTTGGAAATATTATGAGAAACCGGAAGCTTTTTCAAGATGCTTCCAGGAATCAAGATTCCTTCACTTGGCACAGTAGACATCGATAACCGCTGTAATGTTAATTTCCAGATATTTCAAAATACTTCCTCACCTAAATGAGAATTCGTACAACATGTATCACTTGACAATAAGACATCCTCATCAGATGTATTGTAGAGCATGGACTGGTTTTCAACAATCATCCTTTGCACCAAAATTCATGCAGGAATCCGCATTGCATCTTACGCCAATGGATTCCGGTGTGAAGGATGACTCTTCAAATAACACCCCTGAATACCATCAGACATGGGGAAAGGAGAGGAAGGAGAGGAAGGAGAGGAAGGAGAGGAAGGATGAGAAGGATGAAAAGGACGAGAAAGAGAAGAAGGAGAGGAAGAAAGAGAAGAAGGAGGAAAAAGAGAAGGACGGGGAGAAGAAGAATGAAGTTCTCAATTTCCAATGAAGCAGTGATTTTGAATTTTTTATAATAATGATGGCTTAGATACTACTGTAAAATCCAGATTAAAAACACTGTCAGAGCCAGATTATATGTCCCAATGGGCTGATTCCATGTACAGTTGTGTTTTTCTGGTAATTCATCCCCTCAAATGTAACTTTAATTCTTAATAGAAGTTTCCAATTTTTAGCAGCAACACACCCATGTGTATCACTGCTCCAACTGACTTTGGACAGTTGCCAAGAAATCTCATTTTCCGATGGAAGTCAGTACACATCTTGCACATATCATAGTGTAAGGGTGGACAGCATGGATCAGTAAGGAAAGTGAAAGGGTGAGAGGGATCCATAGGGCTACCTTGAATTAAATAGGGTATGCAGTAAAGGTACAAATAATTTTTCACCATGTTAAAACACTAATCTGGGCCAGCCTATAAGAACTGTTAACATGTATTATTTTTACATTTGTGGTACACATCAGCTGACATGCACCTATGGTCAAAAATATTTGCCTACCAGAAAATTATGTGGGCAATATGAAATATTGCTTGCTTTGCTCATTTGGCATCATCATAAATTGTCAAGATACAATTAATTTTTCACCATGTTAAAATGCTAACTTGCACCAGACTATACATCTCAATCTTTCTTATGAAGCTTGCTACATTGGGCATTTAGAGTCCCAATACTAATTCAGGGGAACATCATCTGGATGTATTCAAAACAATGACTTTGGATCATAGACAGACATTATGTCCCTGCCCCACACCCAGTTTCACTTCCATCAATGTTTTGGCAATACTGAGAGATATCTCATTTCCAAAAGTTTTGATGTCAATCCAAAATTTTCAAATAGCATAAATGATGGTAAAAAGAAAAGTGATTGATAGCAACAAAAATGCCATAATGTAAAATGAAGCCAATATGGCCAGACAGATTTTTCTCACTGACAACGACAGCCTCTTTTAGTCAAGATTGTTGTGGGAAAACATAACATTTCTGTATTTTACATGCCCATAAAAAGCTTGGAGAATCCATGGGACTGAATAATTTCAATGACTGAAACACAAGGTCTCCACACACAGCTTGGTGCTTATATCATGAATTATGTGGAGTGACAAATGTCATGCATTCATTATTGCCAGTGGCAAAGAGACGCCTTCCAAGTAGCTGCCTATTTTTGATATTATAATAATGTGATTCCAAAGTCATGTTGTTGGTAAATAATTGGTACAAGAACCAATTATTCCATCTTATTTTGTTGGCAAATCTACTGTTGCAACATAAGTGTTAGAACTATGATGACAAAACTCTTCAAATTTGGCACAGGTTCAGCAACAATTATACATCGAAAGTGTTGGGTTGGATAACACAGGAGACCATAAGCTTGTAAGAAGCTAGAATGAAGTAAGAAAGCATCAAACACTTCATCCCATTTGATGAAATTTTCCAAAATAAAATTGAATCTAAAGAATAGTATCCATTTAATACCTAGTAAAATTGGGATTCCCAACTAATGACTGGACTAGTTCCAGACTTTTAATGAGTGGTGTGCATACAAATGCCATTTTTTGTTTTTGATCTATATCTGCACACTTGATACTATTTCAAAAACAATGTGTAAGACATATATATTATGATGCAGGACAACAGAAAGTTACAGTGCTTGAAATTTTCTAAAGCGTCAAGGGCATGGGTGACTGCACTGGTTTTAGTACAAATAAACATGTTTCCGTGTCAACCATAAGGCATCTGTGCACATGGTACTACTTCAGTTCAAACTCTATTTTGTAAGGTATCACTCATAACCAATGGATATCTCTGTCAAAATACCCCTTTATATTGTTGTTATTTAATCATTTTGATTGCATCTTGACAGGAACAGCAATTCCTAGGCACAGTCAATCTTGATTCTATGTCATGTCATACTTACCTTATCAAATTATATCACCTTTTTATCAAGGCTTGGAGTGCAGCCAACTCCGTCGAACAAGACATCCGTGACTGGCTTGCTTCCCACAAAAAGGCCATCGACAAAGATGCCATCCCCTACATTGAAGACCACCTCCATAAAAACCGACACTCTCCATTCGGTCAATTCTACATTCTTTATAAAATCAACAACCCAAGAACACCACATGGATTCCCCACCCGGCCTGTCTGCTCTGATGTTAGCAGCCGCCCCCATGGCCTTGGTAAATGGGTGGACATCCAGCTACAGCCAGTAGCTCATGCACAGCCATCCTATTTCCAAGACTCCTACTTGCTCAAGCAACTGCTCTCTGAAATTGACGTGCCTCCACACGCCCTCCTCTTCACTGCCAACGCCAAATCCATGTACACAAACATCCGTACCGGCCCTGCCCTCGCACACATCTCCAGCCTCCTATGCAACAAAGCAGGACGCTCCTTCCATCACTACGATGACGACTCACTCACCAAGGCCCTTGACATTGTATTCAAAAACAACATCCTGCAATTTGGGGACACATTTTGGAGGCAGGTATCGGGTACAGGCATGGGAATCGCCCCAGTGCCCCCCTGGGCCACAATCTACTGTGCCATCCATGAAAACAGAGTGTTACCCCGCTGGAGCGCACATGTCCTGTTCTACCGCTGCTTCATTGACTACATCATTGGAATTTGGAAGTGTGATGTTTGCCCGGAACGCAACAACGCTCTCTGGACCTCATTCCAGTCAGATATGCAACAATGGCATGGTTTGGAGTGGGAGTTCTCACCTCTATCACAAACTTGCAACTATATGGACCTTACCCTCACAATAAATGGGCACTCCATCCACTCCACCTTGTCGGAAAAGCCACAAAACCTCTACCTCTACCTTCCTCCACACTCTTCCCATCCGAAAGGTCCACTCCAAAGCCTCATCTTTGGAAACATCCTCTGAATACACCGCCTGTGCTCAACACCACAGGAAATTCGAAAACACACCCGGGCTTTTCACCGCCGCCTCACCAACTGCGGACATCACACTGCCACCATTACACCCCTCTTCCACAAAGCCACCCAAAATGCCATTGCATACACTTCACGTACACCCATCGAGCAAGCCGCCCGCCAACAAATGCTACAATCGAAGACTGAGAATACAGTTTTCTTCCATCTACAATTTCACCCACAAGACCCCACTGCCTGTGACCTCCAACACGCATGGCAACAAACCGTGGCCACACCTCCCAATGAAACACCACTCGCCAACCTAAAGAATATAGACGGAATACGAGTGCCCATCCAATCCCTCACCATCGCCTACAGCCACCCAGCAAACCTACGTAATCAGTTCTCAATACAAAAAATCGAAAATAGGGGGCGCACAGTGTCATCCTACCTCACCTAACACTCTCTCCACGCCCCCTATATTTTTCGTACCTGCCATGGCGGCTGACTCCGTCAGCCAGGCCATGCCAGACCCTCAAAAAATCCTTCCTGTACTCCCACAAATATTGTATCCAATTTTGAGGAATATCCATTCATGGGATCTGCCGTGTCCCACACCCTCACATACTTATTTCTTGTGTGCCTTTATGTGCCTACATGACACCCCGGTAGTTGCTCAAACCCTGTTGCTAATAACCACTGATGAGCCGGCAAAGGGCAAAACAATAGATGCCATTGTTTGGTCAATGGCAACTACCGTTGTTAAAATAGGCTAATGGATAAAATTTTGATTTCTTAACCAATTAAAAAGTTAATCTGGACATCCCTCCCTCCTCAAAAACTCTTCAATGTTGAATGCATTGATCATGGGCATAACATTCTCATACCCCTTACTTGTTTAGTTTGAATTTGAATATTTGTGTACATCCCCAAACAAGACCTGCCTCAGAGTTAACTGATCACCAACCCAGCCCATTGCCAGTTAAAAAGCCAGAAAGAATTAGTTGATGCCACACTTGTTGCTAGATATTATCTCATGATGACTGAGAAAGAAGGCTGCTTGGATAAGAATCAACATTTGACAGAACACAATCATGATTGGTTAATTGAAGGATAATTTACCATTTCACAGTTTGAACAAAAAGGGAATGTTAAGATGCCAACAATTTGCTTTGCAAATGTCCTTTTCATGTTTTGGTACCATTCAACAAAGGGATATTATCACTTGAAGAATCAAAACAAAGTGAGACCAGTGAGAGCTCATTCAGAGGGGTAACAACTTTCATCATTTAATATTGTTTCATTGAGGCTTGCATTAAGAGTTAGTTGCTTTTGCTCAGAAAATCAAAGTTTTTCTGAATAAATGATGGTACCATGAAAAGAGCATTTATTCTACTTGGCCTTGTTGAGTATGAGGTAGACTGCCTAATCAAAAATAGAACAAGGGGGAATTTATATGGAACCCCTGGTATTTGTCTGACAAAATGCACTTTTCTAGTGGTTTTGTCTATCAAATTGGGTCAGTGTTATGTAGACATTCATGAATATATCAAGAAGGGTATCTTAAATTACATCCAATGCAAACTGATACCTTCTCTTAAGAGACAAAATGGTCTATTTATCTAAATATTCCTATGTGGAGCATGGATATGCTCACAGGTTTAGGAGTGTGTTGTGGCAACTATGGTCTGCAGTTCAGTTATTTTCTTTTGCAAAGTGGTGACACGTCGATTTGGCAGGCAGCACTAATTTTACTACTAGAATGCATAAGTTTTTTTGTTTTCCTCTACTTATTCCCTCATTTTGTATTACAAAATCACACCAACCAGTGGTTTTGTCAGATGAAACCAATTTTGTTTTGAACTTTAATGGGTACCCTTTCTCCAAAATGGTGACAGTTTAGATAACAAACTGATAACTTACAGACAAAAACATTTTGTCTGACAAAACAAGGAGTTCCATCAGACAAAGTCCCAGGGTTTTGCATAACTCTCCCCTTGATGGTTCAAGCCATCTTTCACTAGCGTTAAACTCTTGACCCCACCCCAAATGACATATATCCCAATTACTCTCCTCCTCCATCCCTCCTTTACTGTTCAAATTGATTGGCATGTGACTGGATTCAAATACAGCACCTTTTTCCAGACCGACACAATTGTGTTACAAATATGAAATACATTGCCATTTTAGTTTTCTATTGGAACATACAACTAGAATACTTCCTTGCTTACTATTTTCATTTTTGCTGTTGTAGCTATTTGTACATATATTGTAAACTAAATTGGAAAATGTATGTACCCATTCAAAAATGTTGCAACAAATGATAAACCTCCTAAAGAGGCAGTTATATAGAACCTCTGGACTTTTTCTGATAGAACAACTCATTTTGTGAGATGAAGTATTTTTGTCTGTTAGGTCTCAGTTTAATCTCTAAACTGACACATTTCTGGAGAAAAGGTTCCCATTAAAGTTGAAAACAAAAAGTTGTTTTGTCTGGTGTGATTTCATACTACAAAACAAATGGAAAAGTTAGAGAAAAAGAAAAAGACATGTATTCCACTAGTAAAATTAGTTTCATCTGACAAAATCATGCGTGACCACTTTGTAAAAGAGAATAAGTGATACAGACCATAGTTGTCACACGACTCTTAAACCTCTGAGTCTATCCATGTTGACAATGTAAGGATATTTAAATATATAGTGTTTACAAGCATTTTCCTCTCTAAACTAAGCAAATATATCAAGCTTGCATTGGAAGAAATTTAAGTTACCCCTTTTGATATGTTCATGTCTGAATGTCTTCATAAAGCTGACCTGCTTTGTCAGACAAAACCGCTAGGGAAATGTGCTTTGTCAGTCGGGGTCACATATAACTACTTCTGCAAAAACCTATTAGTTTTTGAACAACAAGAATGAATTGGTGTTAAATATTACTTCACATGTTGATTACACCAAAAACTGGGGAGCAGCAAGACTCAAGTCATGTGGACAGACCAAAAACTCTACAACAGAAATTACTTGAATGATGTTCAATCATCCATATTCCATTCAATTTTTCAATTGAATGAAAAGGATGGGGAAAAGAATGTACGATAAACATGATGACATAAGGAAAAGATAAGTGAGCCACTGAGTTGCTTTTCCATGGTTTGACATCTGCTAAGCTGACACAAAGCTTGTGCAAGATGACACCATAACCGAAATCTATAAAACTGTGCTATAAAAATTTTGCCATGTCTTCTTTCAATGTCCAGTGGACTAGGTGGCATGTCATGAGATATGGTTACACATGTTGTGTCAGCATCGAAAATAGAATTGTCTGCAAGCCAACATTTTCATTAGCAAAACTGTTGACAACAAAAAAGAGCTGAGCAATACCAGCCAACAACAGGTGATGGCTCAATTGGAATCATCCGACAGTTGTGTGAATAAAAGTATAAAAATTTACTCAAAATAGTACATTCCACCACCACCCCCCTATTGACCCAATAATTGAGAGTTGGTCATCAAAGGTTGTTAAACACCCCTTGAGGAGTAGCCCCACAAAAAATGTTTGTAGATCTGATCTATATGATGAAAAATCACAGCTCAAACCTTTCCCTGCTTGCCCTGGCAGATGTCAACATTTGGGCATATGTCAAATGGGACATTTCAAACAAAATAGAGAGACAAGATCAGAAATGTACTCTTTGAGTAGTCTACAAGCAGGGAATACCTAATATTATACCTGGTGATCCAAATGGGGAAGGAATGACCAAGTCATAGTTTGACATCATTCTTGGTACGAAAACCTGAGAGAGTTAGGAATATTCCTAGGACTTTTAGGTAAACAAAATCATGAGAGATCAGATCTCTTTACCGACAAGCCACTAGCATCACCATCATTTCATATGTCATCTCCAGTCAAAGACACTCCCTGTGATACGTCATTCATCATATATCATCATGACAATCAATTGCACTTATCTTCTTCTCTTTAAGCATGCAAAGACTTACAAAAGCAGAGAATTCATATAATCAAGAAATTGCAATTGCAAGGACATGTGGAAAAGGAAGGGTTACAAAGACCACTGCATCTGCCAGTGTTGTATTCCTTGGGGCTCCTTGCTGTCCATCAACAGAAGTCCATGGGGTTGTGTATAAACTTCTTGAAATGATCAAGCCACAATCAGGCTATCAGGTTTTGACACATATTCTTCTCATTTCTTATTGAATCTGTTCACCCCCCTTTATGATGAACATACCCCCTTTGTTGATGATGGGTTCATTATTCGGAAGATAAGCCTGTCATGAGGGAGACCAAGAATGATGCATAAAGCGGATTGTCTTGGAATTGTATTGGCATGGAGGAAGACTCTAGGATCATTGATGGTTCTACAATTGACTTGTGGATTGACCATGTCCCCTCTCTCAAGTACCTTCAGTTTGCAAGTAGAATACTTGTCAAAATACTGAAGGCAAATAAGCTTTCAGAGAAATTGGAAGAGTATAGGGTGGCAATTCAGGCACAACATCCTGTATTTGACAATGTGTGGGGTATAATGGATGGGCTTAAGGTTTGCATAGAAGAAGCCCCAGACAAAATAGTGCAGTCAAGGTTTTATAATGGATGGAAATCCGGCCATTACATGATGGGTGTGTTGGGTTTTGTTCCAGACAGCACCATTACTGTTGCATTCTACGACATCCCTGGTTGCTGCCATGATAGTGCAGTTGCAGATTGAGGGGATCTTAATTTGAAGCTTGAGAAGGTAAACAAAGAGTTCTACCTAAAATTTGTCATCGATTCGGTATTTTTGAATATGAATCATGCTTTCCTTATAAAGTCCTCTCATAACCACTTGACTGCAGATGCAGAATTCAACAATACTGATGATCAATTGCAAACATAGCAGCAAAGAGGGCAGTGACAAGCATGCATCAATCCACTGAGTGGGGTATGAGAGCAGTACAGTCCTCTTTCCCAAGGCTCAAGGACCCGAGGAGAATGGAGAGCAAAGGATAATGTTGACTGTTTGTTCCTCCTGTTCAATATGCGATCATATCTTGTTGGCATAAACCAATCGCATCAGTTTATTTGCCTTCTTTAGACATTGATGCAAACATAGAATTCATTCTACACTGAATGACTGAAGTCATAATTCTACAATGTTTAATTAAATCCTTTCAAATGTACCGTACAGCTACAGCCCCAATCATTTATTTCCTATTACAATTTAAGTTATAATTCTTAGTCTTCATCTGTGTTTCCCACATCAGTTTCATTGAAATCATCATCATCATTCTCTGGAGTATTTGGTGCATTAATTCTTTGGGTGACTTTCATGGGAGGAATTGAAGGAGGTGGAGGCGTTTTCCTTTCGAACAACATTACCAACATAGCTGTCATCAGCTATTGCTGCATTTGTTCTTGTATATGATGGTCTTCACGCTGCTCCCCAAGCCTCATTTCCCGTTCTTGCCTCTCCTCCTCACAATCAGCCTATCGATTTTGCATCTCTTGCATTTGCTGGTTTGTCATCATCAGCATGACCTTGCTGAAAGTTGGTTCATCATTATTGTTGTTGTGACCTTGTTTATTTTGCTGTAATAGGAAACAAGTCCTTGCTACATCAAGAAGTGAGATCCACAATTAACAAGCTAGAAATGGACGATCAAAAAATTCATAACTTGCTCCTGGCCGAGGGGAAATTGAGGAAGAACTGCTATCTCTTATTGCTTGCACAGCCACTTGTGATCCTACAATGCCTCCTGGGTTCACTCCCCTAGCCCCTTGTGCATCTCCAGCTCCATGTGATTCACCCTCAGCATTCCTGTTCAAATCAGGACCTACAATCAATCCCTTGTTATTTCCATCATCATCACCCTAATTTCTGCTAGCTTCATTCACATCATTCACCACGGCATCTTTGTCTTCTGTGTCATCAGTAGCAAACAGCTCGTCCTCTGATCCGGTCACACCTTCTGACTTGTCTATGATCAGCTTACAAATATCCTTGGCCTCCCTGCCATCAGGGGGCATAGTGGGATCACCTGTCCTCATCTTGACCTTCTACTTCTAGGTCGTAATTTCTGATTTTGGTCACTGTCTCAAAAATAAAGTATCGAGTAACAAACTGGAATTCGTGCAAAAATTACCATAGGTTCTGGTAATATTACTATTATTGTCAAAATATGCCTTATTTTGTGATATCACAGCATCACAATCCTTAAGTATTGTACAAAGTACTTAAGTAATTCTTTCACGGTAATCTTGCTACCACAGTAATCACGTTACTGTCAAAGTTACCAAATATTCTGGAGTAACGCGGAATTCTGCTGGAATTCCTCCGGAATTTACAACCTACCTGACATTTGAGAGCTTGGTAAACTTCTTCTTTAATTGGTCACCCCTTCTCTCTTCATCAGGATGAAAATCCACATGGTGGTGTTCCCCAAGATCCCAATACAAACCAGAAATTGGCAGATACTTGTGGACTGATTCCAATATGTTGAATATCTTGGTCTGAGAATAATTTGAACATTTGACTGAATGGCCCCATTCACCATGACCTCGTATATGACTGCGGCCACCACGCCCTTCCCCACACCTTGCTCCCCACCTTCCATCATGACCACCAGTACGACCACCAGCACAACCACCAGCTCGACCAGCAGTGTTTGCTACTCCATAACCGGCTCCTTGCCCTCGTCCTCCTGCTAGAACAACCACAAGAAAGGCTACAGTGACAACTGGCACGGTGTTGTAATCCACAGGTGCATCACCTGGAGATCCATTGCTCGGCGGATGGGGACGATCCACTGGATCCATCGTTGGCATTGATTCGTTGCCCGACACAGCGACCATTTTGGGTGTGATGGATTATGCTCTACCCAGAACCACCAATTGCAATATAGGTGAATAGCAACATTGTTCTCTAGGAGTACTGGGAACAAAATAGATTTCCATCCCATTATAATAAATGAGGCCTTTAGAGAAAAAGGGATTTATGAAATAGTATAATTTGGAGGTCTCCAGTATTTGTATTAATTGCAGATAATGATGTTTCCACTCCTTATTATTGTTATTTTGCTCATAATAAAATTGCCATTTCTTTGTTGTGCCAGGAGATCCGAGATATCGCCAAGGTACTTTTTCAGAAGCACAGAGGAATCAATTGAATCGCCAAATAATCTCTATTCCTGCAGGAAACAAGACTCACCACCTGTCAAGCAGAATGCTATGACATGAGTGTGACGCACGACAAGAACTTAAATAAGACTTGACTCTGCTTCGTCACAAAGGAATCGGTAAATCGTGATTTTTCTGTTAAATTAAGAATGTATGATAAGTAATAAGTAGTTTACAACAGTATAATATATAATACATTTAAAAGATGACAAAAGAAATCCGAAGTGCCAACTGCCAGCCGACACCAATGTTTTCGTGCTCTCTCAACACCACAGTAAAAGTTTTTATCTTGGTAAAATGCATATGTACCTTTAACGATTTTCACTTTTTTTCTCGTTGCAAACAACACCATCAAAACGGTCGTGGGTAACACCATTTTTGGGAACCACAGTGCGCTGGTATTAGTACAATACCTAGAGAGGTACCGTACGGTACCGTCCTAAAATATATGGGAGGTCTTGACCTGTCTTGACTTCACGACAAATGCGCGCTTCTCATTCACTATCAGAAAAAAAGAACAAAAACTTCGACACCAATCGTCTTCTTCTTGTTCTCTAGAGTCATTCACTCATCACTTCAATCTCATCGCAAACTTTCTTCGCGATTCTCTCCGCGCACAACAACAACTGTCTCCTTGTTTCACTCAAGCAAAGCTCTTTCGTGCATTCATCTCCAACTTTGCTAGTGCACATTATCAATATGATAGTACACTTCTAATTCATTGCGAGACGTGGAATTCCGTGAAGTATGCCGTCCATCTCATCAATCGTTTACTTCCTCGCTGAAATACTTTTCCATCGTTATCATTTTTGCATAAGTCGCTGTGCTGGCTAAGTCCAAGTTTCGAAGAACAATTACACTTCTGTGACGCGGGACGCGCTCAAACTTCATCCAAGACAAGCCACTCAGAAAACTTCGTTTCCAACACAGGTGCGCTGATACGTTCATTCGCTCAATCGAAGAGAACATCTCACGGCCTCATCACAAATAGTTACGTGCATTGAGGAGGCAAACGAACGCATGCAAACATCGTTCGCTGAGAATTCTGAAATGAGAACAGATCCGTTGGTGAATCATCAGGGAGAATTGGGATCTCCTCACATTAGTAGAATGGAAGGCGACTTGTCGAAAATTAATCCTCTCGAGCATCGTGACGCTAGGTCGAGTGAATATGCTCAGAAAGACAGTCAAAGTTTCATCGACACACGGGACTCCTCTGCTGCAAGTATTGACCGTCGAGATGGATCACATGGACTAACAAAGCAGAGTTACCAAGCTGGATCAACGATGATTCGGCCTTCGCCGCAACCTGCGTCATGGAGCAATGTTGTTAGCTCGACTAGTCCCATTAAATTCACACGGAGTTCCGACGAGACGATTTTGACGTCCAATACAGCAGCGTCCACACATCCGAACTTTGAGTACACCAATCAACGGCCTCGATCTTTTGATGCGAACGACGGCGGATCGTCTCTTAGCTACTTGCCCCAGTCTATCGGGGTGGGTCACCAAACCATGACCCCAACAAGGCCCCAAAATGCATGGGGCATGCCTCTGCCACATCCACCTTCAACTCACTCGCTACCGACAATTAACCAAGGTGTGCAGGGACCATCAACTCCATTGCATTCGCCAATGATGTATTCTACCCAGCATCATACCATGGAGTGCTTTTCACCGCTCAGCCTTTGCGATTCTACAGATCAAACAACGCCTTTGTCATCACCATCAATGTCGCCCCATGTTACACCGTTACAAATGCCAATTCAAAATCACCAGGAACCTCCGATGTGGCAGCTTACTCCAAGCCCAAGTAATCTGAATATAGACTCAAATGACTACCATTCGCCGTCTGTAACACAACGATTCCGCCCACCCGAACCGATTCGTAATTTTTATCAACAAGGTACTGCGAATCATCAAGGGTATGGCCATCCCCGAGCTCCGCAAGCGTACATGCACCCAAGGTCCTATTCTTCTGGCCCAGTATCTCCACCAAAACAGTTTCATCCATCCACCACGAGTCCTCATCATCACCACGCTGGCCAGCCCCGTCGCACCGGCTTATCCCCTGGGGGCCCTTTGGTTCGCTCCTCAACGGAAGTTCTCAAGACTCTCCTTCGAAAAAGCATGCCTCTACGAGCCAGATACTTCATCTGCGGTTGCTCTCGTGACGTGGTTTGTCGGTCGCCGTCTAGCGATATCGCATGGATTCTTCTCGAGGCAACAACTACAGTCTGGTGTTCATTCTTGCGTAGCATCGAAGATTAAAGAAGGACGGGTCACTCGGACCAAGGTGAACAGATGTATGCAAATCATCTTAAATAGTTGCTTTCATTATATCATTCCGCGGTCTGATGGTAGTGAAGAGAGCGGAGATCTATTTCGCAAGACGTTTTTACATGATGCTGTAAACGATGAGCACTTGGTTAAAACACTCCCTCCACCATGGAATGATTTGAATCTTGATGCGCTCAATGTAGAAGAAGGAAGTGTAGATGCCGCAGAAGGTAGCGACGATGACGCCTCTCATCACTCGCCTAAGAATCACGGCAATCATTCATCATCCGCAAGCCAAGCAGGTGAAAGTGTAGACAGTACCAAACGATCAGTCCTGCTTTGCTTCAACGAAAACATTCGTTCAGCGGCGGACGTCTTTCGTTGTCACAACGAATTCATCCGTGACGTCGCCCATTCGGCAAATTTGAACCTTTCCATTGAAGATTGGAAGGTCTTCTTCTCTGGCAGCAAAAACTATAGAAAGATAATGCTGAGCACTGAAAGTGCTGCACAAAGTTATTTCAACTTTGTGGGAGGGACATCGTCTGACGGAAATGACCGGATGGATCAGCAAGGACTCGCAAAGTTTCACACTTCATGGTGCGCCAAGCGTTATGAGCACGACCATTCCTTATGCACTTTTGCTCACGTCGAGATCAATAGAGGCTGGCTTCGTCGAGATCCATTCATATATAATTACAAGCCAGTACTTTGCTCTGGTGTGATTCCTCTTCAATCTTCGGGAGACTGTTTCTTGAACGTATGTCCTCATGGTATAAATTGCGGCTTTGCACACTCTAAGGAGGAGATTCTTTATCACCCAGTGAACTACAAAAAGAATCCTTGCAAGAGTCCATCATACGCTTGTTCATTGAGAGATATTTGTCCGTACACCCACGTGCACAAGTCACATGGCTCGGATGCATCATCTCATGGATATAGTCGACAAGGAAAGCGTCATCACTCTACTCCTAAAAGGTTGGGCCGAACAGTCATGGACAATCGACCGGGTTCATGAAGCGTCCTGATGGATCACCGATGCTATACATAGATCCTGCACCTGTGTCTGACTTTGAGGGTACATTACTTCTTCCAGGACTTCAGGCAATCTTTCGTGATTATTCGAATTCGGTGTTCAATTCATTATGCAAAGACAAAACCCGCGAGTACGGGCTATTTGGGTACAAACAATCTCTTCCTCAAAAGTTATCGAACGAGGTCAGATTGGCGCCTATTGGGAAGATGGAAAGCTCAAAATCAGTTTCAGATTTGGGGTATCAGAATTAATGCAGTTGCAGTTCAAGTTGAGACTGTGCACAGAGCTGCATCAAGAAACTATTTCTGCATAGTAGCTGTACACCATTGTTTCTATTAGTGAACAGTTAATTACAAGATAAACATTCTAGAGAACCATCGTCGACTTGGGCCCAACTGGTGTTTCATTCAGTTTCATTCCATGCATCCCGTTTGAAGGGCATTAACTTCTGCTATATACATTGGCTGGTAATAAACTAACGGAAGGTAAAAAATGCTCAACTGTGTTTGCCCAAACTGAGAAACCTATCATACAATTGACCTTTTTACCAAAGCATTTACTTGGAATCCCAGGTTAATTTCATGCTCAATCTAGGCAGGACCCCATTCCACCACTGATTACCACATTCTACAATGATGTCAGTCAACATTCAAATGAGCACCAGCAAACTGCCTCATTATTGGTCCTTGCCATCAAGCTATGGTCTAGGGAAGGAGTTTCTAGCCAGTATTGGCCAAGAAATAACAACAATTCTCTATCCAATCTCCCCCATCATAATCACTGCTCTCACTTTGAAGTAGGACACTGTGTTCATCTACATTTAGTGGATTGATCTCTCTGCTAACATCCCCACTCCCTTCTCCATGATATCAATTTGTTCAGAAATTTAGTTAGCTGCTCCAACGAGCCTGTTACAGGAACATGAGTGTGCATAATCAACTAAGAGCACCAAACTAGACGGCTGCTGTGCACAGCAGGCATGGGGCAATAGTCAAGTCTTGTGTTGACCATGTATGTGTGTGTCTTCCCATGTTGTGGTTTGTGGCAAGTAGGAGGACACAATAGTGAAACAGCCGGAAATGTACATAAGTATAGTACTTGAAGAGAAAGCTCAATCATTATTACGGAATGTAGGCATGACACTTGAAGAGAAAAGTGAAAAGTGATTAGGTACTTCTTAAGATCAAAGCATTAATGACACCTCACAAGGTAACTGAGTAACTGTTTTATAATGCACTGATATTACCTCTGTCCTATTTTTATTTGAACTCACAGTTGTGTGGACTTGAAGAGAAAAATTAGTCAATCTTAAGATCAAAGCATTAATGACACCTAGCAAGGTAACTGTATTATGTTTTCTATGATACCACATCTGTCCTTTGCTTTATGCAAACTCCCAATATAATTTCAAGTAAGGATGAAAAACGGTACAATTCCAACAGGACGGCCACCATGTTCAGAATCTAGATAAGGCAATAATACAACATACAACATACGACATGCGAGGAATGACCTACAATCAATGACCTACGACAATAAAAATCGGGAAGAGGCATGTACCATGCCTGATATTGTGACCTGAAGGGCTCATTAGTGATGGTTTGATCATTTAGGTTGGAATTTGGGACCCTATTGGAGCCATCCTACAATTTCTTGATTCCCTATGTTCTATTTTTCTAAGTCTATTCTTTATTTTTAGGCTAGAAAATGCTTTCCATTCCCAAAAGTCTTGTTGGCCCAATGCATAAGTGTTTACTAGATCTAACGGGACTGATATATCCATCTATTTTTACAATTCCACTCAATATAATATTTCATGTCACAATGTCTGACAGAGACTACCAAGATTATAGCTCAATCCCTTCGAAAGATGGCATCATCATGCCTGTCTTAGGACATGAGAATGATGGTGGTGTGAAACTAGATGCTCCAGTGGAGTGGGTTTCTCAAGCTGTTGCACCTAGGCCCAATGCAGGTGCAGTTTTTGATGCCCTGGCTGAGAGGAGTGCTGCGGTTGCAGGGGGAGAGGATGCAGACGTGGGTGTTGTAGTCGTGACTTGGAGATCAACATGGCGGTGGATTTTGGCAATTTTTCCAGGACAATGGAGGAAGGTAGATGGGAAGATCAAATACTTGAGGGGTGAGATCAACCACCTGCTTGAAGCCATTCATGGCATTATGCCAATCTCTGGTGCAGAGTAAGACTTAGTTGCTGCCCACCATGGGTGTGGGACATTGCATCCTGAATTCAACCACATTGGTGATCAGTTAAAAAGCTTAGCAAGGTAGCACAACAAAGATTCCCACTGAAAATCCAAATCCCTCCCCATGTACAGACACACAGAAAATCAAGCAGTTGATTATCAAAATTTTGAGGGAGTAACTGGCTCTGAAGAAGTGCTTCTTCTTCAGATGATGTAAAGAAGGATATAGAGGAGGCAAGTGAACTTAAAGACAAAGAAGGAGCTGGGCAAGGAGAATTAGGAGCAGGGGAAGGAAATGTCATTAGTTTTTTCTTTCCTCTAATTTATTTTAGTTTATTGTTCAAATTTCAAACATTCTATCTGCTAATTGCTCTAGGAATTAGAAGCTGCTTTAATGCTAAGGCAACACTGATTACTCATCAAAGAAAGTGAAAGGGTGGCGAGCTGATTTGGCTAAATCATGTTGATGATAAGTAATCAACAATACCATGGACAAAGTATGATGCAAGAGGAGAAAGAGGAAACAATGGAAGAGGGATGACAAGGCCAGGACAGCAACAGAGAAGATGAAGGTTGCAATTCCAGATGCACCAAGACAACATGCATCATCATCAACAGTTTCTCAGGTGCCCAGATCAGCAACCATGCTAAAATGAGTACAACTGGGCATGTTATAGAAAAGTGCCGGAATTGTGCCATCTGTCACAAAACAAAGGACAACATTAACATAATGGCCTTCTTTTCCAACCACTGTAGAAGTGAATTAGAACAATTCCACAAGATGCTTCCTCTATTCTCACTTTTAGTCCATCCATAGTCCACCAAACATTATTAAGAGCTGGATGTCTCCGGGTAAAGGACTCCTGATATTCCTGTATCTTGTCATGAAGAAGGAGAGAGATTTTGATAGTTTCTTCTTCATGAGTATTTTGATTCTTATTTTCCTTGCAAAGTCATGCTCAAGATTAGTTTAAGAGCCATAATTAAACCTCTGATGTGAGTCCAGGCCAGCATTAACCCAAGGTAATCCTTAGGTTGAATGGTTTGAGGTCTTCCCTTGTTTCTTACCTTCTTCACCATGAACCCATCCTCATCCAAAAATGGAGAATATTCATCAAACACAGGGGTAAACTTGGCAAACAAACAGTTGAAGAACCCCATAGTGAAGCCTGTCGACATAATCATTGCCTGATCATTCTTGGACGACAGAGCATGTTGCCATGGACATTAGATGATGGCAAGCAGGAGAATCAAGGATTTTCCCTCTACCTACTCCCACATCTGCTCTCACTGAGATGTTCCAACTGTTTGTGCCTGCTGGGTGAATATACAAACTGTTGTGCAGTCTTCTTTTGAGCTTTAAATAAGAATGGTACCAAGATAGAGAACTTCATAGCGTTCATGATGTTGCAAGTTATGCCCAAGTCATTGATTGTGTCATCACATCACCGCAAATATATATTCTTCTCTGCATGGCCATCAGGGGTAAATGAAATAGGATTTTTGTTTAGAACAGATCAGTCCAGTGGGAAGGGGTCAGGACCCCTACCCATAGGACTCAATGTTGGAAGCTATCTAGAAAAAGCTAGATCGAGTTTGGGATGTTGCTGGATGAGAAATTTTGTAAAAGTAGGCTTAGAAAAATAGAACACAGGGAGCCACTGTCTTAGCGCTCAAAATCACACAGAATGTTTATGCTCTCACAATAAGTTGTGTGAAATTCAGTCTTAGCACTCAACACCACACAATCACAACTGTTGTGTGGGCACCACAATGACGTACAAAAATGCATTGCTTCAAAACAAGGGAATGTGACAAGGTATTAATCACCTTCAAACGATGCATAGGAATTAAATATTAGTTTCTGAAATTTTTGCAAAACAATATTTGAATCTTATTTGAATCGTATTTTTACCATGCGTAAAAGGTAACCAGAGATATATATTTAAATTGGGAGCATGCATATGCGTGTGGAGAGTCTTCAAAAAAGTTGTGAAGCGTCACAAGAATTTGTCTAGAAAATTGTGAGACAGGACCAATTGGCACAAAAAGTTGTGTGAGCTCACAACTATTTGTGAACGATGCCTGTCAGTTGTCGGAAAAAGTTGTGCAATAAAAAAGTTGGGACAAAAATTGTAAAAACTCGTGTACAACATCAGGAAATGAGTGAAAAAGGAGTTTCGACAAGCGCTCAGACAGTCCCTAAGATTGAATTTTGCACAACTTGTTGTGATACTTTTTTTATTTTGAGGGCTAGGACAGCAGCTTAGTTGCATGTAGGTGCACTCGCCTTGCACACAAATTCACCCATTTTGGAAATAAGATATAATTTTGAAGGTTAACAAACATCAAAATATCATGAGTACCCATGCATGTCAAGCCAAAAATTAAGTAGTTACAGGTAACAGGTAATTTTTCTTGTGTCTACTGTAGAAGTGATTGTCACAGCAAAAAGTGAAGAAACTGTCTCATTGAAGGAGAAGAAGGCAAAGAAGGAGAAGACGGAGAAGACAGAGAAGACGGAGAAGGAGAAGGAGATGATGCAACCATGTGGTCATTTTAAGCCGATAAGACCTCTTGGGGGCCACGAATTCATTTTTAGTAGTCCATTCAACTGAATCGCCTGCTCTTTTGTAGGTATCACAATGTTGCACAGTTTAGAAGTACCATTGAATGCAAAAATCAAATCCTAGAAGGCGACCACAGATAATAACATTAATATTACCTAAGGAGATCATAAGTTAGATTTAGATATATTTAAGACTGCTAAATACAAAAGGAGCACTCTTGCTCTGTCTTTCATCCGTGTTACAGACGAAAATGAAGTCACAGTTGGAATAAAAACTATTTACAGCTTTACATGGATGGAAAGATCTTTTTCCGAGCTTTCGAACAGTGTTCTTATTTTGTTTGAACAGTCTTTCACTAGTTAATTTGAGATAAAATAATGCAGCAGATTGTAATGATCCGATCCATTCATTCTTGTAGAAAATTGGTATGTTTCTACCGTATAACCCTCATTATAAGAACGGGCAAATGTCCAAATGATACCTTAAATGTTCCTATAATGCAAGGAGTGTTAGTGTTTTTAACACGGGAGGTGTGAAAAGTATCTGTTATTTTATTTTATTTTTTACCTCCTACTACGATACAGTAGACATCGGGCACCGATGTGCCCACCGACCATTCTTGGAACAGTCCAAACTCCCAACCGTAGAAACAGTAAGCCCACCAGTGATGTGATTGATATGCCATGTGTGTTTTCACATGATTCCCTGTAACTTTGCATCCAGACGGAGTTACGGCGAGCAACACATATGTGTGTATTGCTGTGGACTTGGGGAATCTAATGGAGAAATAATTAGAGCAATAGTTTGTGTGTTAACAGGTTAAAAAGCAAATGCCCTGAGGATCAATGAAATGTTCTTATAATGCATTAGCTCTTATAATGAGGGTTATACGGTACAGTACTACAAATACAATAGAGTTACTTCGTTCGTTCCAATTTTTTTTAATTTACTCTAAATCAGTTTTTGGAATCCACTGTCTCTGTCCGGCTGAGTATCATGATACCTCTAGGATACATAGTGCTCCTATTGTATATAGCCGTCTTATTTTCAAAGGTAGGCGCAGATGAAACGATCATTACTACCCATGCATGTCACACACAAAAGCAATTTATTTACAGGTATTTCGAAGAAATATCCTCATGTTACCTATACTATACTCAATAGTGAAAATAGTGTCTCATGGAGAAGAAGGAGAAGAAGAACAAGTCTCAGTTGCAAATAAACCAAGATTTTTTCAGGAAAAAATCTTGACAATAAGATTTTGAAAAAATCTTGATCAGATACTACCACCTACTACTTGTGCCATACTATGGTATGGTACCACTTTTTTTAGTGGCTATGGTCTGTCATCTGTCTGTCATTGATGCTCATTGATGTCTCTATCGTACGGTATGGTATGGTATGGTACTGTACCGTACGATACCGTGAAAATACTTTCTCTTGACCTTCCTCACCTCAGCAAATACTCTGGTCCACCTGATCATCACGCTCACAGCACAGAAAAATAATAATCGATATGAGCAACGTAACCACTTCACTGGACTGAACAGTTACGATGAGCAAGAACACATCTCCTTACCACGAAGCCGGTCGGATCTTGAACGAGCTCCTATCTTCGAAATCAGGAGGGCGAGGACTCAAATCCATAGCGTTCTCAAATAGCAAGACAAGAGGCGGCCCGAGCAAAGCGACTTATGCTACTGTGTGCAAATCGATGCAACACCTTCCAGCCATCAATTCAGTTTTGAACCATAGTGGTGGGAGGTTGCGCAAAGCAATTGGCATCGACACAGTCCACAACAAAGGATTGATGTATGTTATGCTGTATGAGCTCCTCTTTGGAAAATACAAGTCAATACGCGGAGGAGGTAGACTAAAACGAATGATAGTTAAGCACGAACGAGAGCTGCGTGAGGGAGTTTCAGAGCATAGAGAGATGGTGGATGGTTTGACAAGAGCTACGCCGCAGTTTCCTCGTTACGCCAGAGTAAATGTTATGCGCACGTCAATCGAAGCGATGGCAGAGATGTTAAAAGCGAGTTTTGTGGAAAATTCTACCAGGGAGTCCAATTGTGGTGACTCAATGAACTTGAAGCGATCGATTTTTATGGATCCTCATGTCCCCGACCTGCTAGTAATGCATCCATCGGCATCTTCTTTTCTCCACCAAGATCACGACGCTGTCAAGTCCGGAAAAATCGTGCTCCAAGACAAAAGTTCGTGCTTCTCAGCTCTGGCCTTGGCGCGGGGCAATCCAAATATTTCATTAAACTGTGACTTTATTGATGCTTGTGCAGCTCCTGGGAATAAGACAACCCATCTCGCTGCGTTAGTTGCAGCATCCCTAGCTGACGTATCGCGAACAACTAAGAAAGGAAAGAATCTAACACAGAGTTCGACAATATTCGCTTTTGAGAGATCATCTTCTCGATTCAAAACCCTCAAATCTCGTATAGATGCTATCGTCCCATCGTCATCTCTGAACAAATCTTCCACGAAAGTTGTTGTGCAGCCGTTGCTCTCAGACTTTCTCAAGAGTGACTCAAAAGACCCTCAATTCGCAAACGTTCGTGGTATTTTACTCGATCCAAGTTGCTCAGGCTCTGGTATTGTCAATTCACTAGATCGCTGGTTGGAAGATGCTGAAACTGATGGCAATAAAGATGATCCAACAACAGGAACTAAGGCAGACAGAATCAAATCGCTTTCTAATTTCCAGTTAGTGGCTTTAACGCACGCAATGTCCTTTCCGTCCGTTGATCGTATTGTGTATTCTACGTGTTCTGTGAACAACGAAGAGAACGAGCTAGTC
>JABMIG010000387.1:0-47500 GCA_013187285.1 Cyclotella cryptica | reverse complement strand
AGGAGAGAAGGAGAGAAGGGAGAGAAGGGAGAGAGGAAGGGAGAGAAGGAGAAGGGAGAGAAGGGAGAGAAGGGAGAGAAGGGAGAGAAGGGAGAGAAGGGAGAGAAGGGAGAGAAGGGAGAGAAGGGAGAGAAGGGAGAGAAGGGAGAGAAGGAGAGAAGGGAGAGAAGGGAGAGAAGGAGAGAAGGGAGAGAAGGAGAGAAGGGAGAGAAGGAAGAAGGGAGAGAATAGGTTACATATGCATTACAGTACCCACACAAAACCCACACACTGCACCCACACTGTACACACAGGACCCACACAGCCCACACAACCACACTGCACCCACAAGCACACACTGCACCCACACAACACAACACCCAAACACACAGAACACACAAAAACACACACTGAACCACACACAAACACACACACAAACACAAACAAACACACACAAACACACACAAACACATACACAAACACACACAAACACACACACAAACACACACACAAACACACACAACACACACAAAAACACAAACACACACAAAACACACAAAACACACATACACATAAAACACATAAAATATATATACACACATATAAACACACAAAACATAAACATATAGAGAAATATACACAGAACAGATAGAAATATATAATAAAGATATATATAAAGAGATAGAGAGAAGAGAGAGAAGAGAGAGAAGGGAGAGAAGGGAGAGAAGGGAGAGAAGGGAGAGAAGGGAGAGAAGGAGAGAGGGAAGGGAGAGAAGGGAGAGAAGGGAGAGAAGGGAGAGAAGGGAGAGAAGGGAGAGAAGGAAGAGAAGGAAGAGAAGGAAGAGAAGGAAGAGAAGGAAGAGAAGGAAGAGAAGGAAGAGAAGGAAGAGAAGGAAGAGAAGGAAGAGAAGGAAGAGAAGGAGGAAAACCATGTCTGTTTCTAGTACTATACCACAATGATTTTGAAAAAAATCTTGTGGAATTAAAATTTGAGGCAATGCCTACCGCTGGCAGGAGGCTTTCTGTCATTATTGCCTACTTGATTTTCTTCAACAAGGGGGCTTGCGTATTTGTCGTCATCTTCTTTAGCCACAGAGCGCTCAAAATATCGCTTACGTGTCTGTCATGGGCGGGACTTGATTCCTTCTCGCCACATCAGTAGTACCATACGCGATACAATACAATACAATACGTACACAATATTATTGTCCTGTTATATATGTTGTTTGCTTTGCTTCTTCTGCAAAACGAGCGCAAGCGTCGCCTGCATTGAACACCGCCAATTGTACACATCGCAATCAGACTCATTCCCCGACCATGGCTCGCTATGTCTCACTCCTCTTGCTTATTGTGGCTGCCTTAGCCTCCTGTGTTCAAGGATTCTCGCCATCTCTCGGCGGTGTCTCGGGCGGTGAGTTTTGAGTGGTCCACTTGACGAAGCTGTAGCGGAAGTTGGTCTGTGTTCTGTGATATTTGGCAGAGGTCATCTCATTTTAAAATAATTTGGTGCATACTTCATAAATCACTTAGGATCAAATTTCGTGGTCTCTCAAAGACCTCGCGCCGCAAAACCTTTGGCCCGAACTGGCAAATCCAGTCTTCAAATGGGATCACAGGCCAAGTTCGGAGTGTTCTCTCCTGCCGTGTACGTTGCGAAAATTGCCCTCGGAAATGATAAACTAAACAAAATTCGCGGGCAGGCCATCAGCTTGCACTCTCAGTACATCGGGGACTTCTGTCAGTGGGCTGGTGCGTACCACCTTCGTACTCGTCTTATCAAAAAGGCGAAGACAAATGGCGATACCCTTGGGTTCCTTGTTTGAATTCAGGAGTGTTTGAGAGAATAAAGGGGAATGTTTGATGTGCAAAAATGAAGTTTTGCTATCATGCACTACCGGAAACATCACGAAATGGCGTAACTCATCATACACAAATCTGACAATCGCTTCTGATGGATTTGAACTGTACTTGTTTACACTCCCACAACTTAAAATCAGAACTTTTACTGAACGATCCACTTCGACGAACCTTCAACCAAACTTATTTTCTTATCGCTGTCAATCGTAATTTTTTATCACTCCCTAGACCCCTCTGCATGAAAAGCTGAATACCATGTGACGTAGATAACTTCCGACATCCATGTGTACAATATATATGTATTACATTCATAATCCTGAATAGTTCTGGATTTCCAACCATTATCACTTTTATGGAAGGAACAAGAAAACGAGAACATTGTCAACCCGAAAATCAACAATGTTGCATCAGAATCGAGCTGCTTTTTGGTGTACTTTTATTTTTAGGAATATGTCAAGATTTTTTCTTGAAAAAATCTTAGTTATCATTGAGCACAAATTGTTTTTCTTCTCCATTTTCAGGAGACGCTTTTTTCACTTTTGAACTTTATAGGCAAACATATATAAACACTGACAACAATACCTGTGAAAACCTGATTTTTTTGTTTTATATGCATGGGTATTCAATCACTGTTGATTTGTGATTACCTTTAAAAATATATCTAAAAGCAATATACAGCATGACCAAAAATTGAGGGGCTTGATTGCTATTGACTAGAGGCCTTTCTCGATCACAATGGTATTAATAGAGTAAGTGATCACGAGGCTAATCCGTGAACTTATTGGTCAAAAGGGCTGTTCCGTGATTCCCACTTCCTGGGGGCTCCTCCACGACAAGTTTTGTCAATTTTTGCTAAGAAATGACCTTATATATTACCTGGGCTGTTGCGAATTCGAAAAAGACTACTAGTGCGCGACTTTAAAGAAATTTATTATGAGGCGGATCTATACCATATTTGTCAACAGGTTGTTCAGTGATCACTCCCGTGCTCTGGGGGCTGCTCTGCGACCAGTCTTGCCTATTTATGCGTAGCGATGAAGTCCCATCTTATTAGGGCTGTTGTGAATTCGAATGAGACTCATTGCACGTGACTCCTCCTCATCCTCAGCATAAAACTTGGGCAATATTTCTCTTTCTTGCAAGACTGTTGGGATAGGTACTTGACCTCACCCTACTTTTAAAACTCTATTGATTCCACAGCAAAACCTATGCCCATCTTGGAACCTGGCACAACTCTAGCTAGGTAGCTGCCACCTTGTCACAATTAACCGAAATGACATCAGAAGTCGTACTCGTGCGTGTTTGCTTTATTAAATTGGAAAGCACATGATGTAAGTACTACAAAAGTCATGCCAGTCGGTGCCGTGCTAGCTTATCGGAAAGCACTTACTATAAGCGAGCAAAGCGAGCGCAGCGAGCATGCTAACTGGCGGCCACTGCTATAACATTTTCCTTTGTTCGGGCTCTTGCCGCTGCTAAAAAATCTTGCAGCGGCTGCTAGTAATGTTTTTCAAAATGTTCTTACTGTCTTGAGAAGTGTCACCATCAGCAAACTAAATATTGGCATTCCACAAAATGAGAAGAAAACACAAGAATAAATTGGACCACCAGGTCAATCTGCATGACTAGTCAACAAAGAGAAAAAGGAAGAGAAAAAGGAAAACAAGGAGTACCTATCATACTCCTCACACCCCTTGTAATATGGTACATTCGTTGTTGCTACTGGATTCAAGCAAAGCAGATCATCAAGCTAAATTCACAAAAGTTGTATGCAATTGGAATCGAACAACTTTTTAGACTTAAGCAAGCTAAGGAGATTCTCTCAATCTAGGTTTTAAATTCCGGAGGAATTCCGGCAGAATTCCACGTTACTCCAGAATATTTTCACAGAAGCCCATAGCCCCAAATAAGGGCACACCCTCGAGAAGGGTATACACAGATCAACAGTGTGTAGAACCTACACAATGTTCGTTTTCAACAAAATGGATGGAATGACAGTTCCACTGCCCTTCCATCCTCACAATTGTACAAAAATAAGCTCATAAAAATAATTATTCCACACCTGCCAAAACTACCTATGAAAATCCTGCTTAATATTCTTTTGTGACGACCGGCTCAGGTCACTATCTATAGATAGCCGTGGTGCAACCTTCGCGCACCAAAGCCATCAATATCCTTCAACTTGAACACAAGGTGCGAGCAATATTTTTTGTTTGTGAGCGACGATTTTAATTTTTTTGTGACCAGTGATAATTTTTTTTGCCCGATTGATGATCTCTCCAAAATAATCTTCCCAATCAATGAATTCCTCCAGTTTGGCGATCGACAACCTCTCTAAAAATTTTCTTTCCAATTGTCAAAATAAGCGATCATTTTACCGGGGTGCACATACCACCCACAACACTCCGGATTGCCGGAAGTATGATTCCAATGGGACACCAAAGCCAAGCTTCAAGGGAAGAAAACCACATGGGACCTCTCGTGGACCCGAGAGACCTGCTCAAGGAGGAAGTAGCTAAGCATAGCTATCCTCTAAAATTAACAAACTTACCAAGCCCAACAAGAAAATGAGACACGCTATCAACAAGAAGAAGAGAAAGCATCACGACATGAGTGACAGTGATGATTCAGACTCATCCTGAATGGGTTGGAGAGTACTAGGAATATATGTAACAAATCCAACTGTAATGACATGATTGTCACTTATCCTTGTCTTATTAAAACTGCCCTACATGCCAACATAACATTTTCTAATTCAAACAACAGCAGGAGACCTAGGATATCTCCCAGCTGAACCAACACAGAGTGAAACAATTGCCAAATTGTTGGACCCCGAACTGCCAGGTGACTTTTTCAGTAGTGTGAACCCCCCTTTGACAGGTAAAGAAGGACGGGTCACTACTTTAGTAGCCAAAGAATGCATTGAACACTCTACAGGGCGTCCTACTAGTAACACAGTCATCAGGATCCTACTAAACAGTGGATCTGATGGTGACCTCCTGTTCCATGCAAAAGGAACAGAGAAACACTTTCTCTACTTCACTAGGCAGGTGAAAGAAGGAGCACAGTTATCTTGAAGTTCTTTGAATATTTGAACAGTAAGGAGTACTTAGTGACTCCAGAAGTAGTAGAGTACGATACAAAAAAGATGACCAAGCCAGTGTTTGACCTCATTCTTGGATGTCAAACCATGAAAGAGCTCGGAATCATTCTAGATTTTTGAACAAAAGAAAATATCATTGATCACATCATTTTGCGAATGAGAGACATCAATAGTCTGACCCCATCAAACATGGATATAGCCTGAGCTATCAACAACAGCATCAAGAAGAACCACAAAGTACACAGGAAGCGACACAGCACATAGTTAGAATCTTATATGCTAATTATAAAAAGGCAGACCTCCAATCAATTGTTAGCACCAATTGTACTCACCTTAGTCTCCAAGACAAAAACTTGTTACTGGAGTTGCTCACAGAATTTGAGGAACTTTTTGATGGAACACTATGTGAAGGTAAAACAGAGCCCGTATCCCTTGAACTCAAGGAAGGAGCAAAACCATATCATGGCAGGGCATACCCAGTACCCAAATCTTGCAAAGAAACAACTATTAAAGAGCTGAATAGATGATGCGGACATGGAGTGTTAGAGTTTCATCCCGAATCGCAATGGGCGTCACCCGCATTTTATCACTGCAAAGAAAGATGGAACTGTATGATTTCTCACTGATTATAGAGAAGTAAATAAACGACTAGTTAGAAAGCCGTTTCCATTACCCAAAATCGGTACAGTTCTGCAAGAGCAAGAAGGATTTACCTACGCTAAAACCCTGAATTTAGACATGGGTTACTATACCATTAGATTGGACCCCAATTCATCCAAAATATGAACCCTCATTTTTCCATGGGGTAAGCATTCTTACCTCCGATTGCCAATGGGCATCGCAGGTTTGCCGGACATCTTTCAAGCAAAAATGTCAGCACAAATGGTTGCTTAGGTTCGTACGAGCTTACCTTGATGATTTGTTATGCATCACAAAGGCAAACCTGTAAAACCACCTTGGCAAACTGAAATGGTGCTTACCAGATTACGTGAGGCAGGCTTGCGAATCAACACCCGAAAGTCATCTTTCTGTCCAATAGAAACTGAGTATCTAGGTTATACCCTCACACGAACAGGGATTAAACCACAGCAGAAAAAGGTAAAAGCGATTCTCGTGATCTCACCGCCACAAAATGTCAAAGACCTCTGTAAGTTCCTGGGCATGGTCCAGTAATATTGATGGGCAAGACGCAGCGAAGTGCTTGCCCCACTCACCTCACTGGTAGGAGAGTGTGGTCACACCAAGGTCACCAGAGCCAATAAGACTAAGAAACGTCCATGGTACTGGGACATGGTGCATCAAACAGCATTCGATGATGTAAAGACTACAATTGCCAAGGATGTAGTCTTAGCCTATCCCAATTATTCAAGGGAATTTGAGATATACACTGATGCCTCATCTAAACAACTTGGATCAGTTAGCACCCAGGGTATTAGGCCGCTTGCGTTTTTCAGCAGGAAACTGTCGACGGCGCAACAGAAATACAGTGTGACCGAACTAGAACTACTGACCATAGCGGAGACACTGAAAGAGTTCAAAGGCATGTTGTGGGGACAAAGATTGAAAGTCTATAAAGACAATGAAAATCCCATCCAAGATACCCTCAGATTAACCTCTGACCATGTCTACCGATGGAGATTACTCCTTGAGGAATTTGGCCCTGACCTAAGCCGGAAGTAATCGAAAAGTAGTTGTAGATAAGAAGTAGAAAAAAGGATGTTCCAGTTGTTTGGAGTTTATTTTTATGAGCTATAAAACTGATTGAAAATGAGGACTGCCTCATGGTAGTCCTCTCTAGTTTATCATGCATTTTGCATGTAATTCGAGGATGTTGGATTTTTATGAAACCTATTGGATTCATGCATGCCAAACTGGGTGTTCATGCCCTGGTTTGGGCTGTACATGCATTCTTGCATGCCAACCTGAATCCATCTGAGCCTGATTGGGCTGTAGATGTGATCCTGCCAATGGGTCCCCCAGGACCCAATGGTCTTGTTAATAAGTCCTGCAGGACTCAATGGTCTTGTTAATGAGTCCTGCTTCTATTTGGTGGGATCCTACCCTTAGTTAGTAGAATTCCTATTTGTATGTGTACCCATGGGCCTGATATTGGGCCCAGGTTGGGTCAGGGGTACCAGTAGGTATCCTTGGCTCATGTCACTCGCCCCCACGAATGGAGCGATAAGGTGTCAATGCACACGAAAAAGAAAACCTCCTGAGGAAAAAAAAGAAACCCCGAGGAGGAAAAAAAAGATGGTGTAGCATATGACGAAGCGTAAGTCTTAGGAGGAGAAAGGGGTTAGGTACATTGTATATTTAGTTTATTCAAAGTATGGTGTAACTCTCCTGATGTTAAGTTGCTCGGACTTAGTTCCGCGTTGAACCCTTATTGTGCCATTCGTATGAACTGACGTGATAGTCCAAGGATCACTTTCATACCGGCTCTCTGTTTTGCGGAGGATACCGTCTTTTTGCAGCAGTACTTTGTCACCGGGCTGGTAGTCCCAGTCTATGCAAGAGGCGTTCTCTCGTCGTGTGTTACGGTCTGTTTGCCGTTGTCTATATTCCCCTATTTTAGACCAGTCAGCAATGTAGGGGACGTCAAACAACATGTCCCTTCCAAAAATAGCTGCTCCTGGTGATGTCTTTAGTACTGTGTGATAGGTAGAGCGAACGGCCCATGCGGCGTTTGTGAGAAAGTCAGCAATGTCACTCTCGCTGATGGTGTCGGCCATATCCAATTCAGCTGTGCGGAGCATCGCCATGATTGTTTGATGCACCCGCTCGAGTATTGCGTTCGCTTGTGGGTTTCTGACACTGGTTGGCTTACGCTTCAGACCATATGAATCACAGAGGGTCTCGAAGTGAAGTTTGAATTCACTTCCGTTGTCGTAGATAATGTATTGACTACGTGGGTAACGGTAACGGCTAAACCAGGTCCTGTTAACTATATTGCCAATTGTTGCTGACGTCTTGTCAAAGTAGGGTTGCTGTGGTTGGACATGTGTGTCTTTGCTCCTTTGCCCCTTTGTACCCGTGGGAATATCAAGCTTCTGGAGCTTTAACTCTACAATTTCAAACCAGCTTGTTGCGGGGTCGATCATTGAAACGCACATGAAGTCAATTTGTGTCTTGTCCTTGCCCTTGAGGGTGTACAGTCCTATGAGGTCCACACATAATGCCTCCCAAGGGTTGGTGATTGCGAGTTTTGTAGGCAGTTTCCTGTATGTTATCTGCCTGCGCTTGTTCACCTGGCAACTATGACACTTCTTGATGTGTGATTGGACTGTCGTTCTTAGACCTTTCCAATACATCGAAAGACGAAGAGTTTCTTTGAGACGCTTGGTCCCGGGGTGTTGTAGGTAGTGGTGGAACCAAGCTACCGCACGGTGTTGGAGGCTTTTTGGAATAACCATTTTGCCATCCTTGCAGAGTACTTTAATGTTCTCAACTAATTGAGTTGAGTAGCCTTTGTTTAGAAGGCTTTCATCTTCTTGTTGTGCCTCCGCTATCTCTCTGGTTGTGAGTGGATAGATGGAGTCCTCTTCGTTTCGATTAGCAAACACCTGGTTCATGGATTCCTCGGTGGTTGCGAGGGATGATTCTGGTTGTGTTGAGTTATGGTAGCATCAACATTGTGCAAAAGTCATCCAAGTTGACCTGTCATCTGTGACGGGTCCATAGTCCAGTCGTGAGATTGCATCCGCAACTGTATTGTGGATGCCCTTGATATACACGATGGTGGGGCCATACTCTTCTAAGAGTAATCTCCAGCGGTACACTCGATCAGAGGTCAGACCTAGAGCATCCTGCATTAGATTTTTGTGGTCAGTGTAGACCGTAATTTGTTGTCCCCAAAGCATGCCTTTGAACTCTTTTAGTGTTTCTACTATGGCCAGTAGTTCTTGTTTGGTCACGCTATATTTTTGCTGCACCTGACTCAGTTTTCTACTGAAGAACGCCAGCAGCCTGTTGTTTTGAGTAATTACAGCGCCCAGTTGATATTTGGAACTATCTGTGTAAATCTCAAATCCCTTTGAGTAATCAGGGTAGGCCAAGGTAACATCGCGAGCGATAGTTGCCTTTACAGTGTCGAATGCTTGCTGATGGATGTCATCCCAATGCCACGGCTTTTTTTAGTTTTGTTAGCCCTTGTGACCTCGGTGTGTCCACACTCACCAACTAAGTTGGTTAATGGAGTAAGTATTTCACTGCGTCTTGCCCAAATGTCTCTGTAGTATTGGACCATGCCCAAAAACCTACGGAGTTGTTTAACATTTTGAGGCGGTGTTAATGAAGGGATTGCCTGTACCTTTTTTGGTTGTGGTTTTATACCATCTCTGGATAATACATATCCTAGGTATTCTGTCTCCATGGCACAGAAGGACGACTTGCGCGCATTGACGGTCAAGCCTGCATCTCGCAACCTGATGAAAACCCTTCTTAATTTAGTAAGATGGTCTTCTAGGTTACCCTTGCTGATGCATAGTAAATCATCAAGATAAGTTCGGACGAACTCAAGGGTTGCCATTAGCTCAGACATCTTAGCCTGGAAGATGTCGGGAGAACATGCAACACCCATTGGTAACCGCAGGTAAGAATACTTACCCCAAGGAAAGATAATGGTGCATATTTTGGACGCATCTGGATCCAATCTAATGGTGTAATAGCCCATATTTAGGTCAAGGGCTGTGGCATATGTAAAGCCTTCTAGTTCCTGTAGAACAGTGCTGATTTTGGGAATGGGAAACGGTTTTCTCACTATACGTTTATTTACTTCCCTAAAATCGCTGACAACCCGAACGGTGTTGTCCTTTTTGGGTATGATGAATGTGGGTGATGCCCATTCAGAATCATCTTGCCATTTAAGTACCCCTAAGTCACATAGTCTTTGTACCTCTCTTTTGGTGATTTCTATGTGCTTCTTGGGTATGGGAAAAGGCCTGCCATGGTATGGCTGTGCTCCTTCTTTTAACTGGAGGGAGACCGGCTTACAATCCCAGTCACCTAGCTTCCCACTAAATAGCTCCTCAAATTCTTGTAGGAGCTCCAGTAACCTTGCTTGTTCTGGGCCACTGAGGTGTGTGCAATTGTCTCTGACAATTGCCCTGAGATCCGCTTTTTAAGCTCCCATTTGACGTATGACAAGACTTTGGCACCTGCCTAGCCAGGTAGGGACAGGGTTTGTCTTTTCCTTTGGAAGGAAAATAAGGTCTCCATCAGACCCAGAGTCCAGTAGGACTTTGATTTTGTTACTGGGGCGACTCCGCATAGGTTGTTTGTAGGCTCTGGCGAATTGACTTCCAGTCGCTGGTTCCATTATGGCTACTAGGGCCGTGACACCGAGGCGGTCCTTGGTGTTTGTTGTTATCATTTCTTGTTTGTGATTGATACTGTAATTCACACTGGGCATGATAATACTGGCCTCAGTATGTTGTGTTTGTTTACTGACAACTTTTTCGTTGTAAGATTTTTTTAACTTAGATGAGGTCATTGACTTCATTTTATTTCGAATTTTTAATTCGGGCTTTTGTTTTGAACAAGATTTTTTGATATTTTGTTTTTAGTGACAGCTATTTTAATTGATTTCGAATTTTGACTTTTATTAGTCAGGATAGCTTTACTCGGACTGGGGGTAGTGTAACTGTCAATTGCAGTATTTAATTTACGTTTCTTACATCTACGTAATTCCCCAGTGCTATCCGACCCGCACCTTCACGAACTGTCGTCGGAGTCGCTGTCACTTTCCGAGTCATTAGCGCGACGTTTCTTGCGCTTACTAGACTTCTTGCGGAGAGCTTTCTTCAACTCCGCCCGGACTATCTGGGCGAAGTTCGCACCCTCCGGTTTCCTTTCCTTTGAACTGGGCTTACCTGCGCCCCCGTTCTTTTTGATAGGAGTACCGTCCTTGTTATAGCGACGGCAGTCACGCGTATTGTGACTTTTGTGCGGCCCCCCATGCTTCTTGCATAGCACACAGTGCTTTTTGGTCCAGCCCACCTTCTTGGGCTTCTTGGGGATGCGGGAGTCCATTGACTCCATCTTCCGCTTCTGTTCAGCCCCCTTTGCCTTGGTCGTGCTAGCGGGCTTGTTATCGAGTTCCGCATTGTTCTCGATATTCTCTAGGACCAATAGTAGGGCCCTAGTACTGACCGGAGTGGTGTTCTCCATCAAGTCATACTGGGTCTGCCACTTGGCTGGACACATGCACAATAGATGAGTCGCAAGGTCCGCGTCATCAAGGGGCAATACCTTCTTGGTAGCCTGATTAGCCTTCGGGCTGTAATACAGGCAGGGCAATGTCTCGAGGTAGCTGTTGAGCTGTTCTACTCGGACAAAAAACTGACGTATCGAAACCCGGTTGGGCTTCTTCAATGTATTCGTGATATAATACTTGAGGGCCTCGCCCGCGTCATGACAGAACACCTGTAACAGGTGAAATGTGACGCACTCGTGAAACGAATCCCAAGTCTTCTTGGGAGTCTCCGTGTGCGGTACTCCCTTGATGTCTTCCCAAGGAGCTTTAGTCACTTGGGCCTTGATAATCTTCTCCCACGGCTGACGAGCCTCGTCGGAGAGGAAGTTTCCATACAGTTCGAAGGGCTTTGCTCCGGCCGTTGCGACGGCGAGCTTCGCATCTTCAAGAACCTTCAGGAACTTGTCGTAGGAGGCCTTGGCTTCCACTAGGGCAGGTGAAGCAGCCTCGGTGGTCGTACCGGGTGCATCTCCTTTATTGCCCTTCTTCTTTTTTTCACCATTGCGTACTTTCACGTACTCCTCCTTTGCCAGTTCAGCCTCGATCTTGGCTGTTTCAACAGCCTTCTCAGCTTCAGCGAAATCCGTGTCAAGCCCCATTTGCTTGCACGCATGAATCGCAGAGCGTACATGCAGTAGAAACTGCTCGGGAGTCCCGGACGCCCATACCGCCACCTTTAACTCATTCCCGGTATTCGGGAGGGTCAATTTAAAATATGTGGTCTTTTTGTCCTTCGCGAGGGCATCCTGCGCGGGATCCTGCTCGGGAATATAGCGTGTTGGGGAATTCTTCCCGCCAACGCCACGTTCACACTCTACCCACTTGAGCCCTTCTGGAAATGCTTTCACGGAGGACATGGCTCGTAGTTTCTCACCTAGGCTAGTGCCTATGAAGAGCTTCTTGTAGGAACTCCTTGGTGGACTAAGAAAAAAATCGTTTGCACGGTGACGTGCAATGAACGTAGTACCCTGCGTGGTAAACCTCGTCTTGTCGACCACCTGTAGGTCGTCGGGATGAGCCTTTTGTGTGGTAGAAACTGCTATCAGCTTACCGAGTTCGGCTATCGTACGATAGTGACCTAAGCCGGAAGTAATCGAAAAGTAGTTGTAGATAAGTAGTAGAAAAAAGGGTGTTCCAGTTGTTTGGAGTTTATTTTTATGAGCTATAAAACTGATTGAAAATGAGGACTGCCTCATGGTAGTCCTCTCTAGTTTATCATGCATTTTGCATGTAATTCGAGGATGTTGAATTTTTATGAACCCTATTGGATTCATGTATGCCAAACTGGGTGTACATGCACCTGGTTTGGGCTGTACATGCATTCTTGCATGCCAACCTGAATCCATCTGAGCTTGATTGGGCTGTAGATGTGATCCTGCCAATGGGTCCCCCAGGACCCAATGGTCTTGTTAATAAGTCCTGCAGGACTCAATGGTCTTGTTAATGAGTCCTGCTTCTATTTGGTGGGATCCTACCCTTAGTTAATAGAATTCCTATTTGTATGTGTACCCATGGGCCTGATATTGGGCCCAGGTTGGGTCAGGGGTACCAATAGGTATCCTTGGCTCATGTCAGGCCCTGAAATTTTTTACATTAAAGGCACACATTACACTGTTGCCGGCACCATCTCTCCCTTAGACATCGGACCGATTCAAAGTGAGCATGAGAACTGGATGACCTTCACATAATGCCAGTGTCATTACACCATGCAAGAAGAGAGTGCCGTAGACACCTCTGCATACCAAGAGGAAATGAATCTGGTATTTGCAAACCCCAGCAAAGAAGATGTAATCTACCCCTTAACAGTACGAGAGATTGCCCAAGCACAAACACTTGATGCCAATCTGCAGAAGCTCAAAGATCAATACTCGACACAATTGGTTAGAGTACAGTAGTCCTATGCAAGGATGGAAGATTGGTCATTCCAAATGCCCTTCAACACCATGCAGTTAGTTGGTACCACCACTATCTACAGCAACCTGGACACATTAGAATCAAAGAAACCCTTTGTGCTGCAATGTACTGGAAAGGTTGACATAGGCCAATTACCTACTTATTTAGTACTCTTGAGTACTAAATCGAGATACCCAGATAGGGATCAATTTTGACCTTCCAAGGAAGAGAGGTCCTGAAAAAGGGACAAAGATCCATATCTTTGGATCTTTGGCAATAGCATTGCCCCCCTGTCAGAACACCCTCAGAGAGAAGGGTAGAAACATACTAGGATTGTGTAGAAACCCACACAAAATCACATTGTTTCGTTTTTAGGATGAAAGGGATAGCATTGCCCTTCCATCCTCATTTATTCATAGCAATAAGCTCACAATTTAATCAACAGCATTAATTCATCACAACATATCTACATTTTACTACATAGTACAAAATTACATCGTTACGGCTTAGGTCACTATCAATTGATAGCCTTCGCGCGACCAAGCAAGTCGTCTGTCCGACTCTCCACCATGCATTGTCCATCAGATACATGTTAACCATGGTAGGTTTGTCTGTCTGTCGTCTGTCGCTCGAGGCTGTACAATACCCTGGGTATGTTAGCCATTGCACAACTTGTGTTGTTTGACTCCAAGTGCGTAGCAAGAGCCAAAACTGAGCTAGGAGTTTATACTCCGCCAGTTGAAGTGAGTTTTACTCACAGGCGGGTACATGTCATTGAGACAAGTAGCCATAAACAATCGCCCTTGACGTCAGTGAGGACTAGATCCCACTTGACGCGGGTATACTCCGCTTTTGTTAGCAGAGTGCGCGAGTAGCACATAGTGCACTTGACTTAAAAAGGACCACTTGTGACGTAGTATACGCACAAGTAGTGGCATGAAACTTACTTGCGATGTAGCTTGTGATAGCCCCTCAGTGAGTGACGAGGCAATAAATATAAATGCCTTGGGTTTATTTTTTTCCAAAAGAGCAATATGTGTATGTTCTATTATGTGTAGAAACAAAAACACGATTAGACTAAAAATTAGTCCGTACCCGTGATCACATGCAGATGCAGTGACATCACTGAGTATTAAGTACATAGCCAAATAAAAGGCAGTACAAAGAAAAGATCTTCTAGGGCCTGAATGGATCCCACGAAGTATTCTGAATAGCCTCTAAGGCCTAAAAAGCTTACTCATGACTCCCAAGAGGTTTTAGTTGCTCCAAGTACCTGCAATCCCCCAGGAAGTTCTCGTCGCTGAAGTGTTGCATACTCCGAGAATCCAGTTCCCTTGTTCGTTTACATGGTGCCGGTGGGACAAGCGAAGAAACACTGCACGGGCATAGGTTGGACACGGGACTCAAGGTTTCAAGGTTGGCTAAGAAGAAACCCCGGTGGGAACTGCAATCGCGCAGGACTTTGTCCCATGATCGGGGATCAGCCCCATTCAAATGGGAGCAAGTCATGGCACAGCCCATTTCAGAAATTGTATCACGAAACAGCCCTCACTATCACGATCTGAATAAAATGACCACATATTGTGTGTCTTGGCCTCATTGGGCTAAGCCCACGTGAGCAAATGACCGGCCGAGGAGAGAACATTGTTCTACTCCGCAAAAAGGCATAGGAGCGCAATATTGCCCTATAAAGGTCAAACGTCAGCGTGACGCGGAGTAGCTTCTCCCAAGTCCCAGAACGCATGGGGGCGCAAGAAGGACCCATAAATTGACTATGTGTCATCCCCAGAAATATTCATGGCAAAATTCTCGCAAATTTCTGATTTGCGCAAGAATGCTGCCCATTATGCAACGTGTTGATTTCTTTCTGAAATCCAAGTAAAAAGGAGAGAAAAGCCCACTAATCAAAAAGATTAGAATGAGAAATTGCCAAACTGTCGGACCCCGAACTGTCGGGTGCCTATAGAACCCAAATTGCCGGGTATCTTTCTCAATAGTGTGACTACTTCCTCTACTTTCACAAATAACAGCTATGTTGTAGCTGTGCAAGAAAGAGCACATCCTCTGGTCCGAGAAAAATAGAATTCAGAGCCCAGACAAATGTTTGGAATTATTTAATTTGAAATTAAAGAGCTCGTTAGAACAATCTTAATCAGAATTCTACAGTCAAGTTAAAATAACCTGACATTCAAATACCTTGCGAAACGTAAGAATATGACCTAAGCCGGAAGTAGTCGAAAAGTAATTGTAGATAAACGAATTAGAAAAGATGTTCCAGTTGTTTGGAATTTTAATTTATGAGCTATTGAAAATGATCAACAAATGAGGATTGCCTAATGGTGATCCTCTCGATTTTATCATGTAACTCATGTAAACAACAAGTAATATATTGGAGGCTAGTGTGTCCAATATTTACAGAGAAGCTCTCACACTGCAAATTTGCTAGTTGAGAAAGTATTACATTTTCAGGCTCTTCAGTTGGGCAGTTGACCCCTGTCAACTGCTTAACTTAACTCATTGTTTCTGAGGTGTATACCTGATAGGTATGTATCTCAAATATATTCTTTCTGAGAAGGTATGAGTTGGATTTTTATATACTTCCCCTTGTTTGGGAAGAGCAATTATCCCTAGGTCCTGAAAATGGGGCCTGTTGGGTCAGGAGTACCAGTAGGTATCCTTGGCTCATGTCACTCGCCCCCACGAATGGAGCGATAAGGTGTCAATGCCCACGAAAAAGAAAACCTCCCGAGGAAAAGGAACTCTGCGAGGAGGAAAAAAAGATGGTGTAGCAATGACGAAGCGTAAGTCTTGATAGGAGAAAGGGGGTAAGGTACAAGTCGTGTTTAGTTTATTTAAAATATGGTGTAACTCTCCTAATGTTAAGTCGCTCGGAGTTAGATCCGCGTTGAACCCTTATTGTGCCATTCGTATGAACTGACGTGATAGTCCAAGGATCACTTTCATACAGGCTCTCTGTTTTGCGGAGGATACCGTCTTTTCGCAGCAGTACTTTGTCACCGGGCTGGTAGTCCCAGTCTATGCGAGAGGCATTCTCCCGTCTTGTGTTACGGTCAGTTTGCCGTTGTCTATATTCCCTATTTTAGACCAGTCAGCAATGTAGGGGACGTCAAACAACATGTCCCTTCCAAAGATAGCTGCACCTGGCGAAGTTTTTAGTACTGTGTGATAGGTAGAGCGAACGGCCCATGCGGCATTTGTGAGAAAGTCAGCAATGTCACTCTCGCTGATGGTGTCGGCCATATCCAATTCAGCTGTGCGGAGCATCGCCATGATTGTTTGATGCACTCGCTCGAGTATTGCGTTCGCTTGAGGGTTTTTGACACTGGTTGGCTTACGCTTCAGACCATATGATTCACAGAGGGTCTCGAAGTGAAGTTTAAATTCACTTCCATTGTCGTAGATAATATATTGACTACGTGGGTAACGGCTAAACCAGGTCCTATTGACTAAATTACCTACTGTTGCTGACGTCTTGTCAAAGTAGGGTTGTTGTTCTTGGACATGTGTGTCTTTGCCCCTGTGCCCCTTTGTACCCATGGGAATATCAAGCTTCGGGAGCTGTGATACCGGCAACTCTACAATTTCTAACCAGCTTGTTGCAGGATCGATCATTGTGACGCACATGAAGTCAATTTGTGTCTTGTCCTTGCCCTTGAGGGTGTACGGTCCTATAAGGTCCACACATAGAGCCTCCCAGGGGTTGGTGATGGCAAGTTTTGTTGGCAGTTTCCCGTATTTTATCTGCCTGCGTTTGTTCACCTGGCAACTGTGACACTTTTTGACGTGTGATTGGACTGTCGTTCTTAGACCTTTCCAATACATCGACAGACGAAGAGTTTCTTCGAGACGTTTAGTCCCGGGGTGCTGTAGGTAGTGGTGAAACCAAGCTACCGCACGGTGTTGGAGGCTTGTTGGAATAACCATTTTGCCCTCCTTGCAGAGTACTTTAATATTCTCAACTAATTGAGTTGAGTAGCCTTTGTTTAGTAGGCTTTCATCTTCTTGTTGTGCCTCCGCTATCTCTCTGGTTGTGAGGGGATAGATGGAGTCCTCTTCGTTGCGATTAGCAAACACCTGGTTCATGGATTCCTGGGTGGATGCTAGGGATGCTTCTGGCTGTGAGGTGTTGTGGTAGCACCAACACTGGGCGAAAGTCATCCAGGTTGACCTGTCATCTGTGACGGGTCCATAGTCCAGTCGTGAGATGGCGTCCGCAACTGTGTTGTGGATGCCTTTGATATACACGATGGTGGGGCCATACTCTTCTAAGAGTAATCTCCAGCGGTACACTCGATCAGAGGTCAGACCTAGAGCATCCTGCATTAGATTTTTGTGGTCAGTGTAGACCGTAATCTGTTGTCCCCAAAGCATGCCTTTGAACTCTTTTAGTGTTTCTACTATGGCCAGTAGTTCTTGTTCGGTCACGCTATACTTTTGCTGCGCCGGACTCAGTTTTCTGCTGAAGAACGCCAGCGGCCTGTTGTTTTGAGTAATCACAGCGCCCAATTGAAATTTGGAGCTATCTGTGTAAATCTCAAATCCCTGGGAATAGTCAGGGTAGGCCAAGGTAACATCGCGGCGATAGTTGCCTTTACAGTGTCGAATGCTTGCTGATGGATGTCATCCCAATGCCACGGCTTTTTCTTGGTTTTGTTAGCCCTTGTGACTTTGGTGTGTCCACATTCACCAACTAAGTTGGTTAATGGTGCAAGTATTTCACTGCGTCTTGCCCAAATGTCTCTGTAGTACTGGACCATGCCTAGAAACCTACGGAGCTGTTTAACATTTTGAGGCGGTGTTAATGCGAGGATTGCCTGTACCTTTTTGGTTGTGGTTTTATACCATCTCTGGATAGCACATATCCTAGGTATTCTGTCTCCATGGCACAGAAAGACGACTTGCGCGCATTGACGGTCAAGCCTGCGTCTCGCAACCTAATGAAGACCCTTCTGAGTTTATTAAGGTGATCTTCTAGGTTACCCTTGCTGATGCATAGTAAATCATCAAGATAAGTTCGGACGAACTCAAGGGTTGCCATTAGCTCAGACATCTTAGCTTGGAAGATGTCGGGAGAACATGCAACACCCATTGGTAACCGTAGGTAAGAGTACTTACCCCACGGAAAGATAATGGTGCATATTTTGGACGCATCTGGATCCAATCTAATGGTGTAATAGCCCATGTTTAGGTCAAGGGCTGTGGCATATGTAAAGCCTTCTAGTTCCTGTAGAACAGTGCTGATTTTGGGAATAGGAAACGGTTTTCTCACTATCCGTTTATTTACTTCCCTAAAATCGCTGACAACCCGAACGGTGTTGTCCTTCTTGGGTATGATGAATGTGGGTGATGCCCATTCAGAATCATCTTGCCATTTAAGTACCCCTAAGTCACATAGTCTTTGTACCTCTCTTTTGGTGATTTCTATGTGCTTCTTGGGTATGGGAAAAGGCCTGCCATGGTATGGCTGTGCTCCTTCCTTCAACTGGAGGGAGACCGGCTTACAATCCCAGTCACCTAGTTTCCCACTAAATAACTCCTCAAACTCTTGTAGGAGCTCCAGTAACCTTGCTTGTTCTGGGCCACTTAGGTGTGTGCAGTTGTCTCTGACAATTGCCCTGAGATCCGCTTTTCATACTTAGCGTCTAGTATTTTTATGAGGCGTTTTGTTGCCTCCAGAGTACTCTGTGGTTCCTTGGATGTCTCCTGGTAGATGCTATTGTTCATAGTCCAAGCTTTTTCCACAGTTGCTCTTGTCTTTAATTTGTTGATGTCTCTCATTGGCAGTGAGATGTCATCTACTGTGATTTCCTTTGTCCGAAAGTCTAGGACAATTCCTAACTCTTTCAAGGTATTACTACCAAGAATGAGGTCAAACCCTGGTTTGGTCATGTCATCTTTCTTGTATTCCACAATGTCAGATTGTAGGAGATACTCCTTGGAATTGGAGTACTCAAAGAATTTGACTCTGACTTTACCTCTTCCAGTTGTCTGGAAGCTCTACTCGGACAAAAAACTGACGAATTGAAACCCGGTTTGGCTTTTTCAGCGTATTTGTGATATAGTACTTGAGGGCCTCGCCCGCGTCATGACGGAACACCTGTAGTAGGTGAAACGTGACGCACTCGTGAAACGAGTTCCAAGTCTTCGTAGGAGTCTCCGTGTGCGGCACCCCCTTGATGTCTTCCCAAGGAGCTTTAGTCACTTGGGCCTTGATAATCTTCTCCCAGTGCTGACGGGCCTCGTCGGAGAGGAGGTTTCCATAAAGCTCGTAGGGCTTCGCTCCCGCCGTTGCGACGGCGAGCCGCATCTTCTAGAGCTTTCAAGACCTTGTCATACGTGGCCTTGGCTTCTACTAGGGCAGGTGAAGCAGCCTCGGCGGTCGTGCAGGCGCATCTTGTTTATTGCCCCTATTCTTTTTTTCAGCATTACGTACCGTCACGTACTCCTGCTTGGCTAGTTCAGCTCGATCTTGGCTGTTTCAACAGCCTTCTCTGCTACCCTTGAAGTCCGTGTCAAGCCCCATCTGCTTACACGCATGAATCGCGGGAGCGTACATGCAGTAGAAACTGCTCGGGAGTCCCGGACGCCCATACCGCCACCTTTAACTCGTTTCCCATGTTAGGGAGAGTCAACTTCTTTTTGTCCTTCGCGAGGGCATCCTGCACGGGATCCATCTCAGGAATGTAACGTATGGGGGAGTTCTTCCCTCCAACGCCACGTTCGCACTCCATCCACTTAAGCCCTTCGGGAATCGCTTTCACGGAGGACATGGCTCGTAGTTTCTCACCCAGGCTAGTGCCTATGAAAAGCTTCTTGTACGAACTCCTTGGTGGACTGAGGAAAAATCGTTCGCACGGTGCCGTCGCGATAAACAACGTACTCTGCGTTGTAAAACCTTGATTTGTTCGACCGCCTGTGGGTCGTCGGGAAGAGCCTTCGTGTGGTGGAGGAGCGAGCAACTTACCGAGTTCGGCTACCGTACGATAGTGACCTAAGCCGGAAGTAATCGAAAAGTAATTGTAGATAAACGAAGTAGAAAAGATGTTCCAGTTGTTTGGAATTTTAATTTATGAGCTATTGAAAATGATCAACAAATGAGGATTGCCTAATGGTGATCCTCTCGATTTTATCATGTAACTCATGTAAACAACAAGTAATATATTGGAGGTTAGTGTGTCCAATATTTACAGAGAAGCTCTCACACTGCAAATTTGCTAGTTGAGAAAGTATTACATTTTCAGGCTCTTCAGTTGGGCAGTTGACCCCTGTCAACTGCTTAACTTAACTCATTGTTTCTGAGGTGTATACCTGATAGGTATGTATCTCAAATATATTCTTTCTGAGAAGGTATGAGTTGGATTTTTATATACTTCCCTTGTTTGGGAAGAGCAATTATCCCTAGGTCCTGAAAATGGGGCCTGTTGGGTCAGGAGTACCAGTAGGTATCCTTGGCTCATGTCAGAATAACACAAAAATGCCTAGAAATTTTCTGGTATGGTTAATTGTTTTCTCAAGAAGCTGAATTCTTCTCCCACGTAGAGAAACATACACAAGTGCAATGTAGCACTAGTTACAAGCAATGGTATAAAAATAGCAACTGGAAATCAAACCATGTTGGGTTTCGAACCCCTGACACGGTGTTGCTACAGTAACAGTGAAAGCAAAAAGGACAGATTTCCAAGCTTCCCCCGTGTTCCAATGTTAGGAGCATACATATGTTTTCCCTACCCTGCTAGGCTGGTGTCAAACTCTTGGCGCACGCAGGATGGGTTCTTCCTACTTGAAAGGAAGGGAAAAGTCACATGTTCTGAGTACATGTTCCCAGAGTGACTAAGCCAGCATATGACCTCAGTCTTTAGTGAATACAAGGACTGAGTTATAATTGTTCTAGATTTCCGAGCAAATAACAACATTAAATATTATGTGCAGATCAATTTCACCTTGCCAGTGCTAATTGATGTAAAAAGTCTGTTAAAAAAATCTGTGGACCCAAGTTGAAATAAAAACTGGCAAAAACAGATCAAGCACATAGCTAACCACTTAAGTGCTGGGCTTGTTTGGTGCAAGAATACTCATGATCGCAGAGCTAACCACTCTTGTGAATACTCATTTGGAGGTAGAGTATAATAACGGACCTTCCAAGTAGCGTCAAAAAATAATGACACTTGTTTACACTAGAAACTCAATTCAAACATGTTACTGAGGTTTCTCACAACAAGAGAAACTGTTTGACCGAGTTTTGGTGTCTTGGAAAAAGTGCCTGTATATCTCTACTTTTCAGTAGAGGTAGGTTTACAGCCTATAAAAACAGAGTACAACCAGTCAAAAAAATCAAGGAAAAAGTGAGGACAATTTTCCTTGTTGACTGGAGGGGTTATTTGACAGCCGACGTCAGAACTGGCTGTACAAGAACAGAACACCCAAAACTAAAAGAAACTACTGTAAAGTGAAAAGTGATTCTTAAAAGAAGTAAAAAGGACAAAAGTTAGGAAAATTGTCCAAACTCAAAGAATCCTTACAGTACTGTAAGAGTTGATATGTTCAACTCTGCCATTAAATAAGACTTCATGACAAGTCAATAAATCATTAGATTGGAAACTGACGCATCCAGAACCCATTTCATACCTAGAAAAACTGAAAAAGGTCTTACCTGTTCAGGTCTAGCAGAAACAAGCATGGGGTTTCCATGTGCCTCACAAGCACATTCAATGGAATCAATGATGGCCATATTGTTCTGAACAGAACTCATTTGGAGTACTCTGATAGTCTCCAAAGGCTAGCCTGGAAGACCGCCGTAAACAAGGTTAGGATGGACTTACCAAGCAGCGAGTACCGGTTTGACTGACAAACTATAACACCTCTGCATAAGGACAACAAGGGCTTAATAACAGACCCAAAGTCTTTTTATGGCAAAAGCACAATGCTTGCAAGCAGTTAAACTTGCTAAACATTCGCCAAAAAAGGGAACTCACAAGTCACTGGGTGGTCCAGTACCAGAGAACCTTAGGCAAGACAACAGGCTCGTCTCGCCTCACTCACAACTAGGGTTGTAAAGGAGGAGGTACACCGTCATCAAAAGCCACTAACATGGCACATGAGACAATGTACACAAAAGAAAGACACATGTATGCTAAGCATCACCAACTCAGATTGGGGTGGCTCGCATTCTAGTTCAGCTTGCTGAACTTAGAGTGCATAAACACAGAATAAAAGAAAGATATCCTTGACCATGTAGAAACATTATTGGATATTCAAACAAACTGTGTAAAACTAGATAATGGGCTCACTGCGACTCAATACCTAGTATTTCATTTGGTATCCATAATAGGGACTCATAGGGTAACCAAAACACCTTGTTCTTTGTTAAGCACTAAGGGGATTACCATAGGTAGTGCAACTAAATGTAGTGCAACAAACCATAAAACAAGCCTCAAAATCATATGAGCACAAGAACACAGAAGATCTGCAACCTTTGTTCTTGTAAAAACCACAGCACAGAGAATTGTGAGTATCCCTCTCTAACAGGGAATACCATCTCGGATAAGTCACACCGTGAACATCTCTATTGAGAGACATGTAGCACCATGTTGGCATGCAGTGCAAACAAAAAGCAGCTATACACAAAAATGTAGTATGGCTTAATTAGCTAAGACAAATCCAAATAGAAGACAACACTTATGTTGTCAACATCAAGGAAAAATTCGCTTCTCCAAGATGTTTGCTGTGAAGTCACAATATGGTTTCATACACCATAAGATGATAATCAACCACTGTCTTTCAGAGAGAAAAAAACAGAATGGTACGTACATGCAATATGTCGCAATGTCATTACCACCAACAAAAAGAGTTGTACAAGCACAGACTTCACTGGAGGATCCTTGCTACAAAGTACAAAAGGATGTCAAAGCAATGACTCCATACTCTAAATAGAAAAAAGACATAGACGTTGATGTTTGAACCTTCCAATGATTCTAGTCAATCCATTAAATTGACTTGACATTGTTAACTTGCTGGTAGTTGACCCTTATGGGCAACTATTCCCATGGATACATAGGGGTAATAGAGCAAATAGAGGGACAAATTCTCACACCAAGGATGCATAAGAAAAAGTAACAGAATATCTGTACTATTAGCACCTTCGTAAATAGACCTGGTTTAATATCCACATTGTACGCACATGGTACAATTAAGGTGTAGTTTCTACACTACACTTTCGGACCAAATGTATGTCATTTGGATTCCAAGTGTAAGTCAACCAGAGTCTTCAACAATTAAAAACCCAAAAAGTGAATAGTTATTAAGAGATCAAGTAGATTCTTGACCTGCTGACAAACCATGGTCTAATCAGCAGTTTCTAGTGGCACAATGTTTTCCTAAACAAACATTCAGATGCCGTTCACTCATACCTACTATGCAGTGCCTATCGCCTCAATGTAGTGTAGCATTCATAAGATGGAATTGTTGTTCGGCAATCCACTTTTGCACACACATATAAAAATTATAGAAGACACCAGGCAACACAAGACCGGCCCTACCTGATCCTCATCAAACTTAGGTCACATGGTCCGTGGAAGTACTGTTTAGTATAAAAGGTCATTTACCCCGCAAAATATTCCGTCTGTACAACAGTGATAATTGGACTATCACAAAAGTTATATGATAAGACAATCAGGGTTTCACATGGAAGTAAGTCATAATACTTGGCTTAGGAGAGTATAAACACACCAGCTTTATCATAAGCCAAAAAAATCCCCTCTCCACAAAAAACTTACACTTCATATAGTACAACCATGTGTATTAACAAATGTCACAAGCAACTTGCACATTTTTACCTCAACCAAGAGGTTTTTTTCTGCAAGTTTGGCTCGTAAGAGGGTTTTTTTCCTCACAGAGGTTTTACTTTTCCGCGAAGCCACGCTAATTGTCCAATCGTGGGGGCAAGTGACATAGGCCAATTACCTACTTATTTAGTACTCTTGAGTACTAAATCGAGATACCCAGATAGGGATCAATTTTGACCTCCCAAGGAAGAGAGGTCCTAAAAAAGGGACAAAGATCCATATCTTTGGATCTTTGGCAATAGCATGGCCCCCCTGTCAGAACACCCTCAGAGAGAAGGGTAGAAACATACTAGGATTGTGTAGAAACCTACACAAAATAACATTGTTTCGTTTTTAGGATGAAGGGGATAGCATTGCCCTTCCATCCTCATTTATTCAAAGCAATACGCTCACAATATTAGTTGGAAATGTCGCCGACATGTCGGCACCATGTCGTCCCGACACTACTATGTCGGTCATTTTTGTCCTTACTCCCAAATGTCGCCGACATCATGACTGAACTCAGGGCTGGGTCACGTGTCGGCTCACAGATGCATATGCAAGTCCTACGCAACTATCAAGGCCTGTACTTCTACTGATGTTGTTTAGAATCATTCATAATGTTAATGTATAAGTTCGAAACTAATCTTTTTTTCTGTCAATGACGCTCTCACATCAGCAGATAGTGCTCTCAAAATTCTGTTGTAGCCACGCCACCCCACTACAATACAAATGCCATAAACTACCATACTGTTATCCACCGTAACAACCACAATAAACTTCCCCGACACCCAACACTCCCGCAAACGCAAACGCCTCTCTGTCGGAAACATCCACTGCATATCAAGTCCTTCCGTAGATATTTCAAGTTGTCGTTCTCACCAATCGGACCCCTCCATCTTCATTTCATGTCAGACGACGCAGCGACGCCTGAGCTGCCTGCTGCCGGTAATTTGATTGTTGCGTGTTTGTATTGCTCGCGCTTTTTTGATTGTTGCGTGTTTGTATTGCTCGCGCTTTTTTGATTGTTGCGTGTTTGTATTGCTCGTGCTTTTTTGACGCTCTTCTAAACATGAATGCGTCTCTGCCTGCATGTATCCTCTTCATTTCGAGTATTTTCCATTGTTATTTGAAGCTGTCTTTCATGCCAATTTGACCCCTCTGTCTTCATTTCATGTCTGCTGCATGCTGCCCGTAATTTGATTGTTGCATGTTTGTGTTACTTGCGCTTTCATCTTGATGCTCCCATAAACATGAATGCCTCTCTGTCTGTCTGCATGTATCCTTTCCATCATTCACGAATATTATGAACTTGCATCAGGGGGGGGAAAACATTTGTCCTCCCAACACTTCCACCCCTCGATGTCACTGAAGAAAGCACAGCTGCTGCGCATAACAGTACAGAAAAGCCCGCCCTCATCTCCATCTGGGATGATGACTACTGCGAACAGAATGGAGATGACTCTTGGCGGTGTTTGCGATGCAACACCACATTCAAGCCGAGGCACACAAGTTGCGCTGCTGCTCATTTTGCGAAAAAGAAAAGGATCGGGATTAAAACTTGTCCTGCAATTGTGTCGGATGCTGATCTGAAGCGTTATTGTGATTTGTTTGAATCCATTGTGGGAAAGGCCCACAAACGAAAACGTGGAGTCGATGCTCTGATGGATGTAGCCACTCAGCGACAGGATGCAGCTGCCGTCTCATTGATTGATACGAAATTGAAACCCTCCCCTTCTGCCCTTTCTCTTGAATCCCCCAAGAAGTCTCCCCGGCATGGTCAGTCTTCTATCAATGGTTTGTTAGAGAGGATGGCTCAATCTGACATCAGGACCACCATAAACGCACGGCAAGAGATGGCCATAGCTGACTTGATGCACTGTGAGAATCTGCCTGATCGTGTTGTTGAGTCCTCACGGTTTAAGCGTGTCTTGCAGCATGCACGTATCATTGATAGCACATTCAAGGTTCCTAGCCGCAAGAAGATTGGTGGGCAACTGTTGGACATAAACTACAAAAACTGCATGGAGATCAACAAGCAAGAGATTATGAAGGATGCTCCCATCTTTGGTCTGTCCTGGCTGAGTGATGGAGCTACAATATCAAGAATGCCTCTCATAAACACCCTTGCCATGTGTGCTAACATCCCTCCAACTTGTGTTGCCATTAATGATTGTTCTGACCACATAGCATCTGGTGGCAAGAAAGATGCTCCGTACATTGCTTCGTTGATGGAGGATACTGTCTTGAAGTATGATCCCACCAAATTGTACACTGATATTTTCTTCTTTGACAGTGCAAGCAATGTGGCAAAGGCAGGTAATTTATTCATAGCAATAAGCTCACAATTTAATCAACAGCATTAATTCATCACAACCTATCTACATTTTACTACATAGTACAAAATTACATCGTTACGGCTTAGGTCAAAGGTATGTGAAATACCGTCCATAAATATGTCAAAAACTGTCATGCATCCCAAGTCAACAAGAGGCATAAGCATAAGAATGGGACAATCCCTACTGAATTTGTCATTACAAACCCTTGGGAAGTACTATGTGTGGACCTTAGCGACCCGTATACAATCAAAGGTAAAGATGGGACAGTAATTGATTTCATGTGTCTGACTATGATTGACCCAGCTTCCAGTTGGTTTGAAATAGATGAACTGCTGGTAATTACTGAGACAATTATTCTGCTGGATACAAAAGGGCACAAGGACAAAAGACCCATGAGGAAGCTAAGTTAGCATACTTTGATAAGTCATCAGCAATCATCAGCAACTTAGTGAACAAGACCTGGCTTAATAGGTATCCACATTGTCAATACATAATTTATGACAATGTAAGTGAATTCAAACTTCACTTCAAAGCCCTATGTGTATCATATGGGATCATGAGTAAGCCTACCATTGTCAAGAATCCTCAAGTGAATGCAATTCTAGAATGAGTACATCAGGTGATTTCATCTATGCTCGAACTGCTGAAATAGACATGGCCCCTTCAGTAGAACCAAGCGATATAGATAGGTTCGTGACAAACCTCGCTTGGGCCACTCGCTCAACTTACCACACAGTACTAAAAGCCTCCCGAGGTGCAGCAATTTTTGGATGGGACATGTTGTTCGGCATCCCCTTCCTGGCTGACTGGGACAAAATTGAAGAATATAGGCAACGTCAAACAGACCAAAACGCGGAAGGGGAAATCGCTCACGTTGTGGTTGGGACTAAAAGTTGGTGATCTAGTTCTTCTTATCAAAGATGGTATACTCTGCAAAGGTGTAAGTAGAGATGAACGTGATCCTTGGACTATCACAACAGTTGATACGAATGGCACGATCAGGGTTCAATGTGGAACTACATCGGAAAGACTGAATATACAAAGAGTTATGACATAGGCCAAGAATCAGCCTTTTTTGTACCCCTGGGAACAAAACCTAAATGGAGCATTCTCAGGACTCCCCAGTAGGAGAGTCCACCTCCCAACGGCATGGACTCCCCAACACTGAAGTTCAGAACCCCAAACAAGAGAACACCCTTGAGGAAGATCTAAACATCCTTGAGAAGGGTATAGACATACCATATTGTGTAGAAATCTACACAATGATCGTTTGCATTGTTTGGATTGGAAATGCAGTTCCACTGCCCTTCCATCCTCACAATTGTATCAAATATAGCTCATAAAATCAAATCTTCGACACCTGTCGAGACTACCTATAATTTTCGCGTGATATTTTTTACGACGATTTCGGCTCAGGTCAAGTTCCAACATTTTTTTACAACCAAACTTAAAAACCGTATTAATGTTAGTCTTCAAAAGGACACAAACAGCCTCTCCCTCTTCAATCAACACTTACTTGTTACACATTTTTAACAATCTCTCTAGTTTGTCATAGTTACTGTCATGAGAACTTTTTTGACCTAAAAACGCATAGGTTTTTTGTTCCACTTTTTCCTGATACTCCATTCATGGGGGGGGGGAAGTGGCATAGGCCAAGAATCTGCCTTACTTATTTCCCCTGGGTCCTAAGCACTAAAAATTAAAAGAATCCTTTATCTAAAATATAAAGGTAAAGTCCCAAGAGGCAAGGACTCCCATGTGGTTCTCACATGGTCTACTGGTAAGCTTTTAGAATCCACAACGTTGATTTTATAAATTTAGCAAATATAATGAACATAGTTTAACATAAAGTTACATCAATTTAAGAGGTAATGAGGATTGTAATTCTCGGCTGCTTAATGAAAAAACAATGAGTCCTTGATCACCATACTTTTACAGTTGAGATGCCTTTTGTTGCCTCTTCAAGCTGCAATACACATCAATATTACGCAAGTCCTCCCACCTCTTGTGAATCATTTTACCATGTATCTGTGGTAGAAAAGGTCCTTGTAGATGTAGATCCTAGAAACAGCAATAGCATCCTCTACACTATCATCCACTTCACCATCCTCATCATTTGTCAACATGACATTATAAGTGGCATTCTCTTGAGAGCTGATCATATTGTACAACAATCCATATTCATGTTTGTCATTGCTAACTCAGTATCACTATCAATTTCTTCATTAGAATGAATGTCAAGGCGCACCTCGATAAAAAATATCATCGCATGATGGCAGTTGAAGATGTGTGAGAAGGCTTTGAACATCTTCTTGTCTAGTTCTTTCCTGATCACCTGCAGAAAGCTACTGACCAACGGTATCTACCGTGCGCTCAACACCACACGGATTCTCCTTCAAATCACACTCCAACATTCGAACGGGTCAACAAAACAAACTGCTTCAAAGACGTGTAACGTAACCATCACTATGAGTGTCAAGCTCCTTCTCGCGGCGGCGAGCTTCTCTTTTGCATCCGCCTTTACCCCAACAACAAGCATCATCCAAAACCATCACAATTCTCACCGTTTGCAGAAACAGTCTCAGTTTTTCATGGTGCAAGGTCAAGGTGATTCATACAAAACAGTGTTCGTAGCTGGGGGGTCCAAAGGTGTCGGCCGACTTGTAGTCGACAAACTGTTAGAAGAGGGTCATAAAGTTGTGGCACTTGTGAGATCTGACGAAGCATTGAGCGAACTTTCTTCTCTTGAAGATGTGACTGCCATCAAAGGTGATGCCATGGAGTACAAAGATGTTGAAGGGGCAATGGATGGTTGCGATGCCGCCATCTCTACACTCGGAGGAGGATCTGGGGCTGGAGAAGACGGCAAATGGGTGGACTATGTTGGAAATAACAATGTTATTGAGGCGGCTGGGATTCTCGGTGTCACGCGAGTTGTTCTTGTCACAAGTATTGGATGCGGTTCTTCGAAAGAAGCAACTCCTCCATCAGGTACGATTCTACAAATACGACGCTTGTCTACACATAATATTTCGACTCGTATGAACTTGGGGTCTCTTTCCATCTGAATCTACTAACACTTTTGCTTCTCCTGGTATCCTGCATGCAATCGAAAATATTTACTCAATTAAGTATATGAAGTCCTTAAAAACGTTCTTATACAGAAGGAGAAAGCCGAGAATGTCCTCATAAAATATTACACCAACATGAACTGGACCATCATAAGACCCGGGGGATTAGTCAGTGACACCCCCACTGGTAAGGCAATCTTGACGGAAGACACCATGGCCATCGGAAGTATCAGGAGGGGGGATGTTGCAGATCTCGTTGTGCGCACACTATCAAGCAAAAATACCCAGAAGAAAATACTTTCAGCAGTTGATCCCTCAATTCAAAGCTCAGCCAATCCTGATGGCAAGAGCGCTGAAGCATTTGCGCTTGCGTAATGTTCTGCTCTCGTCGAGAAGTTAATGCAGCAACGTCCGATAATTAAGGCTAATAATCAAATCATACTACGATTTATTTCATTGTTGTTCTTCGAGACGTCTTATGCGACGCAAAAGATATGATGGAGCCTTGCCGCATCCCGCAGTCTCTGACAAGTTAGCAACGTATCGCGCATTATCCAAATCTCCTCTATTCACATAGTCAGTAGAAATGATCACGATGCACCCGGCTCTTACTGGAAGTTTACTACCGATAGCTTTCTCGAGAAGACTTTTTGCGTCATCAACTTTGGCCAATAGACTTAGTAGCCGGATATGCTCGTAAAAAAACTGGGCGCTTCTCTCGACCCCCGCCAATTCCATTGAACCAATCACTGTATCAATAATCGCAAGTATGTCATCGACGTCTTCGGGACTGGGCGATGAAGAAGCGACTTTATCTTTCACGCTGAGATATAATGCTTCCATGAGAAATGTAAACGTGTTCGTGTCAGTTTGAAGGTCGTATTTTGCGAAGTCTTCAAATACATGAAACACCATGTCGATATCCTTCTTTATTCCGAACGCCAATAGTAAACAGTTCATTGTTGATGTAGATAAGAATTTGTCATCGGAATTCCATGTCAACAAGTTTCGTGCATGTCTCAATCTTTTGAAGTCACTTGACAGTTCGAGAGCGAATTGACGCAAGAGTGCACTCGAAGGGACATAACCATTGTTTTCCATATCAATAAGTGCTTTGAAAGAGTTGGAATCCGACCTTACACTCCCGAAAGAAAGAATTACATCTTCAAACATACCCTCCGTCGGTTTATGTCCAAATAAATCAACCAAGTCCCAAACGAGCAGATTTAATTCAGTTCGCCCTTTCCGCGTTGCCAATGAAATGGCTTCGAGTGTCCCAATGTCAACTCTATAAGATGGAGTTTGGGTCGCTAGGGTCTTGATCGCTCTCAGAATTTCACAAGTAGCATTTGCGTCTGAAACAAGGAGGGACATGCGAGGACAAAATTAATCGCGAACATGTTTCAACGAAATGTGCAAAAGCTACGCCTTCGTTGTAACTCACCAGAATACGGATAGTAATTTTGTAGCAAATTATGTACCGTAGAAGGCTGTGGTTTGTAGCCTGATACGTTGAAGTTTGAAAAGGAAGTGATTAAGAAAGCTTGATGCGAGGGAAAAAGAATTTTTAATCAAGAAACGCATTTCGTCTTGCCTCTGGAAACGAGCTCTGTCAACAAGCTATGATACGGCAAGAAGAAATCTCCAACTCGATTGAGCGATGCTTCATTCAAAATAGCTTCGTATAATTCTGGGTCCAGCAGGGGGAAATCTTCCCTGATGATGTATTCAACAATCGATTTGGCACAACCGTTAACACGTTGGTCTCTATGAGTAGCCAATTGCCCCACCAATGCAGGTAAAAGAATATGCTGATAGATAACAGTTTTCCCCTCAGAAAATGAGTCCCTAATGTGATGATAAATTTCCTCCACCAAAGCAACTAGTTCGTGACCTCTAATCTTTGAGTGGTGAATCCCCAGAACAACGCGTTGGTAGGTATCTAGCTTGACAATCTTGCCTTGGCTGCTTGAACGCTCCACGTAATACTTCAACGCCCTGAAGCTAGCAGGAAGATCGCGGTGGGAAAGAAAGTGTATCACACGACCGAGCATATTGTCGTTCAGCTTATTGTAGGTGACTTCGGTTGACTTTTGAAAGAGTTCCACTACATCGCCGACACGCTTCGACGACATAGCTCGTTGAATCTGTTGATATATGTCCGGTATCTTTTTCTCGCCCTTTCGCGTCTTCTCCTCTTCGCTCGATCTGAGATTGATTTCTGAATACCCGGCATCTGTTAGTAGATCTTCCATCGATTCGGTGCCAACGTCGTTTTCTGGGGCGTCGACAGAGATATCAATGTGGACATCGGCGGGAGAAGACTTCAGAACAGACATAGCTTTGAGTAATCCCATAAAGGCTATGTCAACCTCAATATTTTTCTCTTTGGTGCGATCTTTGTTGTCCACGGCTAGGAAGGGACTAAGCATAGAATTAGTCGGGGATGGGGACAAGGTACGCATGGCATGGTAAGAGAATTTTCGTGACGCGCCGAGTTCATTATGGGCTGCACTGCCTAAATTCGAATCGATGTCAAATAAGAATGGTGAAAGTCGCCTCTTAAAAGATGAACATGTAATGCGATGGTACCAGTGCGATCGCTTTTGAACGATGCGGGGCATCATGATAGATCTCGGATGATTGGGGTACGCCTTGAGATAGCTTCGAGATGATGTTTTGTTGATGACCGATAGAAATTTCAGACCAGGGAACAATAGCTCTTGATGAATTATTCGAGATGCCGGTGAGATTTATTTTTGTTTCCGTCGAATGTTACTTAGCAATCAACACAGGGACAAGGCTCGGTGATGGATTAACACGCTGTTTGGATAGTTGCTATGGTACCGTTGCCAGTCGCCAGTCGCCAGAACTTGCGGATGCAAACTTGTTCCTGCAATGTAAAATATCTATGGTATGGTATGATCTTTCAAGCCTTCCGTTCAATAATAATATTTTTTTAGTGGATACGCGCTTCCTACCTATGTGTCCTTTTATAATCTTTAGAAAGTAGAGACGTAGCCTATGAATGACTGGTAAGTCATCAAACGAATGTGCTGAAATTGTTTTACAGATTTACAGGTAAATATTATCACGGGCGTACTATTTTTCAGCATGACGCCCTCGGTCGGGTTTCATCTGTCCAGCCAGTCAGCAGAAGTTAGGGCTACCTCTCCTCTCGTCTGCTCTACGATTAATTACCATTCATTGTCTCCAACCTCAGGCTACCCACACGCAGAGATATGTTAGCATTTCAGTTATCTCGCTCCGTCAGAACAGTGACATTCATGTGTACTCGTCAAAAACCTCCGCCGGGTCTGTATTGCGGAGTGATCTTGAAAAGCCCGCAGTCAGTGCATGTTCGTGACGAATGGAAAACTCCAGAACAAATTCCGCTAAGACTGCTCCACAATACCTCATTCACTTTTACTAGAAATAATGGAAATGATGGGAGCATCGCTTACGAAGACGAATCCGTAGAATTCGTGGGGGAAATCGGAAATGGTGCAGTCATAGATAAAAGCAATTCAAATGAGGTTGACTTGTCACACAATTCCAATGAACTCCCCGGGTCATTCACCGATATCCCAGGAACAACCAATACAAAAGCAAAGACCCTTGCAATAATATTCACATGTAAAGTATGTAATACTCGATCGGCAAAACAGGTGCGTCCAGTTTCAATTTCATTTCAATTCTTGATTTGATTCTACAGTATTCAAAACGACCTCATTGATGCACTTTTTGTCACTGAAATACACTTTAGTTCACAGAACATGCATATAGACATGGAGTAGTTTTGGTGCGTTGCCCGGGGTGTGAAAATTTGCATTTGATTGCGGATCGATTAGGCATGTTCGAGGACAGAGGAGAAGACGGCAAGGGATGGGATGTGCAGAAAGCACTTGCAACTGCAGGAGAAAATGTTAAGGCAGTTTCACACGACAATATCTTGGAACTAACTGTAGATGATATTGTTGGATCGAAAGATTCGTGAACATATAACATGAAACTTCGTTCTAATAAAACTGGACCTACAATAACTCAAGAAACAATCTTGATGCTTTAGTTATCCATCACACATAACATATCGCTCAAGGAATGGGAGTATTACTATACTATTTACGATGCGGGGCCTGCCTGACTCCGCTGGGCATCTACTGCTGCCATCAACTTTTGGAACGAAACCACTGTCTCGTGAGGCAATGCTGCTTGGAGTTGCTGATAGACCTCTGGTTCTCTCTGAAAGGCTTCCCTCAGCACGTCATTCATAAAATGCAGCTCATCCACGTTATCAATAGGGCTGTGATAATCTTCGTCGTCGTCTAATTCATCATCCCAATCATCTCCCCCGAGCAAAAATTGTGACACATCTCCTGCGGCACTTAGCTTGTTCAACGCACTCATGTAGGCTACGTCATGCACGTTCGTTACATCTTCATTTTCCTCGAACCCCTCCCAATCATCATCTCCTTCATCCTCAGCTTCGATTGCTCCATCGTCATCTTCAGTGTGGCCCTTCTCTACTTCTTCTTTCATCTCCTCAGCAACCCTTACAACTGTAGTGATGATGCTTGGAAGAAGGGGTACAATGTTCTGGGGGAGGGACGATGCAGGGATTCGAAGAATTGAAGAAAATCCAAGAACAGTCAACTTTTTGCTCAACCACTTATCCATTCCTCCCAAATCTTTCTCCCACTGGGAAAACACTTGATGAGTTACACCTCTCTTCTCTAACTCCGCAAGCTCCAACTGAGGATTGTAGTATAGAGCTGAACCCAAGACTTGGAATATGACGTGTCGAGTGAGAGGAATCTCTGCATTTACCTGTTGGCCAAGCTTTCGCAATACAATATCATTTATGGTTGGCAGATAATTGTCGACCTGCCCGGTGCAATTGTGCAAGACACTCATGTAGAGAGTAAGCGATTTTCGAGCTTCGCTCTCTGAAGTCCGATCATCCTGGACGGCTTTGGACACCATATTGAAAATCATATCAATGTAAGGCACAGGACCAACATCCGGGACGTCACCTTTCCCAGTTAAGAAGTACTGAGGGTCTTTCGAAATGAAATTGTTTAATGGAGGTGTCATGAGACAAAGGTAGTCGAAAGCCCAGTGCTGAAATGAATGATAAACGAGAGGAAATGCTTTCCATAGCTCGGGAGACAATTGCTGCGGGAAATAAGTAAGGAATGTCAATGTGTCGAGTGCGAATTCAGCATATTCCAAGTACTCCCCGTCATGACCAAGGATCATCAGAATGAGAGGAATAAGGTGAGCTTCCATTCCTTTGTAAATCTCAGGATGCTCGCATGTACCCTTAAGCACAGTATTAATGCACTCCAAACACTGAGCCGCGGCCATGGCAGCATCGTCATCTTCTTCTCCAGCACCAATATAATTTGAAAATGCAGACGAGAGTTGCGTAACGAGAGCTACCGCATGAGGCTCAATATGTTCCCCGAACGTGTCAATGATGACCTGAAGAGCAACGACCACTTCATCATTGCCGATTTCACTCATGATGCGGAAATATTCGTTCAGGATGTGAGGTAGAACTGGAAGAAGATGCACCTGTGTACCGTCAACTTCAATCAAGTAGCGTAAAGCCTACAGCACAGGAATAGAAATCGATAGTTAGGCGATGAAACGAGTCAGAGAAAATGAACGTTTGAGAAGATCCTACCTTGCTAGCCTCGATCTGAACAGGAAGCGCTGGGTCACTTAAACGCTGCAAAACCAACTGAGTCAAAGTTCTCAAATGAGTTCCATCATCTGACCACGGCGTGTTCGAAAATCTCTGCACCATCCAACAAGCTCTGCACCTCAAAAATCCAATCTGACTATTAAAGTCGGGGAAGACACTCGACACCATCAAACCTTCAAGTTCGGATGCGTACTTCTTCTTCGCCAGGAGTATTTCAGACAAGGATCCAAAGACGAGAAGCGCGCAATCTTTTTCAATGTGGTTTCGACTTGCCTCCTCTGTAGTATTGTACCGTGTCAGAATTTCGGTCAAAAATCCAAGTAGAGGTTGCATAATATCCTTCGGACGATACTTTACAGCACTCGTCACCAACGTAATTGCCGACATTCTCGGGTCGTAAAAGTCCGCCAGTGGAGAATTTTGCTTGTGCACAAATTCATGTGGATCGTTCTCAAACTCCTGAATATCTTCTTCTGTCAAGCACATTGCCGGGAAACATACTTTGTACAGCAAAAATTCCATGTGGGGTTTGAGAAGTTTGTAGGTATCGGCTAGCTCCACGGCCAAATCTACAAAGTTAAGACAGTAATGAACCACACGATCAGTGCAGAACTGTCCCGAGGGTCGAAGATTCAGCGTCTCACACACGGGTCCCAAGAACTGCGGCGCGACATTTTGAGAGAAGTACTTGGCAAACTCCTTGACCTCTTCTTCGGCATAGCTGGGAATGCCGTATCTAGAAAAGAGACGAGTCATAATTTGCGCTGCCCACTTTTTGCACTTCCACCACGGCCAGGCATTCCGTTCTTCTTTGGAGGCCGGCTGGCTCTCCTCCGGCAAATGCTTCGCGAGAACGGCCCGGAGCACATCGAACCACGGCCCCATGGCATCGGGATTGGCCAGCGCGGGCGAGGAGCGTTCGTGGCCGATCCATCGGGATTGTTTGGGCCCGCGGGGAGGTAGAACTGCGTAGAGCTCCAGAATATCTTGAGAATTTGCTTGAGCATCATGGCCCCCTCGAGGCTCTGTTCGTTGGGGCCCGAGAGGCGCTGTGCGAGGGGAAGGAGCAGGGGGAAGCTCTTGATGACGATTTCGTTGAGGGGGCCACGCTGATCGCGGCTTTTGTACTCGTAGCGCTTGCACACCTTGCGCAAGGCCAAGAGGGCGTTGTGCACGCGTAGGCCTTGGGACGGGTCGGAGCTCATGGACACGGCATTGAGCAAGACGGGGAGCAGTTCGGGCCACGAGGCGGGGAAATCGTGGATAGAAATGCTGTGGACCGTCTCAGCCATGAGATCGCAAATGGACTTATCGGGTTCGGACAGGAGGCACTCGATGAGCTTCTGCTTGACGATGGCCTTGTCTTCTTCGGACAAAAGAGGAGATTTCTGAGGGGTGCCGTCGGGGTTGGTGGCGCCGTCGGCGGAGGAGAGAGCGACGCCAAGATAGGAAGTTCGCTCGATCCAGCATTCGCGGCAGATGTTTTTAAGTTGGATGGCGGCTGCTTGACGGACTTCGTATTGCACCTGGAAATTAACGGAGAGGGCGATCGGGAACTAGTGAGCTACACAGTGCATTGAATGAAGCAAAATGAGGCGACTCGTGCCCCGCCCAGGGACAAGCCACAAGCAACCCCTGGACATGATACGATCTCACCTGCTTTTCCTCCGTGATGTGAAGCAGCATTTGCGTCGCCCCGGGCACGAACTTGAGATTTTAATCGCCGCCTCCGCCGGATCTCGAACGCTCGCGTCGGGACTGAACGATTGTTGAAGGGCCACGTGGAGGGCTTCGACGGCGTCCATGTTGATGTTGGAGGATGCCATTGTTGATGGTAGGGCTAGTAGAAGGTGGGTGGACGACTGCTGATAATGGGCGAGGTGGGGGTTGGGCCTGAGTTGGGCGCCGTGAAAGTGAATGATATGGTCAGATCTCACATCATGTGCAAAACCGCATGTGAGGAAAAGCAGGAGTGGGTGTGGGTGTGGTTGTGGCTGTGCTCAGCTGCGTGGTCTTACCGATCTAATTTGAAAATAAACTGGCTTAATAATGGCGGGAAGTTTAAGAAGATTAACTTCAGCCCTAATATTTTCTAAATGGTAAGGTATCCTATCTTGATCATTAGAGGTAATAGAATTTTTCAAAAATGACTCTTAAGCAATCCGCGCCCAAAATTCGCGCTCGTCAAGGGAGACTACACACACGCACCTTCATCTCATGCATCCCTCGTGCATGAAACAATCATAGACTGTGTGGAGTTGGCTACAGATGATTGTGAGGCTATGTCGTCAGCTTCCGTTTCCCTACTCAACGATATCTCCTCCTGCCTTGACCTTGGCCCACATTCTACCAAGAAATCAAGCAGGTGCACTTAGGGGACCGCCCCGTTTCCTTCGCGAGGCAATTCACAAAACGGTTCATCAGCGAATATGTCGACCCATTTTATACGTTACCCCAGCCGGTAAAGAAGGTAAAGAAAGTATCGGCGTCTAGAAGAAAATCTCCTGATAAGCACCACGATGGGATGGGAACCAACTTTTGGGGGCAGACTGTGACCAAGAAAGAGGCAAAGCAGTTTGAGAAGGCGAAGAAGTTGGGTGATGTGCAGTTGATGAGGAGTATTTTACGTATCCCATATGGGAAAGTGTTTCCTGGGTACAAAGAGCTTGGCGATGGAGTTTTATTTAAGGAAGCCACTACGAACTTTGAGGGCCGGGCTCTTTTTAAGAAGGAGGCAAGGGAATATAGAGAAGCGGCGAAGAAATGGAATGTGCTCAAGATGAGAAGTATTTTAAAGATTCCCGTTGGTGTGGTGTTTCCCGAGTACGAGGAGCTTGGGGATGGAATTACTGTACCTAAGAAGGAAGTGTTAAAGAACATTCTTGCAGCAAAGTCCATAAATAAGTGAGTTGGAGGGTTTTGAAGGGCACCGATGGCAATTAAGCAAGCATTGCTTTCAGTAGTCAATGGCACAGTACCCTCAGTTGTGTTGCATTGCGCTTCAAGGGTTGAGGTGAACCATTGTAGCAATCTTGCCTCAGTAATCAGTAATGAACATTATTTAAATAAGTTACAACTCTATTCGTCATGATTTCTATAAATGATGTATTGAACATGTAAATATATTAAAGGGACACTTGATCAGGACTCTAGTCACGTGCCAGATTCATCGTCTTTTCCTTGTAGCATGTTGGCCATTTCATCCAATCGCTGTTCCCAGGCACTCAGCGTGGCTTCATATTCGTCGCAACTTCGGAGCCTTTCTTGCAAATGTTGCTTTTGCTTCGTGACTTCTTCATTCCTTCTTTGAAGCTGAACGGCAAGCTCCTTCAGTTTCTGCTGATTGACTTTTGATTCTTCGTGCTTCTGATTCAAATTAGTTTCGAGTTCAGCCAATCTCTCTTCCGCCAGATAGATCTCTTTCTCTTTCAATTCTTGACGCTTTAATCGGTCGTCCAAATCTCGTTCAAGAGTTTTGAGAGCATTTCTCTGCTCTTGAACAAGCTGGTACAACTGGTCGTTCTTTGCGGCTTCCTCGCACATGCTTTGCTCTTGCAACATCAACGCAGATTCCCTCTCTTCGAGAGACTTCTGCTTCTTCTGGAGTCTTTCGTTTTGAATGGTGATAGACTGCATAAGATCTTTCAGTTTTTGGGCCTTTTGTTCTAGTTGAGAGCTTTTACTTGTTTTCACCTGATCTAGCTCTCGCTGACATGCAATTTTCGATGCCTCTAAGTCAGAAGCTTTTCTTTCTAGTTTCAATATTCGAGCACGAAGATCAGACTTGTCTTGCTCTAAATTTGATGTGAGAGTTGTCAATTCTTCGATGTTTGATTGCAGTCGGGTGCATTGTCTCTTCGAATACGTGAGCTCTTTTCCAGTTTTCTCCAAGAGGGACCTGCATGCATTGTGCGAATCAACTGACTCTGCCAGTTGCTTCGAAAGTTTCTGTTTTTCTTCTGCCAATGATGCGAAATGCACACGGAGCTTTGAGGTGTGGGATACCATTACTTGAATTTGTTCCTGGCGATACGATAAATCAAGCGATGCTTCCTCAAAAGCGGCTGCCCGGCTTTCACACAACTGATTTATAGCTGCACGTGCTTTTGTTTCAAGTTGTCGCCGAATTAGTTGCTGCGATGAGATGAATTCAGCTCTTTTTCGCTCCAGAGACTTATCGAACTCATCTCCTTCGTATCGAATCTTTTTCATTAATTCGCGGTGCTGACTTTCACAGGCCATGACTGCCTCGCGAGCTCTTTCCTCATCGTCGTTGGCGAGTTTGACCTTTTCTATGAGAATGGACACCTGGAATAACGAGGTTCAAAGTGATAATCATACCATAACCTTCAGTTGACGAAGTGGTGTGTTATCAGGAACATTGAACACTCCCTACGCTTACCTCGTGCGCTAGCATTTGCTTGCGTCGCGTAATGTCTTCGAGCTCCTTCGATTCCTTCTCAAACCGTGATACGGCCTCGCTCAGGACGGACCGAATATTAGACGCTTCATCTTGGAGTGACTCCAACTTGGATGACGCTTCTGCACACATATTTTGAAGTTCGTCGAATCGTTGCTCTTCCTTTCTCACTTTAGAGTTGATAGCATCGGCTTTTGCGTGTAGTTCTTGGTCTTGTGATCTTAAGCGCTCTTCGATCATAGATAACTCATTTCGTCTCTGTTCGCATTCTTGCAGTGTCCTCTTTATTGTCAAAGAAACTTCTGCTTGACGGGACTCCTCAGAGACCTTTGACTGCTCTAACAGATTTTCTCTTGCGCTAATATCCGATAACTTTGCCGTGATAAGTTGGTCTCTCTCGTTGAGTTCATTTTCCTTCAATCGTAAAGTTCTCTCAAGCTGGCAAGGTTTCCTTCCTTTAGTCTCAAATTCTCTTCTGTCTTCCTCGACGATTCCATTATTTGTAGCTCTCGACAATCAAGTGCTGCTTTCTCTGTGACAAGTAACTGTTCTCTGGCTGATAGGTCATCAATTTGAGATTCCAACTCGCTCTTCCTTCTTTCCAAGTCGAGTTTGGCATCGTCTATTTCTTTTGCTTGAGAGTTAAGCGCAGCCTCTTTCTCTCTAAGCAATTTTCCTTCTTCGTTGAAGTTCGACAGTTCTTTTTGAAATGTTCTTTCTCGGTCGCTCAAACGATTTTGCTCTTCCTCAATCTTAGTCATAACGTTGTCCATTTCGTTTTTTGCTGATGACAACGCTTGTTCCTGGGCGTCCAACTGATGTTTCCTGAGTTTGTGGGATTCAACAATCTGGTGCAACCTCCTTTTTTGCTCTTCGATATCCTTTTGATTTTGCTGCATGTCGAGTTGGAGCTCTTTCTTCATCTTATCAATCGTTTCACGTTCAACGTCAATTGCATCAATCTTTAATTTCAGTTCATCCTGTTTACTTTGAGCCAACTCTTCCTTATCATCCAGAACTTTTGAGAGCTCAGATAAACGACGTTCCTTCTCAGAACAAGCCGTTTCCCTATCCTCAATAGATTTTGCAAGCGATTCAACCGCCTTGCGCTCCTCTGCAAGTAGAAGCTCTTTTTCCGATAGCTGCTTTGATTTCAGTTCGGCCTCTTTTTCTTTCTTGCATACCAATTCTTCCCTCTCGATAAATTCTTTAATTCGCGAGTTAGCATTTTCAAGTTGTTCGGCGCACAGCTGCTCTCTTTGTGACAAAGCATCACCTGCGTCAACCAACTCGTTCTCGAGCTCTGCGCATTCGGCTTCCCTCTTCGCCAATGCCTTTTCTTTCTGAGAAACAGCATGTTCTCTCGATGATATCTCATTGGCAGTGCACTGCAAAGTCCTCTCCTTTTCTTCGAAGGACTGTTCTTTCTTTTCAAGCTCATGTACAGCCTGCTGGGCCTCTTTCTCTCGTGCTGCACCGATCGTTTCTCGATCAGACAACTCTTTGTCTCGTGAAGCAAGTTCCTTTCCTTCTTCGAGAGATCAATCTCTACTTGTGACATTTTCTTAAAAGCCTCATTGAGCTCGAACTCTCGTTTGTTGCAAGCCTCTTCTCTCCTTCCCGCGGCCTCTACTTTGACTGCCACCTCGTCTTCCCGTTTTGAACATGATTTCTCTCGAGCTGAAAGCGCCTCCATACGTGACTCGACAAAAGTTTCCAACTCAGAGCACGCCTTCTCTCTGGCCAGCAAAGCCTCTACTTGTTGTTTCAACGAACGAGAATATTCCTCCAATGCCTCCTCGTCTGTTTTGAGCTTTGCAGCCGACTCAGCTTGGGCAGATTGAACACGAAGCAACTCATTCTGGACTAGGCTAATTTGCTTCTTCTCCTCTGCCAGATTCTGACTTCTCTTCTGAAGCTGCTGCTCGAGATCCTGGATCCTTAAAGTTGAGGCTTTTTCCTGCTGTGTAAGCTGTATTTTCTCTTTTTCGAGGGTCACACGTTCCGCCTGAAATTTTGTTCGATCGCTGTGCAGTTGTTTTTCGTCCGCACGGAGTTTCTTGGATACCTCATCTGCGTGCTTGGCAAGCTTGACGACTTCTAATTCTTTGGTTTTGCAATTAGCAACAATATCTTCTGCCTCTTTGCGTGTTGTATCTAAGTCTGCCTTCGCTTTTTCTAATGCTTTAACAGCCTCTTTTCTATCAGACTCGACGTCAGTCAATGCAGCACGTTCTTTTTCCAATTGTTTTGTCACCTCATTGATTTTTTCACGCAACTGTTCGTACTCTGTTCGTATCTCGTCCTTTTCTGCCAGAGCGAACTGAATGTCTGCTTTCAGGGACGATAACTCTTCCTCTCTGATTTCAATATTTTCACACAGCTCATTGAACTGGCAAGTATATTCTTCGACGTTTTGCTTTAGACCCTCAATTTCCTCTATCAACTCAGACTGCTGCTGCTTCATAGAGTCAAGATCTATCTGCTCCTTCTTCCACTGCTGCATCTCAACTTCTAACGTGCGAATGATTTCGTCACGTTCCTCAACTGCTCGTACATGCTCAACACCCGTTGTTTGATTGTTCTGCTCATTAGAAGAAACATACTCTCCATGAAAACCGCCGACAAGGTTCCCTTTCCGCATCCCATTCGAGTCAAGAACACGAGGGTCACCAAAGGCTTCGGCGCCATTGTTGGCACTCCATCCCCATGCTGATTCCCAGTCGACGACACACCGACGGCACGCAACCCCGCCAAGAATGCACTAGAGACAGACTCGGACGAATGAGAAATAATTGATAGATCGGTATCGAAATGATGTTGCGGTTGTGGATTTTGAGGTCTTATCTTGAGTGTTTGTTGTTTGTATGGGGACTCCCCGTTAGCTATACTGTTGAAGTCATGGACGGAAATGTGTTCGTCCACACTGTTGTAGGAGTGAAGGAGTGAAATTTCTGCGTTAGCCAGTTTGTGAGAGTTGCTTTCGGTTGCACCTCCATCTTTTCGATTGAATTGGGATGATGTAGAATGTTTTCTACGTTGACCATTTCAATGGGAGAGGTGTTGGCAGAATGTAAATCTTCCTCACTTTTACGAGGTATGGGCCCGCTGCTGGAATGGATTCGGTCCACTCCATTGTTATTCTCCATGAGAGAAAAAGAATCCGAGTAATTGAAAAAATTATCATCCTCGTCATTGCTGACATTCAGTCGACGAAAGGCACTCAGGACGGATTCTTTTCCCTCGATGTGTCTAGGTCCCTGGCGTTGCAAATTATATAGCGGCCCAGAGGAAGTGTTGTTGCGTCGTTCCTTCTTCCATCTGGCTAATATAGTATCTGTGTCGGTGGTGGCCAAAGACAGAGTTGATAATGTCGAATCAAACGATGGCTCGTCAATGCTGCGATTGTTCGGCTGGTGATGATGATGTTGTTGAAGTTGCTCTTGATGATGAAAATGGCTTGCCGCAGCATTGACACTCCCCAAATCACCACCGTTAGAATTTACGCTGTGATATCCCGCCGTCTCTTGGGGAAGACGCGGCGGTGGTGGAGGCATGTGCTCTCGCGAAGAAGACGTGCTTGCGGCAGAGCCGTCTGGGCGGTCAGCATTGCTCGTGCCCATTTTCTTCGGAGGCGCTGCAGTGAGTGCCGTCAGCCTTTGATGCTGGTTTAATGCATTCGATCGTCTTGCTATCGTGAAGCTTTCGTTTGGATGGAAAACGAAGGTGAGATCGTGAAGTAAAAGGAAGCCGCCATCGACAACAATATAGGAAGGACCAGGAAGGACCCACCGCTTTTGGGCGCACTCGTGTCTGTGTAGAGGGTGTGATTTTGCGTGTGATTTTGAGTGTGATTCTTCGTGAGCACTGTGTTGCTTGTCCAATACCATACCGCTACCATACCATATCGTACCTTGGCTTTCTCGCCTCTTTCTCGCAATCAAGCGCGCCCATTTTTCGGGTTTTTTTAACGGGTCTTCTCGAAAACTTACGATACCTTTTGAACTATTATGTTAGCTACTTTGGGTAGCCTCCATGTTACATTCACCGTATAGGTATTTCATATAACACACGCTAACAGCAGCACATCCGCCAGACCCCCTACATACTCTCGTCTTAATCCGGCAACAAACATTCAACCCTCGTTCAACCATCATTCGCTCCCAAACAATATCGGCTTCTTGGTCTACTTCGCCTCTGAACTGAGTTTTCACCATGATTACAATAGTATTAGTGTCCCTCCTTGCCGCGATGGTACTGCCATTATCGGCCTTCCACACGACTTCTCGACACATGATTCACACAACTTTTCCATGCCGTGCACTCTCCTCGTCGTGCATAAACGCAAGCCCCCTTCACATGTTGTCGTCGTGGGACAACTTCGCCTACGATGATGATGACGAGTTGTTGGAGAAGGGAGCCGATGAAGGATTTGTGGCGGCAGATGAAAACGATGATCCTTCAGTCAAGGCTGCTGTGGGGATGGCGTTGGAACCTCCGAGGTGAGCTTTGTTTGTCAGTGATCATGAATTGATTTGGTCGTTGTGGCTGCGTTCACCATCCAATGGCATTCTACTGAAATGCATTCAAAAATGACAGGTTGATTATGACGGACCAATCATTCAAGTGCCACAAGGTGAGACATTCAGGGAATATCGAAATTATCGCATCAATGCAAAAAAGTTCAAACTATTTCGTCACTGTAGGATCACAGTTGGAATTAAGTGAAGAAACAGTAGAGGGTGTTCTTGCTGCGTGCAGGGAAGAAATCGGGTAAGCTACGACTTGACGCAAACTTTTGATCACACCAGTTCAACATCATGATAGTTTCATCCTCTGGTCGATTCAACCTTTCTTGTTATCATTTCTGCGTTGTAACGAAACAATTATGACATACAAATACTTATCAAAAGGACTATGTTTGGGTACCAAGCAGAAAACAGAGGTGTTGGAATTACAGGAGGCGTTGATTTCGTCGAGCTTGATGGGCCCACTGTGGTTTTGCATTTGAAGGGACGTTTTTGGCATCAGCGTCCAACTGTGTTGGCTAGAGTTGGTGCTTACTTGAAGGAAGAATTCCTGAGATAGTGGATGTTGTGGTGGCTGATGAGTACGAGTTGACGGATGAAGCAAATAATGCTGCCATATAATTTATTTAAAGCTTTAAGGCAAGCATTGTGTAAATGTGTTTTGCTGAAACTTTTTCTCTTGCCAGTGATTCACGCAAATTCTTGAAATAAGTGCCCAGCTGCGAGTTAGTCGCGCTTTGTCAAAGTCCTGTACAAGTCCTTCAAATTGACATTTGATCTTTTGTTTTGTTTGAAAACGTCATCATAGTGCTGAAGAATTTCTTTCCAACTGCCAACCCCGTATTGCTTCACACCCTCGATCAAGGCCGTCTTTTCTTCATCAGTGTATGGGACTCGCTTTTTGCGTTTAGAGTTGGAGGAAACTGAGGTCTTCGTTTCTGTGTCAGAATCAAAGTCCAATTCATTCTCGCCTCTTTCTTGGGCTTAGGCGATTCTTCCTTGCATGGTCGGCGAACATCCTGAGACGAAACTACTTCATCGTCCCTTTTGTTCCCCGTTCTTGCTCTCTTCCTTTTGGCTCGAGGTTTCTTTACGTTGATTTGTGACTCGTCGTTGTCTGCATTTGCGCTGGATTTTCTTAAAGAGATGGATGTTCCTGCGGGGCTATAGGCGTAGATGGAGGCTTATCTGTGTCGTCCACTTTGTTCGGTTGACTGTTAATTTCCTCAGTGAATGAATTGGACTCTCGGAAGTATCCCACTTCAAAAAACTTAGGAGGCGGAAGGCAAGCATTGCAATGTTTGGCTAGTTTTGAAAAATCACTTTGCATTTCGCTCAGTGGGATTACTTTCTTCGTCAACATGTCGTCGATCTTAGTGATGAGGGACGTGAGACTATCGCCATTGATGACGCGAGGAAGATCTTTAGTTGGGACATAAAAGTAATGTCCCGTCGCTCCATGAATGCCCTCGAGGAGTTCTCTATTGGCTTCGGCGGTTCTTTTATACTCTGCGATGCATTCCGCTGGCGCGTCGTCGTCCACCAATTCGTGAACAAAAGACGTCAGTTGACTTTTCAAACGAGCGAGGGCCTCCATTGATTCCATTCGGCGTCTCAAACTAAAATAGGAATCCTGTAACTCGTCCATTTGACGTGAGAATTTATCTTCGTTCTGCATGATATCCCATAGATATTCCAGTTCTGCTCCAAGGTCTCTCCATTGTGTTTCAGACAATTGAATCAATGGAGTAAAAGTATTTTCTGTATCGGGGTATGCAGACCTGAGGCACAAAGCAACTACCATCTTCGCCATGAGTAGACGATTTCTGATGTGTGCTTCCTTCAAGACGGGTTCTTGGTTTGCATAGTCAGTTTCGTCATTTTCATGTGCGCGATCCAACAATTCGATGTATGTGTCCAAATCCAGAGCCAGATCGTAGAGAGACTCGCCGTTGTCGCAAAGTTGCAAGATCTGGTGACTGGTGGCATCGATGCCGTCAGAGATCACTTGGTGGGGACTTGGACACTGACATCTGGGAGGGTAGGAGAGTTTCCTGAGAGTTTCTTGCACGGCGTAGTCAAATAATAATAATGTCGACACTTCGGCTCGTCAACAGGCGACATTGCACGCTAGTACTAAATCTCTTGCGATAATTTGGAGGTCTGCAATGTTCTGTACCTTTCTGTACCATAGCGCAAAACTTGTCCGAAAGTGTGCGAGGTGAGGGATTCTACAGAAAAATAAGAACACAAAAGGTGAAATAATAATAATTACTCAATGCATTTTAGAACACTGTGTCTAAAGTTGTTGCCTTCATTCTTTTTAAGCAGAAAAAATATTTCTTATTTACTGCAACACTAAAACCAATCTACAACATAGACTACTTGGCCAAGCCTCTCTCCATTTTCAATACTAATTTGTGTGAGGGAAGACGCAGCCCTAAGCACATCACCATGATTTTCAATATCATGGCGGTACACATTTTGGATCCAAAAGGACCAATAAATCGGCCAAAATACCTGCTCATGTCTTGATGTGACCTTCTTCTCCATTGCAATGACCATTGTGCCACAGGTCAAAAATAAATTCCCAGGTGCTCTAACGTAATGAGGAGCCTCCTTGCCACACATTTTGTCCGCCTGAACCTTCTCGTTGAGCACTAATTCCTTCTTCAACTCTCTCTGGAAAATTTATAAATCATTGAGGAGTCTACAAGGAAAAGGACCATAAGTCCAACAAATGTCACCTTCCTGAATGATCAACGCAATGCCATACCTCAAACCATTTCCTTTGAATTTGGGGGTGAAAAATATGGGGCCCAGATAAGGTATTCGGAAATCTGTACCATCCGCAGATAGCAAACAGTCATTTCCGTTTTTGTTCTCGAACCTGTTGCTGAGGTGAACCTATCAACACAGCACTAAGGGTTAGACCACTGATACAACAATCAACCCAAGCAAGAGAACTCACAACTTCGAACTCCAAGAGACAGAAAGCCTTGATAAACAGCCAGATCCATTTCCGAAATATTCTGGGGTCGACAGCTCCCTTTCCCACCAGCATTCCCACACAGATCCTTCTCTTTGCTATGTTTTCATAAACATCAAAGCCCACATGTTGAGCCTTCTCCTTGACATTCTTATCTGGTCAATGAAGGCCAACAAGGTCCCAACATCTGTGTCCTCCTGTGGGTCCTGCATCAACCTCCATTACATCATTCCCAAGGCCTTTGCAAGGTATACAGTGCCAAGAATGTCCTGTGAGGTTCAGAAAATGGGCACCGTTAGCTTTTTCTCAAATTGAGGAAGCTTATGACAACACCACTGAAATCCATCTGATCCGCCCCAGGTCATTGGTCCCCTACCTTGGCCCATTGACCAGCAGTTGTGCTCAAGAAGCCTTGTCCTTGACATTCTCATGGGCATGGAGCTGTATGAGCAGCACTAATGCTTGGGGTTGAAAGAGGTGACACATATCCCTTTCCAAATCAGGATGAAGTTC
>JABMIG010000386.1:0-110726 GCA_013187285.1 Cyclotella cryptica | reverse complement strand
GCAATTATCAGAATTCAATGCCGATGGAGCACTTACTTTCTGGGGAAACTATAATGGCAGGCAGTGCTGTAGAAGTCCATTGTGTGGCAAAAGTATGCCCCTAAAACTAAGAAAAAGGAGTAGAAAGGAATATGCAGTTCTGTGAATGGATGCCTTTCATGTCATCAGCAAATTTGGATGTTGTGTTGCAAATTTTTATAATATACATCATTGGGCAAACTACCGTGTCATATGTATTCATGGTATAGGCATCCCATACTTTGGAATACCATGAGACCCATCCACAGTCCATGTCTTATCAAATAACACTTGGAATCGCCGAAAATAGCCAACTACAAGCCAAGATATGGAAGCATGTAGAGAATGCACACCGACAGCACTCCAGTCTCCATGTCCCTTTTGGTTAATCATTAAATAGAAATGGAGTCTTAACATCACCCCTACTACAATGCAGTGGCTGCTCAAGGATGAGTGGTCGCAAGCGAGTGAGAGTACTGTGACAGTGTCCAGCTTTCATAAATTTAATATGTCTGTTCATTTGAATTTAGTAACTGATGGTGATTAACTGCCATGTCTAAGCATGATAGTAGTATCACAGTTCTTGTAACACCTTAGTTGAACAGCCAAAAGAGAGCTAAGAGGAGGAAATGTTAGTTATTTTGCCGAGGTGTTTCTAGATATCTGCAAGGATTATCATTGTGAGGAATATAAACCACATTGTGAGCATGAAACCACTTCTGTGAGCTAAGATTTTACTCCTGTTCGTTCTTCTCTTCAGTTCTTGCACTCATAGTGCAAGATAATAGTAGCATGGATGAATGCGAAGACCAAGTACAATACTATTTTAGTGGAGTAAAAGTAGGTCATTCGAGAAAGATGTGAGAAATGTCCCGGTGCTAATGCATAACTGGATTCCCTCAGATCTCCATGTGTCAACTTTTTCATGAATTTCAAAGCCATTGTCTTTAAGCAACCTGATGACATGGCGCCGAGTTTTGTATACAAAGAATGATGGGAGACAGGATTATACAGGCTCCACAAATGTTCTGGTACCACCACCACAGAAGCAACATGCATCCCAAATAGTCTCATTGTACACGTTTGTAACGTCGGGATTAGTGGGAATTGCAGTCTTGTCTCCAAATTCTTCGCAGCCAAAAGTGGAAAGAAACTGAGAAGTGTAGTGCTCACATGTGTTCCCAGCTGAGTCGGTGAAGTTTGACCAGCTCACACATTCCCAAAAAGTAGTTCGAACGGCACTCTTGGTTAGGAGTGATTCTCGAGTACTTGTTTGTGAAGTACATTCACAGATTTCAACCTAAAAGAATACAAAGGATAAGCAATTCGTTAGTTCAGGTCTATCTATAATTCTTCACGATTTCTGAATTCTGAAGAACCTTCACTCCGAAACTAACCGTTGGCGAAGTAGTCGGAACGGAATGAGAAGAAAGAGGAGCGACAGTGGGTACATGACTTGGACTTGATGTCGGCTCCAAGATATATCCAGAGAGGACACGGGCTTTTGAGTACTGCTCAGAGCCAACTTTAGTTAGTGGCATAACATAGTCACGCTGACTACCTTGGGCTTGGGTTGTGGAAAGAGAATCATACAGTTGGAGCCAACGTTCTCGAGCCGAACTCATACGAGCTGGCAATCTAGCACGTACTTTTGACCATGGTTTTCTGCTTCCATAGAAGTGCACGAGTCCAAACTTCTGCAGCTCTTGATCGCTGACAAGCCTCAGTAGTTCAAAGTCATTAGCAAATGGAGTCACTGACTTCGGCGACGCATAGAAGAAATGAAACAGTAACCCTGCAAGAGGATAATGAAACGCACATGTGAGATCTGAAATGTTTAGTGAGAAAAAAATTGTTACTGAAGGAGCGAAATCGTGAACTCACCTTGTTCAAGGCTAGAACCGTAGAAGTTCCAATCAGATCGAGACTCATCCCCAGACTTCATCCACCCCGGGTACTCAACAGGCACATTGAGGTGATTCCATCCATGGATCTTATCGAAACTACCATCCTTGAGAATCTTTTCCATTGCATCGAAGTCACTTTGAGAGGGCTTGATCATCATCCAACCCGCGCGAATCGGTGAATCGGGACCCAGGCCTTCAGAGACCAACTTGGAGTCTGGAAATGATGCAAAAAGTTTGTCGAGGACGCTCCATCATCGATGGCAACATCTGCGTCAAACAACTGCACACGGTGATAACCAACCAATTCAAATGCCCTCAGCTTTGCCAACGCGATGTCGACAAACCATGGTTCAAATTCGTCGATATGTTGAGAATGATGAATACGGTTGACTAGCTTGACTATTACATGCTCGTCGAGAAGCAAGGATTCCACATCGGGATCATGATATGCCATCAAAACAATAATATCTGCGTTTGTGGCAGACTTTCTGAGTGATCGAATAAGGACTCTAACTGCATCAAGATACAGCTTATTTTGGCTAGAGCTCGGACTCCATCCCAGTACGGTGGCGTACGCGAATCTCTCGGGTCCCTTGAATCGAGGGAAAGGTCTCTGTTCCATCAACGGTCCTTGAGTCGAATCCAAGAAATAGTAGAGTTCCTCGTTTGATTGGCTGAACAGTGGTTGTAGAACTTGAGCTGCACGGGTTGGGACATCATGCGCAAAATGTTTGCTTTCAGTCTCGTCCTTTGCAGGTTACCGCGTACAGTTTTCAGATCCAAGAACTCAGTTACCCTCCATTGCACCATATCAGGATTAGAATCGACTTCATCATAGCTAAGTATCAATATCTGGCGACGATTGAACAAGCTTGCCCAAAGCTTCAATTGGTCAACATAGTGAGAACCCGACAGTTGATCCTTGAGAACCGCTTCAGCGTAATTTTCAAATGACATTATCGTTCCGTTGGAATATGCCACGGTGCTGAACCAGCCCTCATTTCCCGAGTTTATCGTGTACTCTCGTACTCTGAGATCATATAATGATGATTCTCGAGCAAATGGTTCTTGAAGGATAACAATCAACTTGAGGTCTGACAGTCTACCAGCTTCACTGTAGATGTCATAGATGCGTTGTGGATGCTCAAAATAATCGGGAGTGGCATCGATAATGATTTCAGTGCTGTCTTCTTCTGAACAGTGTTCGTAGCGCTTTGCATAAAACGAGAGGCCTTGGCTGTACCGTTCGACTTTGTCAAAAAAGTGAACACCTTTGACAAAATAGTATGGCTCGTCATCAAATGTTGCGGGGTTGCAGGCATGATTGAATAGGAGCCAATCTGCAAGCTGAATTGGAAGTTTGAATAGAAGAACAAATGACACTCATTATTGCCACCGAGAGAGACAGAGAGAGAGCGTGTATCTTTTGGATAGGAAATCCGCAGATCTACTCACCTCTACAGCTGTCTGAGCGCCTACCAGCATGACATTTGGAAGACGCAGTTTGTTCTCGGAGGTTTTCCCTTGGATGCTTTCTAAAGCATCTAGCAAATCCGTCCCCGCCAATATCGGTGCAGCTCTATATGTCGACGGGGACCGCCAATAAGACGAGAGGGCAAAAAACTCCATATCTTGCGGCACCTGGTTGTGACAAGTATCTGAGTGAATAGTGCAGTGACGAACACTTCCGGAGAAAGCCGTCATATTGCCGCACATCGGATAGTCCAACATGCCACGCAAGCTGTGCCGACTCACTGCTTCAGCGTTGCCAAAATCATCCATTCTTGTCTCGCCGAGATAAAACTCAATCACTGTGAAGAGACATGGAAACGTTAAGTTTTAATTCGTATATAGGGTAAAAGTGCATGTAAAATCTTACCATATCCACTGAGCCAGTCACTATGCATGCAAAAGTGTTTGGTGGCCGAGAACTTGTAAAATAGCTCGAGCAGACTCATACCATCGCGAAAGATATCAAACTCGCCAACATAGTTTGTCTGCAGTGTAGAACAGACTCGGTCGGAATGATCCACGTTGCAATGAATAGGTCGAGATAACTGCTTAATGGCCGCTTTGTTCAGGAAAAGGCCGAATCCACCATACGGCAAATTGAACGGGATGGTGTCGCTATTTTTCTCGAAGAGGCAGCCTGCTCTCATAAGAAGCCCTTTGTTTTTGTCCGACTCGCGTTGCAGATAAGACATGACGTTGGCCGTATCGATGAAGGTATCATCATCCACTAGAAACAAATAATCAGGAATGTCACTTTCGTTCTGATGATACTGGGAATGAAGCCAGCCAAAAGCTCTTCCTAGGCGCCTCTGAGCGCAAACCCATCCACTATTATTCGAACGCGTCCTGTTTCCTTCGCTTAAGCCATAATACCTTGTGAAGAACTGTTGGATTCGTTGATCTCTCCTCGTTAGTGTTTTGCATGTTTGAACATAAGATTCCAGCTCCTCGTCTGAGACTGAGGAGCAGTCAAAAAAGTCGTCATCTTCGGTGAAGCCCCAAAACCTCCGTATACTGTTGTGAGATCCCCAAGTCTGTATTTGCCCAGTTAGATAGCGAAGACGAGTTGTAGAGCCAAGACTTACAACATCAGTAATCACGTCTTGATCAGACGATCCCATGTTACTAACAACTGTTGGGGGGACAAATTTCATCTCATCAAGAAGTGATTCGTCAATAACAAAGCCATTGACCTGGATACGTGGATTGTAAGTAAATATATGAGGTTAGAAAACAATCCAACCGTGAAGTTGCATAGCGAGTCTGGAAACCTTGTAGTAAATACCTGCTTCTGCAAAATACTTCGCCTCAATGGACTCTCGAAGGAAAACGGAGCCTCCACTTCGAGCAAATCTCTTTGGCGTATTGGTTCCACAGGTCCACAGTCACAAACAACATCCTGAAAACGAAGCGATGACAAGAAAGTTAAGATGCAAACTCCCAAATTCAGGTTGCCACAGATACGAACCCACGAAACTTACACTGCTAGGCCTGGTTGTTGGGTTAGCAGTCGTCGGACCGGACGTGTTATGTGAAGCAGACGGTAAGAAACTAGGATTCGTCGAGGGTGACTGAAGAGGCGACTTGTCGGGACTCCTCGACGGTAAATTCGATGGAGACGTGCTCGGGCTCGCAGACGGAGACGTGTCCAATTTAATTGAGGGCGAGGAACTAGGCGAGCTCATTGGAATCATCGAAGGCGACTTGGAAGGGGACTTACTAGGACGAATTGATAGAGTTGAAGTTATAACGGTGGGTTTGTCAAAATCGACCGAAAGAACTTTTGCAGTAAGAAGTGACGCGGCATTTTCTATCGAAGAAGCATTTTCAAGGATAGCTGCCTCGAGCCTCCAATTCTTGGTCTCGGTTGACAGACTTGTTGTTACTAGATTGTAAAGCTCACTTGCATAATCATCCTGCCAGCAGCCGTTAGAAGCATTCTTTAGATTGCAGATATGCGTAAGAGTCACGGTGCATTCCACTATAGTATTTTCTAAATAGCGAACATTTTGGCTGCTTTCCCGATTCACAGGCTGTCCCCCAATGGAAATAACCTTAACATCTTCAATACTTTGGCCTTCATTCAAGTCGGAACTAATAACATCTGAAAGCGCATATTCCAAAGTTCTCGCAACATCATCCAATTCTTCTTGACTTGGAGGAGGGCCAAAGTTGTCAAGTGTCAAGGTCACTGGCACAGTGATTGTGACAGATGGCAGCGGAGGGGAACTTGGACTCACAGTTGGGGTACTGCTTGGGCTTACTGACGATGACACTGCTGGCGATGAGCTAGGGTTCGACAAGGGCGAGGTGGACGGTGATTTCGACGCTTCGTTACTGGGATATCCTGACGGCGCAGCAGATCGCGGGGAGCTTGGATTCATCGAAGGGGACCCAGAGGGAGACGCGATGTTGCCGTGGGAAGGCATCGCACTAATCCGAGAAGAAGGGCGAATGCTTGGTGAGGCGGTAGGCAGGACTGTAGGATTCCTCGAGGGCGGTATACTTGGGCTCAGGGTCGGGTATAGGGCATGATCTATCTGCCACAATTGATTCCATTGGAGATGAAGAGACCACAGATGAATAAACGCACCATTGTCTGTCCCATAGCCACGAATATCAATGCCCTTGCCAGGACAAATCGTGCTTTCAGTGACACCATCTTGACGCAAAGTCCATTGCTGACTTTCACGACCACTGGTTCTCGTCGAAACTATGATTGGCATACCATTGTCACAGGTAGAATCATCACGAGCAATATCCAACACCAGCCCAGGGCAGTAGACAGACTCAACGGTGTTGTCGCTATTAAGCACCCACTGCTGCCAGCCAAGATTGCCATTTTGCCATAGTTGGACATTATTGCCATCAAAGCACTGGCCCTCTTTGATAGCAATGAGCTTATCAGTGTGAGGGTTACGGATGAAGAAAGGCTGAGTAAAAGGAATCGTGGAAAGAATTGAGATCAAGGATACAACGGAAAAACGAAAGAATCAATACGGAATGAAAAAGAGAAGACATACATCGGATACCTGATTTGTGGGTGATGAGCTTGTTGACGGCGAACTTGAAATAGAAGGCACTGTTGTAGGTGAAGGTGTGATCTCGACCTTCTCCCAAACCTGGTTCCATTGGAGATGAAGAGACCACAGATGAATAAACGCACCATTGTCTGTCCCATAGCCACGAATATCAATGCCCTTGCCAGGACAAATCGTGCTTTCAATGACACCATCTTGACGCAAAGTCCATTGCTGACTTTCACGACCACTGGTTCTCGTCGAAACTATGATTGGCATACCATTGTCACAGGTAGAATCATCACGAGCAATATCCAACACCAGCCCAGGGCAGTAGACAGACTCAACGGTGTTGTCGCTATTAAGCACCCACTGCTGCCAGCCAAGATTGCCATTTTGCCATAGTTGGACATTATTGCCATCAAAGCACTGGCCCTCTTTGATAGCAATGAGCTTATCAGTGTGAGGGTTACGGATGAAGAAAGGCTGAGTAAAAGGAATCGTGGAAAGAATTGAGATCAAGGATACAACGGAAAAACGAAAGAATCAATACGGAATGAAAAAAGAGAAGACATACATCGGATACCTGATTTGTGGGTGATGAGCTTGTTGACGGCGAACTTGAAATAGAAGGCACTGTTGTAGGTGAAGGTGTGATCTCGACCTTCTCCCAAACCTGGTTCCATTGGAGATGAAGAGACCACAGATGAATAAACGCACCATTGTCTGTCCCATAGCCACGAATATCAATGCCCTTGTCAGGACAAATCGTGCTTTCAATGACGCCATCTTGACGCAAAGTCCATTGCTGACTTTCACGACCACTGGTTCTCGTCGAAACTATGATTGGCGTACCATTGGCACAGGTGGAATCATCACGAGCAATGTCCAAGACCAGCCCAGGGCAGTAGACAGACTCAATGGTGTTGTCTCTATTAAGCACCCACTGCTGCCAGCCTAGATTGTCATTTTGCCATAGTTGGACATTATTGCCATCAAAGCACTGGCCCTCCTTGATAGTAATGAGCTTATCAGCATGAGAATTTTCAAGAAAGAAGGCACTTGATCGAGGATGAGTCGGGCTCGTAGATGGTGAGGTGCTTGGTGATGGAGTGGGTCGAGATGTGATAGGTCGCTCAGATGGACTTGCACTCGGGGCCTTTGTCGGACTCGTAGATGGAGAGAACGTGATTGGGCTAGTCGAAGGAGCAACCGTTGGCTGGAACGTCACAGGCTGTGCGCTCGGTGATGGAGTCGGTCGAGATGTAATAGGTCGCTCAGTTGGACTTGCACTCGGAGCCTTTGTCGGACTCGTAGAAGGAAAGAACGTGATTGGGCTAGTCGAAGGAGCAACCGTTGGCTGGAACGTCACAGGCTGTGAGCTCGGTGATGGAGTAGGTCGAGATGTAATAGGTCGTTCAGTTGGACTTGCACTCGGGTCCTTTGACGGACTCGTAGAGGGAGAGAACGTGATTGGACTAGTCGAAGGAGCAACCGTTGGCTGGAACGTCACAGGCTGTGAGCTCAGCGATGGAGTAGGTCGAGACGTAACAGGTCGCTGGGTTGGACTTGAACTCGGGGCCTTTGTCGGACTCGTAGAGGGAGAGAACGTGATAGGGCTAGTAGAAGGCGCAGCCGCTGGCTGAAACGTCACTGGTTCCTTCGATGGAGACTTGCTTGGATCTACAGTTGGTATCTCCGTAGGGAAAGTTGTGGGCGTGGAAGTTGGCTCGACTGTGGGGGATTGAGTTGGAAACTTGGACGGTTTCCAGGTGGGATTCTTGGTGGGGATGGCAGTTATCGGGAACAGGGTAGGAGACGGAGAAGGACGCGGACTTGGCTTCGTCGTAGGTTTTGCGGAGGCTTTCGCTTTCGTGGGGCGAGGAGACGGGCGATTCGAAGGTCTAGGCGTTGGGCGACGGGTTGGGATGCGAGTTGGAATCGGAGTTGGGTTGTTTGTCGGTTCTTTTGACGATTTAGAGTCATTGAAGAGCCGATTATCACCTTTCTCGGCGAGGACAACGGAAGAGAACACCGAGTGAATGATGGCGTAGGCTGCAAGGGCAGTCTTGGTGAAGGACATCATTGTCACGACGTTGATGAAACTGAGGGGATGGAACGAAGCAAGCTAATGCGATGACAGAGACCGAAAGAGAAACTTATGAGAGGAAGAACTTAGTACCCCAAGAGCGAAAAGAATGTTTGCTCCACTCTTCATCTAGGGCTTTTGCATGCCTTGCGGTTTTCATCTGTCGTCTATCGTCTATCGTCGGTATACACGAACACGACGCGATTAAGCAAAAACGGTTTCACCCGTGACATGAATGACAATAAACTTGATTTACCGTCATGCCAACCATTCATCGAGGACTGATCCACATACAAGTGTCAAATAGGCATGCCTCTCGACGTTTCTCTCGTGTTAGATGTCGATGATCTTGATGCTTGCTGATAAGCACGTGGTCACAATCCACGATCTGCTCCTATGTGGATGGCTAGATAGGTTTGGTTAGAGGCAAAAAATACACCCGTTTCAACAACCGGTGACAGTGGATGTCACGGTTACTCGTTTTCCGCCCATGGAGTATTTCTCAGCATCGATATAACAACGCAAGCGCTGAAACAAGTGTTTCTGCGTCACGTGATGTGAACATGCGATTTCATGTCCGAGCTCACCAGAAAAGTTCGCTCCAACAACCCCAAGCACTAATCGCATCCAATACGGGCGACCATGAGCTGTTTGGATCAGCTCATCGACCAATTTTAAGTTGATGCGTGTCATAATAACCATAGCTGTTTGCGATTCAGGTTGAGCACAGAAATGCTTACGATCTCTTGGCGTTTCGGGTTAATCTCGCCCGAAAGGTGTCGGCGTTTCCGATGGATAGAGATTGGAGTGCTCCACGACATCCCAAGATGCGGGGACGGGCCGTGGGGACACCAGCAACGGCTATGACACGAAACGGCCCAGCTTCTTCCGCCGCTTGGGTAGTCGTCTTGCTCGCCATCAGTTTAATGTGAATTCATAGGACTGGCCGGTTTTCCTCATGTGATTCTGTTGCCAGCCCCAAACAGAGAGGCGTAGTTTTGGCGTGCCAATTTACACCCCTTGGTCAGCCGTCTATGTAGTATGATCTACCGTATAATGTTACGATAGTGCTTGTACGCTTCGCACTGCAACATCATAGAACTGATAGGAACTGATCCTACTTTTAGAGATGACCGTGCAACCTCCTTGCGTCACCTCTCTAGAGAAACAAATAATTTTATCGAATGTGTAGAGTACTATACGTAGGAATAAAGTTCGTATGACAGTCGTAATGTCATTCGCAAATTCGAACAGACATCTGAAATACGACTAATGACGTCACTGGTGGTGACATGATCACAAAATAAATAAATAACACTTGAAGATATACAAAAAAGTAGATGAGGTGTGACTACTTTGTGACATCAATTAGAGTTATTCTGAAAATGAAAACTGAACAATAGAGCTTGTAATGATATGCATTCCATAAACAAATAATAGGGACAACGCTAAAACCTTCACTTCATAAAAAATAATGAAGTCGAAATCATTTCTGCTTCCAAAGCATGAAAATCAATCTTAAAGTGAAACACCATCCCTCATACTCGAAAGGATCTGTGCATGCTCCATCCTCCGAAAGGGACTTGCCACAACTTGAGTCGATTCCACCAACACCCTGCCACCCTCCGTGGGACTATTAGAATCGGCACTAAAGACCCCAATCCAAAATCATCGTCCGACGAAAAAGTCACCGAAGGAGTAACCTTGCTCTTCTGCTTCTTGCTCTTGGGCCCATCCCAATTCGAAATGGGACCAACGTACCCCTCACTCTTCACCTCCGCCACGACGCGCAATAAAATCTCCCGATTCTTGGGCTTGGTCGGATTTTTCAACATGGTAGTCAGCCTCTTCTTCGAATTCTGAACGTGCGTCTTGTAATAGCAGCGAATCCTATCCCGCAACTTTTTGTAGTTGAAGCCTGGTGGGAGAGGTTCGTAGTCGAGATTGGGATCCTTGGACTTGGTCTTTTTGCGTTCGGTGAGTGGAGTAGAACCGCCGGCAAATGCAACGGGGTCAAAGGTGTATCCGTGGGTTATGGCCGCATGGTAGACTTTGGAGACGAGACGGTTATTGAATTGCTGTTGTTGTTTGGACTGGGGACAATTCTCACTGTAATAATATAAACACACACACAAAAAAAGAGGAAGGTGAGCCAAACAAGCATCCGCAATAGCACACAAAATAATCATTGACACCACTCGATGACAACCTACCTCATCTCATAATACTCATCCATACTCTTCCTCAGCACATTCTCCAAAAGCGGATAATCCTTCCAATAAAACCCCTCCCCAATCACCCCCCGCTCCACCACCCCAAACCCATGCGGACTCGATCCCCCAAACCCCTCCAAACTATTCGGCGACCCGCTCATGCTCCCTCCCCCACTCGGCTCGGCAAACCCCCCCAACACCTCCTCGACATCAAACGATGGTTTTCTTGGGCGATTCCTTCTCGAGTGCCATATGCAACAGCACGGCGCGATAGAGGTTGGCATCTCGTTCCACCTCGGCCGCGAGACGAATGACGCGATTTGTCTCGGCTTCTTCTTCTTGGGGGGTCAATCGTCTCGTGGTGGAGGATTTGTGCTTGGTGGCGTTGGAGTAGGTATGATACATTCGTTTGGTGGAGTCGTTATTGTGTCGTCGTTTCTTGGTGGGGGGTTGGGAGGAGGATTGGGTTTCGGGACTGGAGAGGGAGAGGGTGTAGTCTTGGTAGTCTCTGTCCCAGTAGGGTTGGGGCGGGGGGTATTGGGGATGTCGTCGTTTGTCGGGGGAGCAGTAGTTGCAGTTGCAGTGGGGTGGATGATGATCGTAGGGTTTGTCGTAGGGATGGGGAGGTGGTGGTGGGGGGTAGTAGTGGCTATCGTAATAGTCATAGGGAGGACGTCCATAGTCGTAGTAGGGATCGTAATGAGCGAAATTGTGATTGGGCGGTGGTGGGGGCATGGAGTGATTGGGCGGTGGTGGGGGCATACTGTGCATAGGAGGTGGGGCATTGTGATGTACGACCGGTGAGGTGGAGTAACGATGGAAGGAGGGCGGAGGCGGAGAAGAGTTGAGATCGGCCATGGCGGGAGGAACTGCGACGGAAGGATGCGGTGCATTTGAGGCATTTGCATTGTTGGCGGCGGCATTGTTTGCAGGTGCATCGTTTTTGGTCGCATGGACATTGTTTGCAGGGGCAGCAATGCTGGCGGGAGTGGCGGTAGACTTGGATTCTTGTGGACAATTCGGCGGAGAGTCTCGTTTTTCAATTTGTTCCGCTGTTTGTTTGGAATGCAACAAGGAGCGAATGAACAAATCACAACGCAGTAACAGTAGACATGAGTAATCAAGACCAAGAAGTGCCAGGTTTCCACAGGCAGCAACAATACTCCATCCCTTTTCAAAACAGATTCAAAACGTACCAGCAGCAATGATATTATCCACAGCATTCACCATAAACTCTGCCTGATTCTTCCCATCGGGAGTCTTGTCGGCATCCCTCTCCTTCCCGCCGTCCTCCTCGCCCGCAGCAGCACCAGTCGAATGCGCAGCAGTCCCAGTAGCATTGGAAGCCACCGTGCCCTTACTCCCATCCGGAGAAGGACCCCTCGAAACAATGGGCGTCCCCGTCGTCGAGCTCTTGTCCACGTGAGTGGGAGTATGCTGTTGCGCCGCTCCCTCGTGGGACCCGTCCCCGCCGTTGGGATTGGCAAGACCACCGGCATCACCGGCACCGGCATGTTCTCTCGTCGTTTGAATGGGCGAAGGCCTCACGTTACGAAGACGCGGCGGAGGCCCTCGATACAGTCCGGGCATGGGACCCGCAGTGGGACGGGACGATGCGTACGACGGCGCACCAGCATTGGCGGGTGGACCCGGGTTGGAAGGATGGGCCGCCGTGTTCATTCCCATACTGCGCGGCGAAGCCCGTGGAGGCGGAGGCGGGTAGGCGTATCGATGGGGATTGGTTCGATATTCGGGTGAGTAGCGTGGAGGCGGCGCATTGGGAGGGAGCGGCGGCGGCGGAAGCGGGCCGTGCGATGGCGGAGGAGGATAGTACGGATCGTACCTCATGTCGTAGTAGGGATCGTAGTAGGAGGGCGGCGGGGGGTAGCGGTAGGACGGTGGAGGGGGATAGTGGGCGTTGCCGTCCAGTGGTGGGTGGTGCGGAGGAGGAGGCATGTTGGGTGGCGGTGGGATGGATGAGGGAGCCGAGTTTGTTTCGGGGTTGGAAAGGTTGGGAGCTGTGTTTGGATTGGTGGGAGCTGGCATGGTGTCGGTGCGTGGATGCGGTACGGTTGGGGCCAGAATTTCAATTTCACACAAATGTCATTGATTATCTACTGCAATATTATTTGGGCTTGGCTTGGCTTGGCTTGGTGCGAATGATGTTTTGTTGTTGGTGGTGATGTTAATTTTTATGACTGCCAATCTTCACAATAATTGTTGTTGTAGCAAGTTGCTCTTGTCTTGGATGCTATTATGTCTAGCTTTTGACGGTTGATGGCATTATTATTTTTGGCCGTTGTTGTTTTTACTTTTTGTCAGACGGCTTCCCACAATAATACGGTATCGTACAATTGATCATCATTGCATGCAGTTCGGATATGCAAGAATAGAGCCGTTCATTCGAAGGCGAGCACAAGATCATTGTTGTCTCGCGCCAAGGTGATTGACGCCCCCCTGAGAAGGAACTTTCTTTTTGTTCACAGTACAAGTTTACATACTTCCATACATACTCCGTTTCGTGTAGAAAAATATAAATTTCAAAAGAATGCTATATTCAATTATGAAGATTCGGAAAAGACTCGGAAGGAATTTGAATTCTTGAATTTCGCGTTTGTGGAAAAAGAATATGCCGCCAAAAATATTGTTGGGAAGTATTTCCAGTGTGCGGAATCACTTTATTTATCGGGAATATGGTACTATACTCTGGAATGGCGGTTCAAGTCGTTACGGTTGCAACGATTGTGCTTCAAGTTGATGTTAAAATTGATGCCCCCTGTGTGATGCTCCCAGGTATCGTAGCGTCAATTATACTCCGTCAAGATCACATCCAACATCGCCGCCGCATCGCCGTCTCCTATAACAATCCATGGGCAATTCACGGGACGAGGCAGGCACGACATAAACACTCCTCAACGACATCATGAACTACGCAACACGCGCCCGCGATCTCCTCCTAGAACTCAAATCCTCCGATTTCCTACCCACCTACAACGAAGAGGGAGTACGTGCCGCCCTGACCGAAATCAATCATCATACCGATGCATTGACCGATTTAGTGCGAGCCGCGAATCGGAGTCAGGGAATGACAGTCAGCAGCAGGGAATACCGATTGAATCCCGTCCTTCCATGATATTGCACGATGCTTCCATTCGAAGGAACAAACGATGTTTGTTGGCGTATCATGCGTACCGTATCAATAAATTACGGAATTTGCGGTGGGAAACGTCCGGTACGTTGCCCAGTCACGTTTCTCCCTTGTTGTGTGAGGCGGAATTGGAATTTTTTAGAGCGTACGATAAATTGGTTGCCAATACCTCTCTTTCTGGTGGGACGGTAGGGATATTGGATTACAATGCCGATATGCTCCCTCCCACGGAGAATTTCATAATGGTCCGCGTTGTGGAGGAAGGATTGGGAAAGATTGAAACGGAGAGTTGTGGTGTGGTGGAATTGGAGGTGGGGACGATGCATTATTTGCCTAGGGGGGATGTGGAGGGGTTGGTGAGGAGGGGCTCTTTGGTTCAGTTGAGTGGGGAGGAGTGTTAGCGTGGCGGGCGAATAGGTGCCGAAAAGAAAATGATTGGGGGGGAAGTGACCTCATTTCAAACATCAAGGATTCCAAGTCCAATATACTGTTCAGTATATGCTTGACTGACCATGCTGTTTAACAGGAGACAGTGATTGGATGCCACATGGACGAAGAATCCTTGTATGAAACAAGCAATCAAATGCAATGCATAATAGTCATCCGCATGTTTATCAAAATCCTTTTCATTAGACTGAACAGGTTGAAACAGACTGAATCGCTCAACATATTGACGATACTTTCCATTGACCGTCTAACATTGTAATATCGAGTGCAGAGACATAAATTTATATTCAGGTTAAAATGCTCTTTCTCTAACACTACAACTAAAACCGTTGTCAGGTCATTTTTGCACATCAACAACTTGCCAAGAACAAACAACAACATCCTACTGACACACTAAACTTTGCTAATCAGTTCAGATCAGTTCTACGCAACAATCCCCAAATTGAAGCAAGTTGCGTCCCAACTGACGAATACCAGAGCGGGCCTAATCTTCCTTCGCCTTCTTCCCTGCACCTGCATCACTCTCATGCGCCGCCCGCCGAAAAAAATCTTCCACGTGATTCAACGCATACGGCACAGCCACAAACACCAATAAGGACGTCAAGATCATTTTGGGCAATGATTCCCAAGTTTCCCACGGTACCATACAGAGCAATCTTGCAAAGGATCGCCCAACACTGTCAAGCCAATTGGGAGTAATGGTAAGGAAGCACAGCCATAATTTGTACAAGAGGCGTTGGATGGGATCGAGTTCATCGTCGATGTCTTTCCAGAATTCGTGAGCTATCCAGAACGCAAGGTTGGTGTATTTGATTATGTATTGTGATAAGATTGGGACGACTGTGGATATTGGAGAACAAGTTGTATTGTTAGCAGTGGCATTTATTAGAGTGCACAACTAGGAAGAAATGATAATTATTGAATCAAGCAAAAGAAATTGACTCACTAATTAAGGTCAATGTCCATTGAATCACAATTCTAGATAACACCTGAGAATATAAAATTTTGATAACCACAGCAAACTCTTCTCTGTCCAGTGTGTCGTCATCGTCTGATTTTAGGAGATGGAAGATCTCTGAAACGTACTGCTTGCTCGCCGGCTTCAAGAAGTGTCAATACAGTTTAGTAGAAATACTACTCAACGCATCACAGAGAACCAAACAGATCGCTTACCCTACATGCCGGAGCACCCACATAAACCGCCAACTTCAAATGAATCAATAGTAACCCAGCATACATTTCATCCAATGTAACATCCCCCGACTTATCCTGATCCACCATATCGAAGGATGCATCAATCGCCTTTTGAAAGTATTTTGTCCGTGTCAACCATGAGGATTTGCTTTTGATTATTTGAGTCAACTTCAATCGATCCTTTCGACTAGCAACATTGGCGGCTTTCTCTTCCTCTACGTTGCACGCAGCAGCTTCCAGTCTCGGACTGAGTCCCGGACTTAAGATCGGTCCGGACGGGTCAGATCCATCCTCATACACCGACAAATCCTTGCTTTCGTCATCTTCTCCGGGAAGTGTCGGATGGAATAGCTTTTTTGGACCAAACTCCGTAGTGTTTGCCATTCCCAAGTCGAATTTGCTCGTTGTCGGCAACTTTTCGGGAGAATTCTCCCCTGACGTGATGACGCTTACTTCGTCGTGGGCGGAGCATGCAATGGAATACAAATTGTTCAACCCAGTCGAAGGGGCTTCGTGATAGCCTGGATCCATGCCTAAGGAACGGAGACGGTCGGGGCTACCCTCTCCGTCGGGCGGCATTCCCGTGACCGGGGTTATGACAGAAATGTTGTCATTGAACTGCAGTTTGGGATCGGTGGAGATTAGGTTGGTTGTCGTTACTTCAAGTCCATCCGGCTTTTTGGTGCCGAATAGAGGGGCTCGCTTTTCCTGCTCGTTGGGTTTTGCATGTTTGCTTCCTCTTTTCTTTTTGAAGAAGCTGAGACGGGTCATTGCCTTGGTGGTGTGGTGTCCTTAGGTGTCGTTGCATCTACAAACAGAGTTTGTTATTGTTATTCCACTTGATGGTTTTCCTGTACTATAATACGACACACCAAGCAAATCGATCAATGGAACGAATGAATTTCTTCAACATTATTTCTTCCTTGCTTACCTTAGTTAAATTTTGTATTTGAGGGTCACTTTTCTTCATGAGCTATAGAGCAAGACGGAAAAAATTATGATCAAAAGTGAGATAAATATGTAAAGTTTCTCATGACATCATCAGTAAGCGGGCAAAGGTGACTTCAAAAGATAAAAATTATTCTTTGTTTGAAGAAACAATCGTGGTACCGAGGACGTGGCCGAGTGGTTAAGGCGATCGACTAGAAATCGATTGGAGTAATTCCGCGTAGGTTCGAGTCCTGCCGTCCTCGAGTTTTTTCATTACCCAGATCCGTGTCCGGGTTTCCTTGGGTATGGCCAAGCAAGCCTTAATTCTTTTTGCCAACAAGGAGAGCAATTTTTCTCATTGTCCACCAGCCGTCCTTGTTTTTGCACTGAAAGGAGCAACATCAAATGCATGTTGATGTCGGGGGTGGAACAAGTGTCTTGGGAGGAGAGAGGTGTTGCTTCAATATCCCAGTACCTACAGCTGTCGTATTCAAAGGTCAACGACAGAAGACCATACTGGCACGCTTGGCAAGGAGGACATGATTGTGATACAGCTGCCAAAGAAGGGAGATGAAGGGAGATCATGAGGGGGATGAGAGTGCTCTGGAGGAAGACATGCTGTTGTTATTCGAAGAGTGAATTAGGTTTGGAAGAGTGGAAGAATTATGCCATTTTCAATGTGGTGTTTGTCAAGTGCCAATGGGTATTCAACTAATTCCGAAATGATTTGTAGATAATCTAAAGAGATAATTCATATTTCAATGGCTATAAATGGCAAATTGTATAAATTCATCTCTCATCAAGGCATGCATTTATTAAGAATATGCAATAGCTTTCAAGTGGTTGGAGAGCAGTATAAAAATGTCGTTGTTCGAACAGTGAAGTAGATTTGGAAGAATGGAAGAATTGTTCCATTCTTCTATGTTGGTTTTTCCCAACATTTTCACATCTCGCCACCTCACCTCCCTGCCTCCTAGAATGATCTCCCAAAACATCCCTGCTCCTTCTTGACATGCTGTGTGAGAATGGCATGAACAAGAGGCAGCTAACAGGGACCTCTGGACCACCTACTGGCTTCACCACCTCAGTCATTAGGCATGAATGAATCGATGAATATATATTTGGTTATTCTAAATAACTATTTTCATCAAAATTGTTTGTATTTTTCAATAAATGAAATATAGATCATTGTATTTCAAAAAAAAAATTCACTAGGACTATTTTCCAAGGATTCATTGGCGATGTAGGTATCATGTGAAGTGAAGTTTTCAATTCATAAAAAGCTCTTCCTGCCTCCTTGCCACCTTCACACAGCATCAAGAAGTAGCCTGTTGAAAGAAGGTTAGCGTTGCTAGTCAGAGCAGTCACCAGGGCATAACTCATGACTCTGCCGGTAGTCACTGGGTGGTAACTGATGACACTGAAGGTCGTAACCGGGCCGAAACTGACAACTCTGAGGGTCGTAACCGGGTTGTAACTGACGACTCTGCTGATTGTAACCGAGTTGTACCTGATGACTCTGCCTGTAGTCATGAGGTAATCGTTTACAACATTTTGACAACTCACTGGCCGTCACTTGGGTCATGAGTTATCTCGATTTTTTACCAGTTACCTGTCTTGGGTCTCTAACTTTATTTTTCCAGCAACAATGGTGATATGCCTGTAAAAAAGAGCTATACTTTCCTTCAAAACCAAGTTCTCATTTTATTTGTGGTACTTCCTTGCTTCTCTGTGACACACAAGTCAAAACAGTATCATGTGGGTGATGATCATTTTGGGAATGGAGGATCTTGAGACGGCAATGGTGATGCTGCTAGCTGCTAGTTGACGTGTGTCAATTATGGCAATGCTGGGCTAGGAAGCAGTAGTAAGCTACAAATCTGGTGCAAGCATGGTGTGTTGGAGGCTATTGCAATTCATAATGAGAAGTACCCATACTTACAACTATTTGAGCGATCTCACAGAATCATTTTTGAATTTTAAATTTTCTTTATGAGAAATGAGAGTAGTCCAAAAATGGATCACAGGTTAGTGAAGTCAGAGATTGTTTACCATGACTTAGAACTCAATCAAGTATTGCAGATAATCCAGTGATAACAATAATTGGTAATGGATGACTTTGAATTGGGATACAAATGAAATTTTATCAAATTTTGTCTGCAACTTGGCTTTGACACAAAGAGATCTAACATTTGGTGGTATTAACGAGGACACTGCTATAGTGTGGGACATTATCAGAATCTGGAGAAGTTGAAAAGACAGTACTTTCAATGACAAAATTTCTTGTATTAAGTTTGATCTGACCTCCATATTTCATTCATAAATGAAAGCATCCACAAGTCATTAGTCACCAAAGAATGATTCCTGAGTGCCACCCGTCTTTTTCTCTTCTTTCATTGCCAAAGATTTCATGGTGAAATTATTTTTGGTATAAATGAACACCTCTCTGAAGCAATTTACATGGCTTTTCTCACAAGAACTTCTGCACTGAGATCTGAATTGTCCATTTGAGCTCTAGGAGCAGCTTCATCAATGATTCATAGGAGATACCCCGTGAAGTAAATAAAAATGTTTGCGGGAGGAAACACAAAATCATTCCAGCAGGCACTCACCAATATTGAACAAAATCCCACTACCAACCCCCAAAACAACATCATGACTCTCCAACACATCCCCATTCCCCGTAATTTCAAAGGTGGTGTTCTTTTGCACCACAATGAGACATGCCTCCAGTGTCCTCAAATATTTATATGCTCTCCATCCTTTGGCAAAGCTTTGCCCGACTCCACACAAATCCTTGCCAATTGCCCCGGGTATTCATCCAACTTCCCCTCCAAACACTCCAACAGTGTAAACGCATTGGCGATAGTCCCAACAAACCCCACAATTGTCCCCTCATTCTCTCCGTCCTTGGTCACCACCTATCCCAAGTAGGTGAGCAGCTGTGCCCCGAGGGTCCTGTGATAAATCCGTCAAATCTTCTTGGCATTTGGCTTGACAATGACCAATCCCATGGACACCCTGTCGTTGCCCATCAGACAGACTCTGCTGCTTTTGCAGATGCAAACGATGGTGATGCCATGCAAGTTGGGTGAGGAGGGGGGCAATGTGGTGTGGTAGGGGGCAATGGATCATAGTTTGGTGTCTTGCAAGCTCTTGCGAGAGCTTGCAAACTGAACAGCAACCTGCAGATGACAACTTTTGGAACAAAATGACTACATGTTATGACCTCATGACAACCACCAGAGTCATCAGTGACAATTTAGAGAATTCCCCTACCAGATGTATGTCTTCACTGACTAGGCCTAATAAGTATAAGTACTATCAGAAGTGACTGCCCCAAAAACATGTTACAACCTCATGACAACCACCAGAGTCATCAGTTATAACCAGGTGATGACCACCAGAGTCATCAGTTACGACTTGGTGATGACCCATTTGTCGTCAGTTAAAGAAATAACTGATGACTTGGATGACCCAACTGATGACAAGTGACAAACCTGCTACTTTTGTTGAGACTGAAGTGCCAACTCTTGACAAAATTATTTGCTTAAAAGAAGAGATTTTTTGCGAGTTGCCTGTCTTGCTGTTCATTTTGGTTGTTAACAGCTGCACAGCAAACAAAAAAACACGGGTAACCTTCTGGTACACTTTCAAAACGTCAGAGTGTACACGGAGGTTACCGGAAGTTGCAAGAGTGTACGGGTGAGTTACAGGGTTTTTTATACATTGTTTAAGCCATAGTTACATTTATCACGCTAAGCTTTGAAGCAAAAATCTTCTGAGTGTTCGTGTGGTTCATAACTGACATTTTGCAAATCACGAGTTACAACCAGGAAGATCACCTGTTGGGTCTAGTTTTAGTGTCTATTTGAGGCTTGATCTTTGATTTTTTGGTGATGGCTTATTGGTCCTGTTTTTATTTTTGAATCGGTTGGTTTTATATATATGTTCTGCCACTTTTTAAACACCCTCCATTTAGGAATTAAATATGAATGTTGAGCAGTCCTGTCCAACAAGTATGCCATTCACTGGCTAGGTTAGGACCCTAATCTGCCAAATCTCTCAAAAACCGTCCAAGAAGTAATTAAGTACAAATTTAGAGAATTCTCATACCAGATGTATGTCTTCACTGACTAGGCCTAATAAGTATCAGTACTATCAGAAGTGACTGCACCAAAAAATGTGAACACAAGAATAACACATTGGGGCTGATATTTGGTACCGTGTGGCTACATAATTCATACTTATTCCTCTGTATTGCTGTGCCTCACTCTTGTGCAACCCCTCAGAGGTCTTCATAATCTTGACCAGTACCATACTTACGTATAATATTGCCTACAGTTTAGGGTCTGCTACAATACCGTACAATACCTACAACACAGGTGCTTGAACCAGCAGCAGCTGTAGGGGGTGCACTCTCACTTCTCTTTCACTTCTATCTCTTCATGCCCATTTTTTTCAATTACATTGATACCCCATCATCCCATCACAGGAACATCCGAAACTCAGCCCACAGACTGAGTTTGGCATCCCGCCTGGCACCGCTGTGTAGCCAATAACATTTGGCAGAGGCGGGTATATTTTGAACGTAAGCTCTTATAGACTCGCCCTGTTTCAAAAAATATTCTCACAACACAATTTTTTTCAATTAAATATTTACAGGCCTACCATAGGAACGGCCGAACCTCGGCCCACAGACTGATTTTGACATCTCACCTGGCACCACCATATAGGCAACAATGATTGGCAGCGGCGGGTATATTTTGAAGGTGAGTCATTGTGAACTCGCCCTTTTTTCAAACAATATTCTCACAACACATCAATTTTTTTCAATTAAATATTTACAGGCCTACCACTGGAACGGCCACAGGAACGGCCGAATCATCTCAGCCCACAGACTGAGTTTGGCATCCCACCTGGCAGTGTTGTGTAGCCAACAATGATTGGCAGCGGCGGGTATATTTTGAAGGTGAGTCATTGTGAACTCACCATGTTTTCAAACAATATTCTCACAACACATCAATTTTTTCAATTAAATATCTACAGGCCTACCACAGGAATGGCTCAATCTCAGCCAACAGACTGAGTTTGGCATCCCGCCTGGCACTGCCGTGTAGCCAACAACAATTGGCAGCGGCAGGTATATTTTGAAGGTGAGTCATTGTGAACTCGCCCTGTTTTCAAACAATATCCTCACAACACATCAATTTTTTTCAATTAAATATTTACAGGCCTATACCAGAGGAATGGCTCAATCTCAGCCCACAGACTGAGTTTGGGATTTAGCTTTGCACCGCATGTAGCCAACAACATTTGGCAGCAGCAGGTATATTTTGAAGGTGAGACTTTGTGAACTCGCCCTGTTTTCAAAAAATATCCTCACAACACATCAATTTTTTTCGATTAAATATTTACAGGCGTACCAGGGCAGGGCTGAATCATCTCAGCCCACAGACTGAGTTTGGCATCCAGCCTGGCGCCACCATGTAGCAAACAACAATTGGCAGCGGCGGGTATATTTTGAAGGTGAGTCATTGTGAACTCATCCTGTTTTCAAAAAATATCCTCACAACACATCAATTTTTTTCAATTAAATATTTACAGGCCTACCAGAGGAATGGCTGAATCATCTCAGCCCACAGACTGAGTTTGGCATCCCGCTTGGCGCCGCCATGTAGGTGAGTCATTGTGAACTCATCCTGTTTTCAAACAATATCCTCAGAACACATCATTTTTTTCAATTAAATATTTACAGGCCTACAACAGGAACGACCGAAACTCTTCCCACAGACTGAGTTTGACATCCCGCCTGGCACCGCCATGTAGGCAACAACAATTGGCAGCAGCGGGTGAACTTGCCATGTTTTCAAACAATATCCTCACAACACATCAATTTTTTTCAATTAAATACTTACAGGATTACCAGAGGAATGGCAGAGCCTCAGCCCACAGACTGAGTTTGGCATCCTGCCTGGCACCCCCATGTCGCCAACAACAATTGGCAGCTGTGGGTATATTTTGAAGGTGAGTCATTGTGAACTCGCCCTGTTTTCAAATAATATATTCACAACGCATCATTTTTTTAAGTTAAATATTTACAGGCCTACCAGAGGAATGGCTGAATCATCTCAGTCTACAGACTGAGTTTGGCATCCAGCCTGGCACCCTTATGTAGTCAGCAACATTTGGCAGCAGCTGGTATATTTTGAAGGTGAGTCATTATGAACTCACCCTGTTTTCAAACAATATCCTCACAACACCCCATTTTTTTTAATTAAATATTTACAGGCCTACCACGGGAATGGCCGAAACTCAGCCCACAGACTGAGTTTGGCATCCTGCCTAGCACTGCCATGTAGCCAACAACAATTGGCAGCAGCATGTAAATATTTAAGGTGAGTTATTATGAACTCAACCTGTTACAATTGTTTTGATTTCGGCTGATTTTCAATTAAATATTTAATTTTCTTCTACCTTGTTGTGGATGGTCTACAGTTTTGTTTTCTAGCTTGGGGCTGAAATTTGGGACTATTTGGCATTAAGGCTCGTTCTTTGGGAGGATGAAGGGGCTGGCCCAGATGGGACGTAGTATGTTTAATTTTTCTAGCAGGGATAAAATGCACATACTCCGCTCAATCTTACACTCTCTCTATCCTGTAGATTCAACAGTATATACCAGACCCAGTAGCCCTCCCGTACACTCCGGTAACCCTCCTGTACACTTCCGGTTATCCTCCTGTACACTTCTGGTAACTCACCGGTACACTTCCAGTATGCCACCTGTAAACATTTTTTAGTTACTAGGTAATTCAGGTATATCCTCTACTTAGATTGATATCAATTCTAAGACTTACTAAGAAGTCTGTTTTCCTGTAAAAAATAACAATTCCTATTGTAAGTAGAAAAAAATCCGAAGACTGGTTTAGGTCTGGAGTTTCCAATAACCCACCGGTAGACTCCGGTAACCCTCCGGTACCTGTAGTGTTACAGCAGTGAACAGGGAGTTTACCGGAATACACCATTCCAGGGGGTTCTGGTAACCTCCCTGTACACTCAGGGGGGCTCCGATAACCTCCATATACACTTGAGTGTACAGGGTACCGGTGATTTTTGTTTGCAGTGTGGATGGAAGCAGAAGGTTCAACTTGGGGGCTAAGATATCAATTATGGTGTCGTCAGGTCTTAAGTAAGTGATTGAGAATTTGAAACCCCACCACTACAGTAAAAAGCGAACTGCATTTGTTCTTGTTGTTTTCTCACAGACGCTGCTTGATTTTGTTATCATAAACTGGGTGGCCATAGCAGATTTTCTGTTGTTCAGTCTGGTGTCAAGAATCAACCATAGCATAGTAGGCATGCAAATAATAAATTGCAAAATTACATCAAAACAGTAATGTAAAAAGAATGAGTTTTTCATTTGTCCACATCTTCTGCTTGAAGCACCAGATCCATTGACTTTTAGCAGCAATGAAGAAATATCAGCATTGTCATAATCAAGTCTCTGGGTGGAGATCAAAGGGGTAAGTGATTACTGCAATGGCTGATATTAAAATTGATGTTAAAAAGTAATAATCAAATGGGAAATGCTAGTGTACATGAAGAAGCATTTGTCATGTGGGCAAGACACATTGCCCAAATCAAGGGTAAGAGACTCACTATCGGGCAAACATGAGAGGGATGATAATCATACGAAGGTTGTATGACAATATTCTGTTTTTGGGGATAAATTTCTCAAATGCTATATTTGGTCAAATAGCTAGTTTGCTAGTATTCCTCTTCTTGAAGAGGGAGGAAATCATACAACAGTTGTATGATGCATGGAAAAATTCAGGGAAATTGTATGATTGTGATAGCTCCCTACATACTGGTATCAATTTTCTCTGTGCATGTTGTGCCAAGCTATAGTAATGAAAAATGTAAACTTGTATGCAAACAAGTGCAGCATCAGCATAATACACTAGTCTAGGCATTCTGATGACTTCTCAATGCACTATTCAGTTTTAGCTCAATCTGAGTCGACCATTCAATTCAGTGCATAGACTGAGCTAGAGCTATTCCCACATCATATCTTACATCTCGACTATCACATCCATCACTGCCATTGCCATTTCAATTCCAACAACAAGGATATCTCTCAATCCCTGTCAAGAGCATAAAATCCTCTTCCAATGGAAGCAAATTATTATAAAATGGAAGCCAATAATGCTATATCATCTCTCATATTGAAACAGTTGATATACCAGAGCTTCTGAGTTTCCTGACCTCCCTACTCCTCACAATCTACCCCAGACATGAGATTGGTTGGAAGCAGTGAATGGATCAGCACCAAATCCACTCAGAGAGAGGAGCTGGAGACATCAATCAAAAATGGAACATGAATCCATCAACAGCAGAGAAATACACACCGTCTCCAAGGAAGAAGAAGAGGACACACATACACATGAATTACATGAGCAATGACATGAGCCAAGGATACCTACTGGTACTCCTGACCCTTCCTGGGCCCAAGAACAGGTCCCATGGGTACAAGACAAATAGGATTTCTACTAACTAAGGGTAGGATCCCACCAAATAGAAGCAGGACTCATTAACAAGACTATTAAGTCCTGCAGGGCTTATTACTAGAGACCACTGAGTCCTGGGGGACTCATTGGTAGGATTAAATATACAGCCCATTCCAGATTCCACTGGATTCAGGTTGGCATGCAAGAATGCATGTACAGCCCAACCCAGGTACATGTACACCCAGTTTGGCATGCATGAATCCAATAGGATGCATCAAAATCTAACATCCTCGAATTACAAGCAAAATGCATGATAAACTAGAGAGAACTACCATGAGGCAGTCCTCATTTTCAATCAGTTTTTTAGCTTATAAATTAAATCTTCAAACAACTGGAACATCTTTTCTACTTCATTTATCTACAACTACTTTTCGATTACTTCCGGCTTAGGTCAAGCAAATACCCCTCTTTCCCATCTAGTTATCATGTGTGTTTTCATATGAGTGGCTTTGCAAATTATGGTTTGTAATGTTTTCCCTGAACGGTGGCCTCCCAATCTCTGGAAAGCATTTTGCATACCAGACAAACACATTCTTATAACTCATAATAAACCTTATTTTTTAAGGTTGATATGCAAAAATCCATCTGTGGACATTACATGAGAGCAGATATTGGTGAACATAGTGTTATTTATGTAATTATCTCAAAAGAACCTAAATGCTAAGCTGTTAGACTCCCTGTAGCATCCACAGCACACCCATATATGTGTTGCTCCCAGTGCTGGTATTCAATCACAAGAAATTTCTGATATTGCCAAAGCTTACCGCAAATCATATGTGTGCAGTTAAGGGGTAGAAACATTGATGAGCACACCAGGTGACAACACACAAAGGATACCTAGAGGTGACATCAAAGCAAATAGGGTAAAATTAATGATACCTATTCTATTACAAGAAATATAAGTTCCTTGAATCAAAAGACAAGTACTATGAAAAGGAACTTTTGAACTTATAAGGTTCTTGTACACTAAGTTATACGAAGTATCTATCATCACAGTGTAGCTAAATCATCGTTTAAGTGCCCAGCAAGCTATCTATCAGGGTGGTAAAGGCCCTTGAAAATTGCTAGCAGCCACCAATAATGTATTGTAGTATGGAAAAATAGAAAACAAAATTACCCTCCCTGCTGCACCATGCCATTTGGACATGTTGGTGTAAATGTTGGTTGCTACGTCAAAAACTATAAGAGGGAACTAAAATGTCCCTTATTTTGTCCCTTGAAACGACCATATAATGTGTTGTAAATGAATTAATTAATAATCTGAAGTTGTAGTTTCCCCAGAGACACTATCGAGAGCTTAAGTATAGCTTCACATGACCTCAGGTCTTTAATAAGCCACTGTTTAAGGAGGTCTCTGATGTTCTTGTTTCAAGATAGTTCCTTGTTATAGTTCATCGTAGACCCTGGAATCATATTTACGTATAAATTAAATGTCCCTTAGTCTGACATAAGTACTACTTAACCATATAATAGAGTACGACAGACATTTTTTCGCATGCTTCTTTGCCTTTAACAGAGAGGGAACATTTTTGGTCAAAGAAATGTAGGTAGGTTTGGGCTGTTTTAAAATAGGAATAAGTATTTTTTGCTGATAGTTCCCTCTTATAGTGATAGTTCCTCATTATAGTTTTTGACTGGTAAGGCTCATTCATTAAAAAGAGAACGCATAAAGTATATTTGAAAATTACCTTAGTTGTGCTGCTTAATTGGTACCATTACCTTTTTATATCAATGACATATAATCATATAATGTGTTAAAGAAACTGTTTGTTGAGACAAATGGAAGAGTGTCTGCTGGAAAATTCCATAAGTGCCCCCATTTCTAAGTTCATAGTGTATTATTTTTATATATCAACCTGTTGACCATTAAATGCTTTATTCAATATCTTTACCAGGCAATCATGTCACCTACACCTTTTACTTGTGAAAAGCTTCATGAAAGGAGAAAGAAAAGAAGAGAAAAAAGAACACAGGAAAAATCTTGATAAGTATTCCACCGCAAATAAAAAACACCGGTAGCCTTCCCGTACACTCTCAAAATGTCAGAGTGTACAGGGAGGTTACCGGAATTTCAAGAGTGTATCGGAGGGTTGCCGTTTTTTGTATTATTTAAGCCACAGATACATTTATCATGCTAAGCTTTGAAGCAAAAAATCTTTGGACTGGTTGTGTGTTTCATGACTCACATTTTGTAAATCACGAGTTACAAACAGCAAGATCACCTGTTGGGTCTAGCTTTGATTTCAATTCTAGGCTTGAGCTATGACTTTATTTGGTGAGTATTATTGGATATTTATATTTTCTAATCAAGTATGCCATTTACTGTATATCGTATGTACAATATGGTACAATCAGAAGTGACTGCGCCAAAAATGAAAAACAAGAATAACACATGGGGCTGAAAATTGGTAACGTGTGTCTACATGATTGGTGCTTATTCCTTTGTAGCACTGCACATCATTCTTGCGCGACATATTCCTACAGTATACGGTATGCATGATAAAGTTATAGTACGCACCATACTACAACACCAGTGCTTGACCCAGAAGCAACTGTAGCAGTGTGCCCTTTCACTGCTTTCACGTCACATATATTTTTTTCGATTACATTGATAGCCCACAAGCCCATCATGGGAACGGCCGAAACTCAGTCCACAGACTGAGTTAACCCTCCCGCCTTGCACCGCCGTGTTGCAAACAACAATTGGCAGCGGTGTGTTTATTTTGAGGGTGAGTTGTAATGAACTTGTCTTTTTTGGCAGTATTATACTCACCACACGTCATTTTTTTCCAATTAAATAGTTACAGGACTACTGGCAAAATTGCCGAAACTCAGTCCACAGACTGAGTTTGGGATTTCTCTTTGCACCACCATGTTGCCAACAACAATTGGCAGTGGCGGGTATATTTTGAGGGTGAGTTGTAATGAACTCGTTTTTTTGGCAGTATTATACTCACCACACGTCATTTTTTTCAATTAAAAGATAACAGGCCTGCTGGTGAAATCACCGAAACTCAGTCCACAGACTGAGTTTGGGATTTCGCTTTGCACCGCCATGTTGCCAACAACAATTGGCAGTTGTGGGTATAGAGGTGAGTTATGATGAATACAACTATTTCTGCCCTTATTTGACTACATCTAATTTTCAATTAATTTATTTTCAGGCCAGGCACGGAAACAGCCAAAACTCAGTCCACAGACTGAGTTTGGCATCCCGCCTTGCACCGCTGTGTTTCCAACAGCAATCGATAGTGGCATGTAAATATTTATGGTGAGTTATGATGAAACCAAACTATTTACAATTGTTTTCATTTCAGCTTAGTTTCAACTAAATAATTAATTTTCTTCTACTTTGGTGTATGGTCCACAGTATTGTTTTTAGTTTGGGGCTGAAATTTTTGCTTGTGTGTCATTATTTTGGTGCGCAATGTGTTGGGCGGGCCCCTAAAATATGATGATGTAATATGTTTAATTATATTAGTTGAGAAAAATTGCACATACTCTGCTATAACTGAAGTCCAACAGTATAAGACCCGGTAGCCCACCCGGATGCTCTGGTAGCCCTCCTGTACGTTCCGGTAGCCCTCTGGTATGCTCCGGTAACCTTCCAGTACACTTCCGGTTACCCTCCCGTACACTTCCGGTTACCCTCCTGTACACTTCCAGTATGCCACCGGTGAACATTTTTTAGCTACTAAGTAATGCAGTTATAGCCACTAATTAGATTGATATCGATTCTAAGACATACTGAGAAGTCTGTTTTCCTGTAAAAAATTAACAATTCCTATCAGACATAGAAATAAATCTGAACACTCCTTTTAGTCAAGAATTTCCAGTAACCTCCCGGTAGACTCCGGTAGCTCTCCTGTACACTAGTTCACCGGAGGGTTACAGAAGTGTACCGCGAGGTTACCGGAAGATACCATTCTGGGGGCTCAGGTAACCTCCCTGTACACTGGAGTGTACAGGGAGGTTACTGGTGTTTTTCGTTTGCAGTGTCATTGGATTATCACTATCAGTTTTGGGCATGGACAACAAAATTCTTGATGCCTCCCAACAAAACCCAGCAAAAAGATAATCTTGCCTACTGGTCTACCTAAATTGCTTTGCTTTTTGTGTTCATGCAAACATCACATCAAATAGGCAGTTACCGAAATTCAGATTATTTTTGACCCCCAAGAATTCTCTTAACCTTCTTAACTAAAATCTTAGGATAAAATCAAGGTTTATAGTAGAGACCTGCCACAAGGAGGCTTCTATCCTACTATAGATTTAGGACTTCTTTTGTTGTTGGTGGTGTCAATTAGCTGCAAACGCATAGGGAAAGTGGTCAGAATTCCTTTCCTTACAACACCTACACAATCCAGCAATTGAAGCACTACATACTATTGTTTGCCTCTGTTGTCTTCACTCAGTAATATTCAACTTTCCATTTTAGTGAGAGCAATGGAGTAGATCACACAAGGAGAGAACAACAAACAGTTGTTCCTTTAGCAAGCATGACCATGGGCTTGTCTCCATACAGACCACCTATTATCCTTGAACTCTCTCTAACAAATGTAAAAATTACCATGCCATCTTTGGTAACACCTGTCATGCTCCATATGCAGTCTTTGCAAAGGCATCCAAGAATCACAACAATGGTAAGAAGTTGGAGTTCATCAAGCCATCAGACTGCAGAATGGATAGGGAGCTAATTCAGTTACTGAGGGTACTACGACTAAAGAATCCTTTGGCAGAATGTGTGGCAAGCAAAGCCTTCCGAGAGAAAAAGCACTTCGCTATTGTGGGTGAGGTCCTGTTGCATGAGGATTTTGGGACTTAATGTGGTATGTGTGTAAAGCATTGTATCCCATGTATTGTTTATTACAACTTGCTGATATGAAGATTGGAGACTTTGACAAGGTGAAGTATTTTATGCATCAAATTGACCGACTTCTCCCACAATCCATTGATGAGGTATTTGAGAAACGGGACAGTGACAGTTGTCCAGCTCTTAAGTTGAAACTAGCATGTGACAGTGACTTGTACTTTGATCTACCAAAAAGTATGGGAGGATTGAAGACAACTGGTTTGGAGATAGGTATAGTTCTTTCTATGTTTAGTATACTGTTCAGAGTGTTGCCTCATGTACTTCCTTTTCTTTGATAGGTGAAGATTTTTCAAATGACCCAGACAGCACTGTTGGTAGAGGGAGTGACAAAGAGGATGATGATGCTTCTACTGACAGCACAGACTCATTGGGGCAGCAGGTGAAGTCTAAAGAGGAGGCTATTCCCAGTGATGCCTTCGAATTGTTCAAGTTTTGGATGTCTTGGATATGGGAGTATTACAAACCTCATTTATTGAATCATGTAGTTCGTGTATCTCATTTGCTGAGTCCTGATCCAGCCATAATGGCTTTTGCTTCAAAACCAGAGAACAGGGATCCAGAAGACAGGTTCGCATGTGAACGGTTAAACTGTAGATGTTTGTGCCTAACCACTTTCTTTGTAAAGAGGAACGAGATCAGGAGGAAGCTAGTTGATTCATAAGTTTTGGCAGGAGCAGGGATACTTCAAGTCAAGGCACATCTGGATAACTGCTGAGAATTCTGATTGCATAGCCCATGAGTGGAACAAGAATTACTCCAGCCCATTCACTGAGGTACTTGGCAGGCTGGGGTGCAAGATATCATCTAACTTGTTAGGTTTGGGGAGGCAGAGCGGAACTGGAAGGTCACCAAGAGGAATAATGGAGGGCATAGAGCAAATTTAAGCATGGAGAAGACTAAAAAGCAGGCAGCAATTGCAGCAGCCTACAGTCATGAGAAGTCAAGTCTTTGTCGAAAGGCTAACCAAAAGCTGGTAAGTTGTATGAAGACAAGGATTTCACCCAGTTTCATGGTAAAGGTCTCTGGGAGGAAAGGAAGAGGATTCCCATTTGTCTATTCAGGGCATGGTATGAAGGCTGGGAGTCCTTGCAACTAAAGAGCACAGGAGATGATAGATTTGCAGCTGCTCTAACTGCAAAATATGGTGGTCTCAAGTTTTATGACATTGACGGTCCTCTGAATAGATTTCCAAGTGCGGTCAACGGTTTTACTCAGGAAGACAATTGTGTTCTATGGAAATTGAACGAGGATGCCTTGGAGAAGCCCATCAAGGGATATGGGTATAAGTACTGCATTTTGCTTTGTTTTCCAGGATATGATATTAATGAACCATATGACAGGCAGCCACAAAAATACTGGAGTCTACAAGAATTGTACAAGGGTTGTGATTTCTACGACATGGTGGAGGATTATTACAAGCAGCATCCATTAGAAGCAGAGGAAATTGGTTTGAAGATTTATAGAAATGATGGAGTGATAGAAGAAATGACAGAATTGAAGGCACATAAGATTGCACAGAAGAGAATGCAGGGGTCAAGTGATGGAGAGAAGACAACAATAGGCAAGCAAAAGAAGAAAAGCAGGGTATCGTTGCTTTTTCCCCACAAATTTGGTTCCTGTAGGAGGAGTTTTTCAGCACTATAGTACCTATTGATTAATGTAATTGAAGTGGTTAGTTTATGTAATTACAAGGGATAACAGTCATAGTATTAACAGTTACTACAATGGATATCAGTCATATTACTAATAATATGCAGTAATATAATAGTAATATTAACGTAACCAAGAGGAATATTACTGCGGAATATTTCTGTAGAGTACAGAATTTGGACTTAGAGAAAAAGGTCGACAGTAACAACAGTAACGTGATTTTGTAAGATTCCAACTGTAATATTACTAAAAATTGAGATGGTAGGAGTATATATACTCCTACCGTAATGGGACTCAAAAAGTTGCATTGCGACACAGTAATTTCACCGGCACCGACAGTAATTACTGCAGTAATTACGATTGGTTACAGGTTACTGTGTTTTTGGGACAGTGACCAAAATTGAAATTTGCAACCTAGTGTGCAAGTAACTATCACCAAAAATGCATCACATTTTTTCAGCTAGTGTTTCTTGGTCAAAAATGCCTTAATATTCTAAAGAGTGGACATAACTTCAATGCCTTCTCACCATTTCCAGCAATTTGTGGTATGTTCATGGATTATTCATAACTCTTGAGGAATAAAATTAATCTGTAAATAATGTTTCTTGTTCCATCCACAGTGCTGTCTTTGATCAGAGCCAGATGCAGTAGCTATCTGACACAAAAAAATCAAAAGACTTGTAGATGGGGTGCAATGCATGCAATAATTTGTAAGATTGGATATGGTGGTAGTCAACACATGCTGTGCTAATAGGGAGAGCATGTGGAGGCACATAAAAAGAACCAATAAGAGCAGAAAGGCACTGAAGTACTGCAGACATGGTGGAAAAATTTGTGACCATGTCCCAAGGTCTTCACAGATAAGGCTACAATTAATGAGCAACAGTTGGGAAGGAGCACGGCATCTCATGCCTCATATTTATTAGATGTGAACTAAGAATGTCAAAAGGATGCCACACAGGGCAATGTTCTGTCCAAGTAGTGTAATATGTTGACAAACATTTTGATGTAGAGATATATTGGACACAAACAGAGGATCTATGGTTTTTGCTGTGGTTTGGTGGTGTTAAATTTTATACAAATTTCTGTACCTAACTTCTCGGAGTCAGTATTAAAGACACATAAGATAAGCATAGAGAAAGTGGACTACTAATAGGATAGCATAGAAAACCATTTTTTCTGATAACCTTTAATGACTTTTCATTTTGTCCTCAACACGGATAAATATTCAACTCACCATCCCTTCAAAAGCACTCTTATCATAATTATGATAAGGGCTTTACACCATTCATCCTCAGCAAAGAAGAGTACTTATACCAATGATAGCTACATGACTAAGGGTGTCCATCTGTGCCTAAAAGTGCCCAACACTGTTCTGCCTGGAAACATCACCTAAGGAGCATGATATCATGTTTCAATCATATCAGGCTGGAAAGATTGGAGTATACTTTTGATTTGTTGTTGTGGACAACTTTCTTTGATAGGCTGAAATATTCCAGTTCATACAAAAGATTGACCAGTATTCTACATGCCTGATGCGCTCATCTTCATAAGAAGTCTTACAAATGAATGCACCTAATGAATTGATTGCTCCGCTTAAGCTTTTAGTTTTTTGGTGTTCAATTCAATGGTTGGGCTTGGAATTTAGTTCATTGACCAGCATGTAGTTCCCTTTTATAGTTGCTTGAGTTTTCAGTGTTTCTGCATTACTTGATTGATGTTGCTCTCATGATTTTAGTACAATCAATCGTGTGAACAAAAGTTTTTATGAATTTATGTCATTTACTTGAACGATTTTATTAAGTTTTTATTGTTTCAATCAAAACTTATTGTTTCGCAGAAGCTTCACTAACTGGCTATTTTCAATTAGTCAAGTTTTTATGAGACGCATCTTGAATTTTTATTATGTGTAAGGGTACATACACCCTCCAACAAATGATCCATTTTCCAAATTAGTACTTGATAATCATGTTGTATCATATAATATTTATTCTGCAATAGAGAGAAAGTATTCTAGTATTGTGGTCCATGATAAAAAAGCATGGTACACAGATTTATGTTTTTTACTAGATTAACTCACTGCAAATAAAAGCTATGTGAGTACATTTGCAAAATGTCAGAGTGTATGGGTGTGGCTTACCTGAGGTTTCAAGAGTGTACAGGTGGCTAACAAGATGTTGTGTACATTGTGTAAGTGAAAAAATCATTTATTATGCTTTATTACACATTAAAGCATCTGTGAAGTGTACAGGTGGTATACCGTAGTTCATGACTGATGTGTCATGAATCATGAATTACCTCAATGAAGATCACCTGCTGGGTCTTGGATGCAATTCTAGGGTTTTATTTTTTGGATTTTATTGATGACAGCTTATTGGTCCTTTTTAATGACATATCAGTCAATTTGATATTGTCAGTCAACTTTTTTAACTTTTGTAAATAGGAATTAAGTACAAATTTCAAGAATTCCCAATCCAGAAGTACATAATTCACTGGCTAGGCCTTTTTTGGCCAATGTCTTGATAACAGCATCTATCTTGAACTTGATAGATATGTATACGTAAATTCCATCATTTTAAGATATCCAAAACATGATAATCAGAACTTTTCAGGCCCATTATGGGGAGGGGGGGAGGGGGGTGAAGGGAGATAAAAATTCTGTACGTAATTATTGTAGTAAAGCATAATAATTGGATTGTCAACCATAACTTGCACCTACACTACTGTAGTGCAACCAAACACTCTCCTGTAGTCCAACCGTACACTTTGGTAGCTGGTACTAAACTGTAACCCAACCATGCTTTTTGTAACCCATTTTTGAGGGACCAGTAACCCAACAGTACTCTTCCTGTAACCCAATCGTATAGTTCCAGTCGTACATTCATATACAGTTTTGAGCTATATACAACTAATGTAGAGACTATATTTTTTGTACTAATCATGTGTAGAATAAATGATACGATGTGGCTTAGGTGTCAAGTTGATGGAACTTGCTTGTACACTTCTGTAACCTAACGTACACTAGTATGCGGTTGGGTTACAGAAGGTTGTGGGTGTCACACTGGATGTGGGTCCTCCAGTAACACACCCATATACCTGAGTGTGTGGGCAGGTTACAGTGGGTTTTTGTTTGCAGTGCTTATCTAGAGAGGCAGCATTCAAATTGTATTTGATGGTAAAATTTAAATCATTCTTTGTGTTAAACTAATTTTCAGATCTAGATTCCTACGCTCAAATAGATTGATTTCTGAGCTAAGTAGTTAACCATGTTTCTTTATTTTAGTTCAGACTAGTCAAGAATGATAAATGGAAAAAGCAAGAACTTTCATTCAAATTGATTTGGACCATATTAAATATCAGTACATCATAGTGTTCATTATCATTTTTTGGACTGGTTGCTATCTTGGAGATCGATTCTTTGGTTTTTTGTATACTTTACAACTGTGAAGGTTAAGTGTATAACAGCTAAACGGATTCAGTAAAAATGTTATGACCTCACAGTGTTGGGTATTATGTTGGGATTTTTCTTTTGCAAATTTCATTTCGTTTTGGCTTTTTAAATTGTATTTTCAGAACCACAGCTAACAATTGAAGATGGTTTCAGCTCAAGAAATAATTATGTGATCCTAGCCAGCTTGATTATTACTACACTAATCAATAACAATCTCACGGGGTCTCTCCTTCCCAACACCTCATTGTCCCTTTTGCTTACACAGACTTTGTCACTCTCTCTAAATAAATCTGTGATGTGAGTCATCTTGTTTGACTCATTATGTGAATAGGCTTCATAGAATTGTAGAGACAATTTGCAACACCAAAACTAATGGTACCTCTGTGTAATAGAATGTTGATACCCAAACCAAGGAAGTCATGAGCACCAGAAACCAAAAAGGATATATGATAATCAAAATGGAGACAAAACAGAGACACCATATGCACACAGAGCAAGCATTTTGGGGAATAATACTTAAAATATGGTTTATATTTTTTCTACATAATAACCTTGTCCAAACAGGTGTGTCTTTTGATGATACATTAATTACATTGGCATTCATATTGGAGGTCATTAAGTAACTATCTTGTAAGCAAAATCACTAAGTATTGTGCAAGTCATTGGTTCAGTTGCTAAGCATTCAGAAAATTACATGCACAGTGTGACCCAAACATGGCTGACCTTTTTGCAAAACATGTCATATCTTCTAAATGGACCCATATCTTCAAGCCTGCAAGATACATGGATTTCATGGTATTTGGAGAGATTTTTCTGGCTAATTAGTCATTTCAGGGGTATTTGATCAAACATTGAACTCTCATCAAAGTAGTGCTATCTACTTTTTTCACGGTATGTATTTCTTATGCTATGACATCCCAACCACATTAACAGCACAATTTTTTATCACTAAACTTTTGCTATTGGCAATTACTTAAAGCACAATATTTGCAAAGTAGATTTTTTATTGTTATTTCTTATGCCAAGAGTCTGCAATGAACAGTTGCTGATAATAAGACTGATTATTTGGGAACAAAAATGTGCATCAGTGAGTCCTGATGAATTCTGAATTTTGTAAGCAAACATAGAACCAGGATTGATTTCTAGGATTTGCGCAAATGCTTCATAGCTTTCTTGATTTATAATTTGCTTGCACTGGAACTACCCCTTAGAATAGATAAAGTACTTAAGAAGTTTTTCAGACAAAATGTCTACAGTCTACATGGCAAATGTAGATATTGTCTATGCAATAGTTGCATTGTTACACAGCGTGGAAACAGAATAAAAGTACATGATGTTCTATCTGACATTTCAATATGGTGTATCTGGTCATTGACAAACATGACTTCCTTAAAATGTCCGCCCTTGTTGCTTGTGTCAAAAAAATAATTGTACATGTCCCTATCATGCAACAATCACAAGAAGTTGATGCAAGACAATACTAAGTTGCTGCCAAAACCACTAAAAACATTTGCTTATTGTAAGGTATCATTAATGGAGACCTAAAAATGTATCCTACTAAATATGTATTAATATAGAGCTCCTTGAAGCATGCCTAAGCCTCATGTATCCACCCTTAATGTCCAGTTGTCACCAAAAATGAATGCAAGTGTTCATATTTCTTAGCACTTGGAGGGAGCTTACACCATAGGCTGGCAAAAGGTACCACTACATGCATGGCATTGAACTGCTGTCACACAAATTTTAGCCGATCACACCACAAAGCATTGCCCTCCTTCCTCAAATGTGTTCTTTGATTCTTCTTCCTCTGAAGAGTCCATGGCCACAGTCTGGTCTGCAATAGCTGTCTGGAAGTCCTCAATGGCTAACCTCCTCGTCCAACAGGTTGGTTTTGATTGCATCTGACTCTTCAGTCCACGGACAATTTCTTAACAGCCACAAAGTCAGAATGACTGGATATGATTAATTGAAACAACAGAGGACAATCTCAAATGTGTGCACACAGTATTTCAAAAGATGTATTTGAGGCAAGCCTACTGGAAGTCTGTGGGGTTATAATCAAGGTTGAGCATTTGAAATAAATATGAAATTTTGATATACAAAATACAAAATAGTGGAGCCCATGATGTCATTGAGTAGTTCAGGGATCTCTGTTTAGTTTTTAGCTTGTTCAACATATTTTCGTATATTTATCTTAATGCATGCAACTGAAGTTCTTTGATATATCCTGCGAGCCATCTGTGACATTGATGTAGCTTCTCCAAGTATATGCGAAAGATAATGTTGCATTGTTGTCACAATGATCTAGTGCCACTTTCTTGGTGTCATTATTTACAACATGGTTTGAAGCCTCAGACCTTGCATTGCATGCTCCGTGCCAGACAAAGTTTTGCTCCTAAAATGAGGTAGACTGCCGGGTTGAGGAGTACAGGAGTAGGATGAATTCTTGAGCAAGGAAATGTAGTGAGATTTTCATCGAAGTTGAGGGAAATGGTCCAAAAAATTAACTTTAAGCAATTGAACCAAACTAATGTAAGTTGAAGTTTTCATACGAAATTCAAGACTTTACTACCAAAGTAAACAACTCTAGCAACTGTTCGATAACATCATTCATATTTGTAATAAGCAACAACTCCCAAAATATTGGGGTCCAGAGAAAAAAACTCTCCCTCTTTTTCTAGAGAGAGAGGGATGTGTTTTCCATGGCGGCAGAGCCAAACGATGTGCACTGGTTGTAATCGGGTTGCTTGGAACAGAGGAACCCTTTTTGAGTTTGGTCCGTTCATGGAAGGTTTTCTGAAAAGTCATCCGTTCAGAAAAGTTCTATCTGTTATGGCCAATTAATAAGAAAAGGATGAATATTAAGATTCATCTGTTTCTCAAGAATCATTCGTTTCAGGCCAATTTGGAGGATTCTTGAAAAAAGGATGAAAGTTAACTTTTTTCATAAAACGTCTACTGATTCCTACGAGACGTGGATCAATCTTTGTGCAAAGGATGATTCTTGAAAATCAGCCATACCGACAAGATTTGTCCGTTTTGGCCTAAATAGACTGAATCTTGAGGATACGGACTTATTTCCAAGAATCGTCCTTTCTCAAAAATGTCCGTTTGCCATGATTGGCAGTTGCTACATAAATTTCCATTATCCAGCTGTCAAAGCAAGGCAGCTGCAATATTGCCGTTCAACAGGACATCAAAGAATTTGTTAGGGTGGAGTATTATGATCAGTTGAAGTAATTAGAAGGGTATGATGATACTACTACCACTAGATGAAGAAAAAATAATCTAGTGGGTTCCAGTTTGTTCTTTTTTAAATTCCAAAGTAGAATTATTTATCTTTTCCTAGAGCTAGTCTTGTACAAGGTAGATTGCTCCTTAAATGAAATGATTCAATCAATCGCCCTTTGTGGGGCTATTTCCCTCAACTTCATCATAGATGAAGCAAACCTAGAGGCATACATACATACATACATACATACATACATACATACATACATACATACAGAAAAGGTGAGCAATATGCTCACTAATATATGTCAGGATCATGTGCACAATATGAATCAATTGTGATTGACTTAAGTCTGTTTAAGAATGAAATCCAGTGAGTTCTATCAAAGTTTGGTGATAGTTATGCAGTCTGATGGACACCATAATTGTTGATGCTGTTGGTTTCATGTACTATTTAAAAGTGTGTGATTTGTAGGTGAGAACATGAGTACTAGCACATAAAAGTGTGCTGACTGCTGTTCCATTCTCAGAGTTTGAAAAGGGTCTGAAGTTTTATCAGAACAAGTGTGGATGTAATAATGGTAATTGAAGGATGTATTCAGCACATGGACAAAGACCAAACGGAGTACCCGTCAGGGACTTTGTGCAGAGAATCCAGCACCTTAATGGGTATGTGGAATTCTTGATGTGCCTATTCTATTCTTTGAAGGCTGCAAAGTCAATGAAAGTATGTGGGCCATTCGATGATGCCAACTTGGCAAGACACATCCTCAGGATGGTTCCTAAGAAGTGGCAGGAGCAACACGAGCTCTGTTGAACTTTGGTACCACAAAGTATCAGGGAACTTCTCGAAGTCCTTGAACACATCAAAAAGGCCTACCCCACCAAGAAGGTTGGAGAAAGACCCAAGAATGCAGCCAAGTCTAACGACTTGTCTAAAAAGAAGATGGTCTATTTTAGTGACCAGATTCCTAAGAAACACCGCACAGAGAAGTACTGTTCTCTCTGCAAGAAACATGGGGGCACACATACCACCCACAACACTCCAGATTGCCAGAACTATGATTCAAATGGGACCCCAAAGCCAAGCTTCAAGGGAAGAAATCCAAATGGAACCTCTCATGGACAGAGAGACCTGCTCAATGAGGAAGTAGCTACGCACAGCTATCTGCAAAAATTGACAAACTAAAAGAAGAAGCACAAGCATCATGACATGAGTGACAGTGATGATTTAGACTCATCCTGAGATGATGGTTTGGGGAGTACTAGAACTTTATGTAACAAATCCAACTGTAATGACATGATTAACACTTATCCTAGTCCGATTAAAACTACCCCATGCGCCAACATAACATTTTCTGATTCAAACAGCCCCAGCTTGAATCCAACAGGTGACCTAGGAAACCACCCAGTTGAACAAACACAGAGTGAAATAATTGCCAAATTATTGAACCCCGAACTGTTGGGTGACCTTTTCAATAGTGTGAACTTCCCTTTGACAGGTAAAGAAGGACGGGTCACAACTGTAGTAGCAAAAGCATGCTAAAAAACGACTGAAAATCCAGGCCGTAAGAACATCAAACCAGTAACACAGTCATCACAATTCTACTAGACAGTGGATCTGATGGTGACCTCCTATTCCATGCAAAAGAAATGGGGAAACACTTTCCCTACTTGACTAGGCAGGTGCCAAAGTCTTGGTACACGTCAAATGGGAGCTTGCTAACCAAAGGAAGGGGCAAAGTTAACTTGAAGTTATTTGAATATACACACAGAAAAGAGTACTTATTGACTCTTATTGTAGTAGAGTGGGATAACAAAAAATGACTAGGCCAGTGTTTGACCTCATTCTTGGATGTCGAACCATGAAAGAGCTCGGAATTGTTCTAGATTTTTGAACAAAAGAAATTACCATTGATCACATCATTTTGTCAAGGAGGGACATCAATAGTCTGACCCCATCAAACATGGATAAAGCCTAGGCTGTCAACAACAGCATGTCGAACAAACCGCAAAGTATGCAGGAAGCAACACAGCGCGTAGTTAAAACCCTAGATACCTCCAATCAATTGTTAGCACCAATTGTACTCACCTTAGTATCCAAGACTAAAACTCGATACTGGAGTTGCTCACAGAATTTGTGGAACTTTCTGATACAAATCTAGGTGATTGGAACACAGAGCCCATGTCCCTTGAACTCAAAGGAAGGCAAAAAGCCATATCATGGCACAGCATACCAAGTACCCAAATCTTGCAAAGAAACAACTATCAAAGAACTGAATTGATTATGCGGACTGGGAGTGTTAGAGTTTCAGCCCGAGTCTGAATGGGTGTCACCATCATTTATCACTGCAAAGAAAGATAGATCTGTACACTTTCTCACATATTTTAGAAAAGTAAAGGAACAACAAGTATGGTAGCCGGTTCCATTACCCAAAATCAGTACAAATCTGCAAGAGCTAGAAGGATTTATCTATCCTATAACCCTAGATTTAAACATGGGTTATTAGTTTGGATCCTGATTCATCCAAAATATATGCCCTCATTTGTTCATGGGTCAAGTATTCTTACCTCCGATTGCCAATGGGCATCTCAGATTTGCCAGACATCTTTCAAGCAAAAAATCTCAGCACTAATGGTAGCCTTAAGGTTTGTAAGAGCTTACCTTGATGATTTGTTATGCATCACAAATGCAAACCTGGAAGACCACCTTGACAAACTGAAAATGGTGCTTACCAGGCTGCGCAAGGCAAGCTTGTGAATCAATGACAAAAAAATCATTTTCCTGTGCCAGTGAAACATAATATCTGGGTTATACCCTTACACATACAGGGATCAAACCTCAACAGAAAAAGGTACATGCGATTCTTGCAATCTCACTGCCGAAAAACGTCAAAAACCTCCGTAAATTCCTGGACATGGTCCAGTATTATAGAGATCTTTGGGCAAGACACAGCAAAGTGCTTGCCCCACTCAGTTCACTGGTAGGAGAGTGTGGTCACACCAAGGTCACCAGAGCCAACAAGACAAAGAAACGTCCATGGTACTGGGACACGGTGCATCAAAAAGCATTCGATGATGTAAAGACTGCAATTGCCAAGGATGTAGTCTTGGCCTACCCTGATTATTCAACGTAATTTGAGCTATACACTGATGACTTGTCTAAACAACTTGGATCAGTTTTCACCCAGGGTAAGAGGCCACTTGCGTTTTCAGCAGGAAATTGTCAACAGCGCAACAGAAATACAGCATGGCCAAACTAGAACTACTGGCCATAGTGGAAACACTCAGTCTATACAGACCACAAAAATCTAATCCAAGATGCCCTTGGATTAACATCTGACCGTGTCTACTGATGGAGGCTGCTCCTTGAGGAATTTCGCCCCGAAATTGTTTACATTAAAGGCGCACATAACAGTGTTGCTCACACCATCTCTCACTTAGACATTGGACCGATTCCAAGTGACCGATTCCAAATGAGCATGAGAACTGGATGACCTTCACAAAATGCCGGTGTCATTACACCATGCAAGAAGAGAGTGCACTAGACACCTCTGCATATCAAGTAGAAATGAATCTGGTATTTGCAAACCACAGCAAAGAAGTCCTAATCTACCCGTTAACAGTACGAGAGATTGCCCAAGCACAAAAAATTGATGCCAGCTTGAAGACGCTTAAAGACCAGTACTCGACACAATTGGTCAAAATTACAGAACTCCTGTGCAAGGATGGAAAAATGATAATTCCAAAAGAACTTCAACACTGTGCAGTTAGTTGGTACCACCACAATCTATAGCACCCAGGACACACTAGACTCAAAGAAACCCTTTGTGCTGCAATGTACTGGAAAGGTATGTGAAGTACCGTCCGTAAATATGTCAAAACTGTCATGCGCGCCAAGTCAACAAGAGTCATAAGCATAAGTATGGGAAACTCCCTACTAAAATCACCACCACAAACCCTTGGGAAGTAATATGTGTGCACCTCTTAGGCCCATACACAATCAAAGGTAAAGATGGGACAATAATTGATTTCAAGTGTTCGAGTATGATTGACCCAGCTTCCAGTTGGTTTGAAATAGTTGAACTGCTGGTAATCACTGAGTTGATTATTCCACTAGATACAAAGGGGCATAAGGGCAAAAAGACCCATGAAGAATGTAAGTTAGCATACTTCGATAAATCATCAGCTATGATCAGCAACTTAGTGAACAAGACCTGGTTTAGTAGGTATCCAAGTTGTCAATACATAATTTATGACAAGGGAAGTGAATTCAAACTTCACTTCAAAGCCATATGTTTGGGATCATGAGTAAGCCTACTAGTGTCAAGAATCCACATGCACATGCTATTTTAGAACAAGTACATCAGGTGATTTATCTATGCTCTGAACTGCTGAAGACGTAGAGCCAAGCAATATAGATACATTCATGACAAACATTGCGTGGGCCATTCGCTCAACTTATCACACAGTACTAAAGGCTCCCAAGGTGCAGGCATTTTTGGATGGGACATGTTGTTTGACATTGCCTTCCTGGCTGACTGGAATAAATTGCAGAATATAGGCAACACCAAACAGACCAAACCATGGAATGGGAAAATTGCTTCTGTCATGATTGGGACTACAAAGTTGTTGATCTAGTACTTCTTATTAAAGATGGTATACTCCGCAAAGGCGAAAGTAGGAATGAAAGTGATCCTTGGACTATCTCATCTGTTCATACAAATGGCACCATCAGGATTCAACCTGGAACAAAATCGGAAAGATTAAATAAACGAAGAGTAACACCTTTTTCAAAAACCAAAATTAAAAACCGTATTAATGTCAGTTCTCAAACAGCAAAAATGGCATCTCCCTCTTCACCGTTATATATTTTTAACAAACTCTTTAGTTTGTTATAGTTACTCTGATGAGAACCTTTTTTGACCTAAAAACACTTAGGTTTTTTTGTACCATTTTTTACCTGACACTCCATTTGTGGGGGCAAGTGACATAGGCCAAGAATCATCCTCATTTAGTACCTCTAGATACTAAAACTTAAAGAAGATCTTTTGCCTAGATCAGAAGGTAAAATACCAAGTGGCAAGGACTCTCCGGGAAGAGATTTCCACTGCCCCTGATCCAAAAGGCATGGACTCCCCAACACAGAAGTCAATAGCCCCAAGCAAGGGAACACCCTTGAGAAGGGTATAAACATACTAACATTGTTTAGAACCTACACAATGTTCGTATTAATCAAAATTGATGAACTAACAGTTCCATTGCCCTTCCATCCTCACAATTATGCAAAAATTAGCTCATAAAAATAATTCTTTGACACCTGTTGAAACTACCTATAAAATTGCGCTTAATATTTTTTTGCAACGACCGACTCAGGTCATAGTGTTAGTCCTATACAATTGCCCATAATACATGATGTATAGGATGATTGTTGCCAGAGCACAAGAGGCAATAGAAAAATGCATAATCAATCCAACATATTTATTAAAGCTGTAAATTGGGATGAACCAAAAAGAAATTATAGACAGCACTGAAGATTGCACGAGGAGTTTGTCAAGTTATTTTAGTGGCCATGCAATCAACAATGAAGATGGTTTTCATAATTCCAATCTTGCGATGATCTTTTTGTAGACTTGTGCATGCCACTGTATAATAACTGGTGGTGGCGAGCATATTGTAAAAGCCTTCAATTTACAACATGGGGAGCCAGGAGCCAATAAACTTTCTAATGTGATCAAAACAAATCTGTGCATTGCCAACAAAGAACAATCTAGTTTTTGGAGCACAAAGAGTTATGCAAAAGAAGAGATAGGATCGGAGGCATCAGACAAGAGTTAGATCCTAATGGAACCATCTTATTGACAAAGAATTCACACTCTAAAAGATTGCGGTCAGCTGACTGTTAAATGTGGGAAATAATAAAATTTCTTCAGAATGCCATTTTTGATGTTAGGTACCTTCAGGTCTGTACTCTGAAATGTAAAATGTAAAATTTCATAATAATACATCTGAAAGATGGTATTTTTAGAGATATTATGAATGTCCATGTCGTTTTACTAGTAACTTGACTAGCGACTGACTAAAACCACAAGGTTCGTGATATTTTTGTTATTTGCACACATCCAAAGTAACATTCAACATGACATCTACCATTAGTCAGGCAACTGTGCATCGTGAAAGGTTTTGGTAAGACAAACTGATGGCAAGCAGTAACATAGGAGAACTAATTGTCCAATTTTTTTATTCATTGACAAACTTTGATGACCTTGTGATGATCCTGATGACCCTTGGTGAAGACATTTTGATGACCTTGATGATGTTGGTGAAGGTCATGCGATGTCCATTGTTATGACTGGCGACTACCTTTCTTATGACCATTCATGACAACACGACTGACTTGTTTGATGACATTACCAACTTTTGATGAGCTAAATTATAATTATAGATGTATGCATGTCAGTAAGTCTTAGGTAAAGCGTACTTTAACACCAAAGCCTTAATGGGCGTGTCTCATCTGCTCATTGAACTAAAGGCTTCTTGTCATCGTATTGCTGTTTAAGAGTGCTTGGGGATTTTGTATGCAATTTTTAAGTTACTAGGTATAGAGGAGACAAGGTGATGACAATGATGACTCAGTGATGTCAAAGATGGCCAACAACCGCAAATGATGATATGGTGAATACCATGCAACAACCAAAATGACTACCCCTGATGACACTTTGATGACCAACACAGCCAAAATACCACCCCGACAACCCTGACATCAAGTGGTGATACATATGTGATGATACTGTGTGATGACATTTGATGCTGCCTGTCTTGCTGTCCTTGTCAATTTATGGCTGCGTGATTTGTTTCCTTAAAAGTCAGATATTTAAGTTTCTAAGAAAATTAAGACCCATATTACTCCAATAATATTTTTGCAATGGTGAATTACATCCACAATATGCTCAATCAACAAAAAAAACAAACGGGATTTCCATCTTTCTGCCCATGAAAAATCTGACAATGCTATACCTGCAACGTGTACAAGTCTTGTGTTCAGCTAATGCTACATCTTTCCAAAGCAACACAATCAATCAGGTAGTTTCTCTTTGGCGCCTACCCTGCCTGGATAATCTGCTGCCATGGATATGGAGGATATTATTTTGGATAAAATACAACTCAAAAGTTAGTATTTTCAATTGGTCACAGCCCAAAGAATTTCAAGAATTGTCTATCTACATTGATTCCGTTCCTTCTCAACTGGTTTACAAAAGATGCCAGTACTGATGCATTGTATTGGTTACTCTTGTTTTATGGCCCGGCTTGGAGAAATATTTCGATTTGGCAACGATTATTGGTCTGGAACTATTGAGGAGAGTCATACTACATTGAGGTCCAGGAAGGGTTGGCTGAAAATACTATGGTATACGACAGAGACAAATTAGAGCCTTGATTCTAGATCAAGCAAGCTTGATGACATGTTTCACGGGAGTGTAGGCCCAGTCAGCACAATAGCAGATGGAGGGAAAGAGAATACTGAACAGATGAAGAAGTCGCGGTAGTTGGATACTATGGAGTAGTCGTTGGAATGGGTACTGCTTGCATGCCAGAATTACGATATAGAGGCTTTGCTACAACTTAGCAAATGTTCAAAGGAGAATATCACAAGTCCTGATTACAATAATTCTTTTACATGATTTCATACATATCTGGATCTGGTGGAAAGCCATGTTATTTTACTGCTTCGGTCGGCTACTTTGTCAAACACTCTGTTCATGAAATGAGCTTTTCACAGAGTTGACTTATTAAATTGATTTAAAGTTTCCATCGACTAATTCCGGTTGAATGCCGCTTTCGCAACATAGAAAGGAGCCTACATTATAGTGCCTCTTGTAAGGTTCCTTTAGGTTGACTGACGTTGATTGATCCTGGTTCCGAGAGGAATGCACCAACACATAGGTGAGAATAATATAAGTGAAGGGAACGACAAGGATACGCAAACAGCAAACAGGATGACCTCAAGTTTCACTAAAGACATTATACTAACCTCTCCTTAAACATGCGTCCAGGAGGGAGGACGGTGAGCTCCTTCTCATACTTCTTGAAAATAGCTTTGTCGTTGGCTGTGATGCCTGGAATTTTGTAAATGTCAGCAACCGTGTTGTATGGACCATGACTCGCTATCATACCGGCAGCGTGAGGGTAAAATCCAGGGAACTGTTTGTAGTCAATCTGGTTTAGCCGGGGCAATTACCATTTGAAATGTGAATGGTAAGATTTAGAGAACTGCGAAAGCTGCCCGATTAAAAAAAGGCACTGTAAATTGAACGTACCACGAATGCCCCGTTGATATCAACCTTATCACTTCTGGCTTGTTGACTCGGTTCAAAGTTTATTTCCTCCTCCAGGAATGGGTTTGCAGTGCCTGCGTGGGCAACAGGAGCGAAGGCACCAAAAATAATTCCAGATCCACTGAGAAGTGCATCACGGCGTGACATGGCAGCAAGCTCCGTCTTGGTGACATGACGGGTCGTAGGGGCGAAGGCTGCGACTACGGGAAAAGCGTAGACGAGGAAAAGAAGCTTCATATCGACGAATTGGAACAGTGACTATAGAGAGGGCTGAACTTTGTTTGTATAGTTGGTTTTCGACAATCTGAGTTTTAGAATTATGCCATCGTCCACTGAAACATTACGTCCTGATTGACACATGCATGTCAAACCTTCGGATTATTGAACCCTTCTCGTCTCTTATTTATCCGCACCATACAAATCACTAGAGGTAGGTAGGGTGTGTGATTAATCTTTGTATATTGATCGATCTTGCGCAACGGTTCGCATCAGTACATTGATGTCTTCATGTCAGACAGCTGGATGACAGAAGATTCACTTCTTCACATACAAGTCAGAGTTGAGTTTGAACTCTTGACTGGACTTTGAACCATTAAGGCGGTCACATACTATTCCTACGTAAAATTGTACATGTTCCGACAAAAAATCTTGGATGCGAAGTGTCAGACAATTATTGTCTGTCCGTGGCTTACGTTGTGTCACAATAAAAAAATATCGCGCACGCATGCGAATGATAGGTCCTCAAAGTAGGACCTATGACATCCGTAGAAAATATATTTAGGAATTAGTATATGCCACAGGTACCTTTTTTTCCGGCAAGACACTGTTTAGAGGTGCACCCAAGTGCAGTGTCCGAAGATCTTGCCCGCCGGAGGTCTTTTTGCATCCGCACTCGGGTGCAAAAACTCCGGGCGAGATTTGGATGCAAGGTTATTGACCCCCTAAATAACCCGCATGACCCCCTCAATGACCCTATGAATAGATCATTTTTTTCTTGTGACATTGGTATGGTACAATACCATACCAAACCCGCCCGTCAATTATTAAACAAAAGGTATGGTACTCAGGTGCCAAAAAAAGTGGCCCAACTAGGCATTTGCTAGTGCCGGACGACCGGAACTAAAAGTTGAAAATGCACCTGGGTACCACACACTCCGGGCAGAAGTTGTCATAGGTCCTCCTCAAAGTTGTACTTTGGGGAGACGTAGGTCCTCAAAGTTGTACTTTGGGGGTATAAGTTTTGGAGGCACTTTTACACTGCGTGATCCTTGTCAGATCCTTGTCCCTACTCACCGCCCACTTTAACATCATCCCATCCTCATTATTCCAACGTCGCGCCACCCTTGTCTCACCTCAATTATCAAAGTATTGATTGGATTGTTCAAAGCTCCATCCACCCGCTTGTCAAATTTAATGACCAATTGAATTCAAAATGAATTTAAATTCAATTCGAATTCATTTGATTGATTTTATTTCAGTCTCAAATAGGTTTTGAACTCGTTTTGATAATTCAAAATGAATTTAAATTCAATTACAATTCATTTTGATTGATTGTGTTTCAGTCTTAAATAGGCTTGATTTATTTCAATGACAGTTCATATAAACATAACTAAAGATTGTAAAGCATTTAATTCTGCACATCTCACAAAGTTTCTGGTTGTCAAGCCTGTGAGTTCGAGGGTATTTCTCAACTCTAGACACTGCGCTTCACAAGGGGTTGGGCTGTCCCATCTGAAAATGAGATACAACTGGTTTAAAAAAAGGGAACACTAATTTGTCTGTCGGAATGATTAAAATAAAAATTTGATTAATATAATTTAAATAGGCGATTAATTTAATTCCTACTTTCATTAAGCAACTTGACAACAGCATAAGCGTAACCACGATTGTGGTGGCACAAGCGCCGAATAGATTGGTTTGAATGATCCTGGCGAAGACGTCTGTTCTGTGATCTTCACAAAACAGCACCATCCAAGCGGCGACTATTATCTCCGGTGACATACTCCCTCGCGGTGAAACAAACTTGACATCCATCCAAACCGTCGCTGTTGATTGTGTAACACGCGAGCTCGTGTTGCACAATCATGTGCAAACGGAGATGAATACCAACCCCCCAATCATCTCGATTGAGAATTAAGGTATTCCCACATCCAAATGGGTGCAAATAGCAGTGACGACCATTGTCATCTGGCGAAAAGCCAACAAGAACAACAGGCTGCATTGTGTTTTTGGTTGTTTTGTGTGATGTACACGTGTTGTAAGGGTGGTGTGTTGTGAGTTTTACGGCAAAAGTATGTAACTCAACAACCAGCCGGAGTTACAGGGTCTTATGCATATTGGCGTGTTGCATTTGACAAGGAGAATCCAACTGTGTGGGATTTAACATCTAAATTGGGCATAAAATGCCAGAAAACAGAAATGTACAGGCACCCGTGAAGTTGTAACCTATAATAAGTAGTTTCTTATAATCCGGGTTTAAGGTGGTCTGAGGCCCGTCTGGCAGAGTTTACCCCGAGGAATACGTCCCTAATTTTTTTCCAGTGGTCCGCATAATCCCACTGGCCCCCTACTGGCGTAGCACGTGTAGGAAGACACCCCAAATAGACAACTTCATACTATCGCTGCAATCACTGAATGCATCAATCAGTCCTGGACAAACGACGAGATGAATCATCCAGTGACGGCAAAGGAACAGGACAATCGAAGATCGGGTGCTCGCGATCGGAGTCCCCAACACACAAACGACAATCATAACGGAAAGGACGATTCCTTTACAGCTCACGACTCACATGCGTCTGCAGGAGTTGCAACGAACAAGTCTCGTGAATCTACAGCACCGACTGTCGAAGATCAAGTCGCATCGCACAATATTCAAGGCGCATATGCACGCAAAGCAGCTACAAAAAGAAAACAAAATAATCTACGCCTCGATGTTCTCCATGGAATTTCCCAAGACATTGATTCAGAAATTGAAGATGTCACAGATCAGTATGTGGAGAAGAAACAAATCCGCCCGTCTCCCCCGGAGATTATCGAAGTGGAAGATGTTAGCAGTGATGAAGAGTCTTGTTCTGGTCTGAAAATGCGCAGCAGTGATGCAGGGCGTGTCGACAAAGCTCATAAAGAACATGGCCAAGAGAAAGATGATACTGAGGACGGGCGTAGCAGCGACGGTAATGACGTTTCCGAATCAGATATCGAAGATGTTACTGAATTTATGCTGGAAAAAAGGAAAGAAGAGCTCTTAGAAGTCATGAGTAGAGCAATCGACGTGGTTGATTTAGACGACGAGTACGCAGTTGACCATGGGGGCCCATTCGAGGTGTTAATAGGTGAGGAAGACATTCCGACTTGTCCAGGGAAAAATTGTACCACTGGCAGGGAAGATGAAAGCAAATATTCGGGTGATGAAAACTCTCCCGGAGAAAATAATGTAGATCAAACAATTAAGCAACGAATCATCGAACTGCTGAACACGGGGTTTCATCCAAAATTTAAACAGAAATTTGAAGAGATGGAGGCTGAAAATGCAATGAAGCTGGCCCGTCGTCTCATGGAACGGTACAATCTAGATCAAAGTGTTTTTCTCCAAGAACGGGGCGATAAGTCGTTGAATGACTTTTCGACCACTAATGACGAAAGCAATTGTCCCTCCGCGCTTCGAGGAGGTATCGTGAATGTCAGCATTCGTAATCGTAAAAAGGGCACTGCCTTGACGAGTCTTTCTCCCTGGATGGAGTTCCTTGTGCATCCAATCTGTTCCAATTTCCATGTGGATGCGTTCAAAAGTATATCTCGAGCAACAAAATACAAAGAAGGGGAGTGCACAATTTCATTCTACGGAATCAAAACAAATGCTCAGTTGGCGGCCTACGCCTACAAGATTTCCATTCAGCGCATTTCCGTAAAGACTCGTGCTGTAAAAAAACCACGCTTGCGGGATGCTCTTCGTATTGCGAATTGGTTAGATTTCAAAGTCAAGGCAGGATTGCGGAAAGAAGAGGAAAGACGAAAGTCCAAATTGAATAAGGCACGAAGAGCTGCGAAGTCTTATGAAGATAGTGACGACAACGAAGAGTCAAGTGCCGAGGACGAAAGTGATTCCAACAAAAGTATCCACCTCACCCTGGAGCAGCTGGAGCGTGAGAACACCGTACAGTTAGCTCTGATTGATCACCGGAAGAGAATTGCAGAGGACATTTTAAAAGTGAGTCAGTTCCTTTGTTTCTTTTTCTTTTCATCTGTGCCAACACGATATTTTCCTCTCATAACTTGTCTCTGTCAAAATATTACTCAAACACCCCTTCGAAGTATGTTGAAGTACGTGCTGGTCGAAAGTGTGAGTCTGTTTCGTGTGAATATCCATGCATATGATTAAAAATGGGTGATTTAAAAGAGATAGATTTAAATCAGCACGCCATTGGGGACACTTGAAGTCAACTATTATGTATAGCTCTTTTTGTTCATCATCAAATGCCAAAAGACAGCCGAGGAAGATCTGTGCAACAAGTAATGGTGTATCATGTATAATCTAAGATTGGGAGGAAGAATGAATGACTTGTACTAAGCAGACACAGAAGGCAACACACATAGATTTGTGCTTGGGCTAGTACAAATACATGATATTCACTCCTATCCGTAATTTATTCATGATAATTGTGTAATGCACCAAAATTTCCGTGATACGTGACTTTTATTGTTTCGTTCGAACCAGTACTGCGAACATCCTTTCCTTGTTCATCCCATTCCAATGGCCACTGCTATTCCAAGGTTGCTCCTTTGCCCAAATAAATTGCAAAGCAATAAAATCAACCATCATGACAACGATTTCACAATGATCGACTGCTTTGACTATCCCTACTTGCATCACTTCGACGCACACGCTATCGCAAAATATCCAACTCTCCGTTTCTCTCCATAATCTTGGCATGCTTCTTCCCCTGCTCCAAAATATCCCAAATGGCCTGCTTCGACACAACCTTGACAAAGTCTGTGGCTCGAACTCTCATGACCGGATCTCTCTTGAAATCGAGTATGAGCTTGGGCTGATCCGAGTACTCCTTGTCAAAATAATCGGTGGGCCGTGCTAAGAAACTCCCGTCGATGTAGGGGCTGCCACGAAAGTTGCAGGTGAAGTTCCCATCGAGGAACCATGGCTGTTCCCACAATCATCGTGTCGTTATGAGACGATGCTCGAAAGCGCGGATGGACAAGAATGATTCTTCCCATTATGATATATCATCCCGTACTTACCAAATGCACACTCGCCATATTGGCCTTGATCAAATCGTCTCGACTCTCAAACTTGGACACCCTGCTCTTCCCAAAGGAAGGTACGGGCGTCACAAGAATATGAAGCTACCGAATAACACACACAAAACAATGACAACATAATATGAACTCGACTCTCCAACAAGAAATACTACAACACGTCCGACACGAGTACAGTACAGCACCATACCTCATCCGTGACCAAATTCTCCGCATCCAAAGGCAACAAAACCTCCAACCACTCACGAATGACATCCCCCCAAATCCCCATCAATCCGAGCGGACGTTCCCAGACACCCGCCTCCTCGGACAAATGCAATGCCAATTCCGTGGCGGTGTGAAGGCAGACGTTTGTTTTGGCGAGGGTGGCCGACAGTGCTCCCGCCGAGGCTCCCGAGACGAGGGTGGAGGATAGATTGTAGGAGTGTTCTTGGAGGTAGGCCTTTTTGTATGTGGATGGGTCATTGCGTGGGGTGTGCGTGAGAGAGACAGAATGTTTGTGTTGGTGAGGTGCGAAAGAAATGCAATCATAAACAAAGGGAATGTGCATGTCGATGAAATCGTAGGGTGCGTACAATGACACCCGCTTGCCAGTAGAAGAAGAGACCTCCGCCTGGAAAAATGATTCCCGCTCGTTTGGACGACGACGATCTTGTTGTTGTTGGTGGTGTGGAATCATGAATCGAGTGGAAGAGTGACGTTTGGAATGGACGCGTGTCCCTCGTCCATGGTGTCTTCGTGTGGTGCTTGGGAGGAGGGGATACTGTCGTGAGAGACGGGAGGGAGGGGTGGAATGCCGTGATGTGAAGCGGTGAGTTTGACATGGCAAGTGCCACCATTGCGAGTGCAGAGGAGATTCTTGTGGGAGGCGACATTTACTGCTGATGATGATGGGAGGTGGTGACAACAGGTGACAACGAAAATGGGACCTATGAGAAAAATCATGTGCGAGATGCCGCGGAGGTGCTGTCTTTTCTCTATGTCATGTTCCATTGCAATCCTGCGTGGGCCAGCTTCATTTTAGAGGGCGATTCTGCATTGTACTGTTAAATTACCTTTGAAATCTGCACCTTTCTCGAGATTGAGATCAAATAATCATCTCTTCTCTGAAACGACGAAGATGGACCTTTAAAGGTACGCGTGTAGACTTTCTTCTTGTTCATATACCCCCATTTTGGCTCGCCTCGTGGTCATCGCAGGTCATTGCGCATCCCTCATCGCTCTCATTCATCGTGCATTATCGTATTTCGGAAGACGCCGAACAAAACCGTCACATGCCCTGACTTGACTGCGTCGGCATCGCCAGTCCAAACCCCAAACTTCCATGCGAGAATGACCCACACGGCCCTATCCACACTGGTACTACTACTACTGCTCGCAGCATCCTTCCTCCACCACCACCCAACCATTGCCGTCACCACGAAGCCCACAACAACAACGAGACAACCGCCATCCTCCTCCTCCTCGTTCATGCTCGGCAGCGGCCTACGTCACCTCCTCTCCCGACAAACACTCTTTCAAACACACACTCAACTTCACATGCAAATGCAAACGCACCCACCGCCCACGAAACAAATCGCCATCATCGGCGCCGGTGCCGCCGGATTGGCCGCGGCACGTGCCTTCCTTCGTCGTCTCGACGACGACATCAACCACAATGGAGACGACGACAATCCTCGCATTGACTTTCAAGTGAGCGTATTGGAAATGCGTTCTTCGTTGGGTGGGATTTGGGATTATGACGAGACGGGAGGAAGGAAACATACCAAGTCGAGACCCATGTACCAACGGTTGCGTACCAATTTACCCAAGGAACTCATGGCATTTCGAGAATTTCCATGGGGTGACGGCAATACTGACAACGATGGTGGAACACGGGAAGAGAGTTATGTGTCTCATCGTAAGGTCCAACGATATTTGGAGGATTACGCCGAGGAATTTGGATTGAAACAATGCATTCGCTTTGGTTGTACGGTGGAACAACTGACTGTGCTGAACCACGACGACGACGACGACGACAACGATGTCGAGGCCGAGAATCACGACAACAAATCCAACCACAAGAACAACAACAACAACAACGTCGAATGGCCTCGAATCTCCCTCCAATGGAAACAAGTCAACGAAAACAACACCATCCTCACACAACAACAAACATTCGACACGGTCTGCATCTGCAACGGACACTACTCCCTCCCCTCCATCCCAGCCCTGCGCGGCCTATCGTCCTTCCGCGGTAGAATCCTCCATGCCATCCAATACGATCAACCCGACGAATTTACCAACCAAACGGTATTGTGCGTGGGTGCCCGTGCCTCCGGGATGGATATTGCACGTGAAATTGCATCGGTGGCACGTGTGGTGTATTTGAGCGATTCGACGTGTCGTATACGGAAAGAGTTTGGGAAGGTTGTTTGTATGCCTCGAACGAGTTGGGTGGATGAGGAGGGGGGTGTTCATTTCTCGTCGGGTGAGGATGAGGAGGAAGAGGAGGTTGTGTATGGGATTGATGTGATTCTTTTTTGTTCGGGGTATGATTACGACTTTCCCTTTATTAATGAGGATTCCAATCTCGACTTGCAATTCGTACTGGGTGAAAGGAGAGTTATGCCACTTTATGAACAGTTGTGGCATGCAAGGTATCCGTCGTTGTCGTTTATTGGTCTTCCCCATTCCGTGGTGCCGTTCCCGTTGTTTGAAATACAAGCCAATGCTGTCCGGATAGCGTCGGAACTTCACTATAGTGGACAGAGTGGGATATTGCCATCCTTGGCCGAAAGGCTGGAGGCGGCGGAGCGTGATGCCTCTTCGGGAGGACCGGAAAGTCCAGGAAGAGTGCAGGATACTCATTATCTTGGTTCGCATCAGTGGGAGTATTGTCGGAAACTGGCAAAGCTTGGGAGATTTTACGATCAATCGTTGGAGAATTACATTGCAACGAACAAGGTAAGGTTCGGTCCAATATTGGTATTTCGCTGCAACAATTGTATGCATTCATCTCATCTCCTTGCCATTTCTCATAGGAGATGTATGACTGCAGTGGAAGAGAACGAAAGGCCATGGTCCCAGGTGGAGAGGACACGTATCGCCAGACGAGGTTTACTAGAGACGATGACAGGAAATCCTATCGAATACTCTATTCGGAGATGTCTTCGACACAACCTGTCTAAGCCCACCCTAACCATAATTTTAATATGGAATATGGCGGACTTGATATATTTTTGCATGTGGAACGAGACTTTAAATACTGCAGTGACTGTGATGAAGTATTTGACATTTCTTGTTTACCCTAGAGTTGGCCACATGGATCTGAAAGCCCATCGCAAATTCAGAAATGGCAGGAACACAGTGGTACGAAGGTCTAACCAATTACCTTACAAATTGCAATGCCAAGCCAAGCTTTCCTCCTACGTTTGTAATTCATTTGCTGTTAGCGAAATCGCCAATGGTCCCATGTAAGACTACACATATGAACGCTTTATTGGCAAAGGACGTCTAAAGCAAAGCATCCCATTGATGTTCATGATCCTTGTCAATCAATCCTATGCTAAGAATATTTAGGAAGGCCTATAATATGCTTGAGAGTGTACAGGCTGTTGATATCCAAAACCTTGGAATGCTTTTTGAGGCGCAGGTGGTTAGTGTTTCTGTTGAATCTTTCATAGTTTCGGCTGAGTCTCTTGGGTAGTAGTAGCATTACTATTCTTTTTGTCGAGGCGCGACGTTGTCTTTCATAGGTGCCAACTCTACCGCACCTTGGGTTTTTTACTTTAACCCAATCCAACCATTCATTCTGGAGTAGCACTATTGATAACTTATCAATCATTACCAAACATTTGATTAGGCTTCAATGCTCTTGAACTTGTTCAAGGAATGCAACAAGATCGAAGGGTGGGCTTTTTTTAAGCCCTTGCTTACGAGCAGTGGCTAATCTTGGATAGCTGCGCGAGAACACCGGGCTCCTATCATTATTCTGTACAACTGCAATCTTCATTCAAAGCAGTAACTAAACATTGGTTACAAATCAATTTGCAACAAAAACTCTTGGTGACTGCATCACACGTGGTCATTTATACGAATCTTCTTTTCAAGAAGTCATCTGCTGAACCGTATATTTCAGATTTATAAAATGGTTACTTTATCAGATATCTCATTTTTGTTTCGAACAATCAACATCCAATGCATTGACTAGTACAACTTATGGTCCAAGAACATCATTCGGAATCTCATTCTATCAGCATATTCGTCTATTTTCAAACTTCATAGCATCAAACACAAGTCTATGTCGCCTTACTCCTTTGATGCTTTGTAAGCAGCAATTTTGGGATGACTCGCGACCCTCTCCAACCACCCCTTGACTCCCACGAACGAATCAAGGCAATCCTTCGGTACATGTTCGGCAATGCCCTTGGTGAAGTACGAAATCTAAAAAAAAACAGCGATGGGTGAGTGATTTATTTTCAAACATCATTTTGGCTTAGGGCAAGATGAAACGCACCTGCTGAAACGCCGAAAGATCCGCAATTGTCAAATCTTCTCCAGTCAAGAACCCATCTCCATTCTCCTTCACCAGCTCCTCAAAATATCCCATGAATCTCGGAAAATCCTCACTCATGAAGGCTTCCCTTACTGCTTTAACGACCTTGTCTTTTTCCTCTCCACTCCAGTCGGCGGGGTAGCCGAATCGGCCAGGACGCATACTAAGGTAAAGAGAAGGACTCCAAGCACGAGTCAAGTCGCCTACCAATCCCAGAACCTGTTCAATCTTGACTCGTTTCGCGACATCGGAAGGATACAGCTTACCCTCTTCATCTGCCTCCCCCACCAAGCGAAGCATGGCCATACTATCCGTAACAATTTCTCCTCCGGGCAACGTCATCTCGGGCAAGACGCCGTGTTTGGTGGTGGGCTTTTTTGATTGCCACTCATCGAAGGGGATGCGAACATCGTCGAAGGGGATGGATGCAACAGAGAGAGCGAGGCGGACAGGTTCGGCGACTCCTTCAATGTTAAAGTACTCAAGTTTGAGTGGGGTGGAGCCAGTGAGGAGGGAGCGGGCGGAGGTCATGGTGATTTGCTGTGATGAACTGAGAGGTTTGATGGACTGATCTTTGAGAAATAGTGAGGTTGGTTGTGGCTGAAGAGAGAGATAGGAGAGAGATGATGTCTGAAGAGGTCTGAACATGGCAAGGAAACACATGCGAATCTTATCTTTCAAAATCTTCCGCGAGATTCGGTAGACATCATTGGATTACCTTCAACAATACTATCTTTTTCAAGATTTCCAATGTTGCCAAGTAAAATGATTTAAAAATAACGTAGTATCTTTAAAATGATGTATCATCCTAACGGTAAAAATTCCGGTTTCTGGACATTATGCGATGTTCTATAGAATACCATCGCGTTCTGGAAGATTTCGCTCGGTCTTGCAGCGGCTGCTGGTAATTTCTTTTCCAGGTATCTAGACTTTGAGTCTTCCTCCTTTTTCCACAATGAATGAGAATGTGGGTGCCGTTGAGGCCATGAGGCACTTTGTGTTCATGAGGATGAGTCACTCACTGTAAGGCCATTCTCCAGCGACTGGGTTATCATACTGGGTTATTAAATTTTTAACCCACCCATTTTTTATTTTCGCCACGTATCCCCAGACTAATTTTCACGCCACCGAAAGGGTTATATACATTCAATTTTTCGCCCAGATAAAATATGCCATCGACTGGGCACACATCCATGTTCGCGTTAGGTAAAACGCCGTCTCTCGACTTCCTCATTTTTGTACCCATCACCACTCATTTTAACCAGCCCCCCTCCGCGATCGTTGTCTCTGTCATCGTGCCTTGTCTCAGTCCTTTGCCATTCGACTTGTTGCTGTGCGTCCTGTCATGGTGCTAAAAACGAAGGAAAATGTCCTAGTCTCGGACTTCATTGCCTATCTTCAAGTTCTGATTTATCTCGGGTTGATAATTTGGGCTTCTCTGTCTGAAATCGTCATGCCTGACGATGTTATTCGTGAATTGGTCCTTCAAGCAATTGGTGAACACGATCTTCCACAGCTATCGGGAAAGCGACGTCTCTTATCTCCATCAGGTCAGCCTAAAAGGCAACGCATTCAGTACGACTACAAACGGGCCGAGGACTGCGTACTAACCGACTGGATTGGCGAAGTTCCACGTTTTCCTGACAAGCAATTTGAGCGCACTTTTAGAATTAAGCGTCACATGGTTGATACAATCATCAACCATTTGTGCCGTATGAATTCTTTTTGGATAAAGACAGTTTGCCGTGTGGGTAAGGAAACAATCAACCCGTATGTTAAGCTACTGTGTGCGCTCAAGATGATTTGCTATGGAGTATCTGGAAACGCCTTCCTGGATTACCATCAATTTGGTGAAACAACAAGTCGCCGGTGCGTGCATCATCTTGTGAGAGGATTGGTAACATGTCCTGCCTTAGCTGAAGTGTATCTCAGAAAGCCGACAAAGGCCGATGCTCTCAACATTACAACATTGCATAAAAAGGCTCACAAAATGCCAGGTATGCTGGGATCTTTGGATGTCACCAAGGTACATTGGAAGAACTGCCCTACGGCTCTAAAAGGTCAGTTTCAATGTCAAGAGAAGTGTGCTACCATTGCCTTGGAGGCTGTCGTTGATCACAATTTATGGTTTTGGCATGGGTCATTTGGTTTCCCTGGAACCCTAAATGATATCAACATATGGGAGCGCTCGGAATCCATGATAAATGGAAAACATGAACAGATCGACCATCAATTCACTCTAGCGATGGGAAAGATTTCAACAAACTTTATTATCTAGTGGACGGTATTTACGCATCGCTGTCACGATTCCTCGGACCTGAGAACGATCCTACAACACAACTGGATGGTAGTTTCAAGGTTGATCAGGAGGCTGCACGCAAAGATGTCGAACGTGGTTATGGTGTATTGAAGTTAAAGTTTTTGGTGCTAACACATCCCATCACCTTGCATCACAGGGATGACATCTATTACCTTGTAATGGCAACAATTCTACTGCATAACATGATGGTTGAGGAGCGAGTGGCCAACGATGAAATGGAAGATTCATCATTCTACACCTCAATGTGCGATGAGAGTGAAGAAGAGGATAGTGAAGACGTCAAAGAAAGTGATGAAGATGTCTACAGTTCCACTCCTGCCGGCCGACACGAAAAATTCGAAATGGTACACAAGAGATGGGCCGAATTATATGATTATGAGGGGTCTAAATACCTGAAGGACTCTATGAAAAGGCATTTGTTCTGTGAGAAATTTGGCAAAGATGCGCTAAACAGAGCTCACTTGTGGATGGATTCTTTCAATCCACTTACCTATTAAACATTGATGGTATAGACTCAATGAAAACTAAAAAATAATCTGGTATTTTTCATGACATACTAGATGACCGCACTTTGAATTTACTTGCTAGTAGTTTTATTCTTAAACCCAAGAATATAAATAACAGTGAAATCAAACCCCAAATACATTTCACAGAACATTCAAATTGGTACCACTTGCCCAACATCAACAGTCTTTCCGTCGCAACCTTTTGAAATGTCATCTTGAGAAGGATGACGGTACCATCCGTAGGTACCCCACTCCTTACTGGGACCCTGATCCTCATCTTCCACAATATGCTCCACAATAGTATTCCCCATTTCATCCAACAAGTCCCACTCGTATGGCTCCGAACTCTTTGTTTTACATAAAATGTATCGCAGGAACTTATCTGGGTTCATGAAATCCGAACTATCATGGTTGTGTACACAGGCAAACTCGGCTCCACTCTCCGCATTACAAAGATGGTGTGACTCAACTACGAGACCTGTACCTAGCAATTGCATCCATTTGGACTTATTGGGAAGAATGTTAGTGTCACAATTAGTTGAATTTGGTGAGGTCACAGACTCTACCTCTGGTGGATTCTTTGCTGATGACTCGGCTTCATCAACACTGGCCCGTTGGAGTGACTCTCGTAGTTTCAAAGACTGCTCCTTTAGCTCCAACTCTCTTTGCTCCAGTTCAACTTGCTTCTTTCGATTGGCTGACTCAACAGCACGTGTCTCAGCTTCAGCTGCAATTGATTTGTATAAGTTGTCAAAGTACGCCTTTCTCACAGGAGAGGGTGCATGAGCCATAATCTGGTTTTCCACATTAGTCTTCATATGCTTGCTTGTCATCTCAATTGCGCTCTCTATCTTAAGCCACATATCCTGTAGGGTAGCAGTGTTGTCACGGATAGGTTGTGCTCTTTCAGAAACTTTATCCACAATGAAGTTTATGGCGTCAACTCTTTTGGTGGCTTCCCTACCAGCGGGACGTTCCTTCCGTGATGGCAGCTTAAGGAATATATTCGATTCGTCCGGATTTTGTTCAGTGTCTCCAATAGCCTCGTGAGCTGTGCCTTTCCTAATTGAATTTGGATGTTTTGGTGGTGGTCTGGAGCCGTCTGGTGGAAACTCTATTTCGAACTTTGGGTGCTGACTGAGGAAGTGATACGCCTTCATAAGCTTGTTGAATGTCTTGGGGCAGTCCTTGACGTACGTATGAGAGCATGAGGCATACTCCTCACGCATCCTTGAATAATACAGATCCATCAAGGCATCGTCCTTGACCTCTCCAGATGCGGGAGGGTTGCTATAAATGATCCCCGCAAACTTCTGTACTGCCGGTTGGATACGTCGTTGCCAGCAGTTACGATTGACTCAGCCCCACGGCCAGGTTCGATGGGGTGAAATCAGGATTGATTCATTGTTTTTGTTAGAGATTGCAACAAATTTCTCAAAGGTGAGGTACACCTCATCCCAGAATGTCTCCGCCTTCTTATCCGTCGAGTGCTTTGCATCATTTGACACTTTCATGAATGCCCTTGCAACAAGCAGCAGCTCTTCACTGCCGAAAGACACAGAGCGAGAGCGTGAACTTACAGAATTACTCTTCTTCTTACGCGTTTTCTTGGGGGGCTTAGCTGCCATTGCCGATGCGCTTCCCTTCTTGCTGGCTTCCTTGGCGCGCTTCCTGTCTGCTATCTCCACAAGAGTTTCTTGATCTGATTCGGAGCTCGCTTCGCTCATAGCAACGGCTGAAGGGGAGAAATCGGAATCGTCTGCATTTGACATGATGACTTGACATGAGAGCAGAACAATGGTGTGTGATACAATACAGTTCGGTGTGGATGAGCAAACAACTGCACCTCGATGATACTCTCAAATCAGACAGAATGTTTGAGGCAAAAGATATGGCGGGAAAAATGTGTGGCTACGAAAATTAAACCCCAGTAGAAATCGTCAGGGGGGAATTTGAGGAATTCAACCCTGATGAATTTCATTCCCCCCAGTGGGTTATGTGTTTTAACCCATCGGAGTCGACTGCCAGGTTGCTGGCAAATGGCGAGATGGGTTAAATATGGGTTATGAGCTCAAAAAATGCGTTTAACCCAGGATATAACCCAGTCGCTGGTGAATGGCCTAAGGACATAAATCAAGGCCTTTTGTCGTCTTTGGGTACTAAAAATACTCCCCCAGAAGGAAAATTAGGGATGAAATATAATGAGAATGAACCAGCAGCTTACCAACGAGAACACAGCGAAGATGTTCACTGACATTGGCCAATAATCTGACATATATCACCCCTGTTGACAGAAAAATTCAAAAGTAAGAAGTATCTTTTGTGTAACATTGTAAAAGGAATGTACATTTTGCATGTCCACAGTTTCATGGACTCATTGAACCTTGAAGCACTAAACTATTGCTGCATAAGGATCCAACATGTCCTCATGTCATATCATAACATATCCAATTGTGTGGACTCCAACACACCACGGTATCATGTTCCTACACAGGACATCTGTTCAGTGAACATCCTCCATGAATGCACTGACCGCATTACTTCCTTTGTCCTTATGTTGAAAAGAGCAGACTTTATCTCATTCTCATAATTTCCACAAACAAACCACATCAACTCATATACCTACAACTGTACTACTTATGATCTTACATTTTTAGATGCCTGAGATCTCTATGACATGATAGTCTGAGTTGTGGACTCGCTGGTTGTAACACACTTCCTTTCCATGAAATCTGTTCCCTTTACATCTTTTTACATATATGTTTGAGGGTATAATCCATCACTGTGAGTAGCCAACATCCACCACAAGGAGAGTGAGAGTTTGCAAAGTTTCATTGAAGAAAACTTTCATGGGCCTAAGTATTAAGTTATAAGTCACATGAATGTTGTCAATTAATGGGTGAAGCAAAACTCTTAACATCAAAGACTATTGCTTCTTGGAAACATGGGTACCTTTGAATCAGAAGCAACATGGTTATTTCCGCACTTTATAAAAGAGAGTTTTCAGAGTGAGATCCTCGGCACATCTGTAAAATGGTGTATCTGCCATGCTCAAGTATGGAGAGTGCACTTGAACTTCAACAAGTACACTACAAAAACAGCTTTATGGGAAAGTACTACATAAGGCAGTCTCATCAGATCAAACCCTTCTAGTGTAACAAGGGATAAGTGTAGCCACAGTACCAATAGGCTTGTGCTTTGCATTGTAGTAAGTAGTAATGTGAGGCCTAAAAGTACTCTAGTATACATAGCCGTAACAGTAGAATCAGTACATACATGCACAGTCAACGTGACTTCCCCTAGAAGCTTCTATAACTGGGGAATGAGACTTGGCCATATAAAGAATTTGAACCACAGTCATCAAATCAACTCCTATACCTAGTAGAGGCTTACATTGACTATTTTATGCAGGTCATCCCATAGAAGCAAAAAGGAATTGGGAGTACCAAAAAGCTTTTCACAGCTGTTAACAAGATGAGAGTCTCCTTGAAAACTTTGTCAACTGTGCGGAGCATACATGAATCAGAAGCTTCTGCACTGTGGGAATCCTTAAAAGCTTTGACAACTAGGAGAGCATATTGGAACATCATTACCATAGGGTTTCAAAGTTCGAGTCAGTCACTCTTTCCATGTGATACTAACACTAACCCAGTGGTAGCAAAAATGATCAAACTAGTGTGACTTCTACAGGAAGTGCAAATCCAACTTTGAACATCAAACTCATAAGGGGGCCCCTTGCAAAATCGATACACTGTGCAACTTAATAAAAAACACAGAGGCAATCCAAAAAATTATGGTTATTGTTGAATTATTTTAAGAGGCAAGCAAACAGACAGAGTTCCTTATACAAGAGCAGATGTATGCTCACAAGGAGACTGTACTACATAGCAAAATGCTACGCGTATTTGTTAACATAATCCAGAAATGGGCATTCCCAGCAAGCATCTTTCAACAAGCATATATTGAGCCTTGAGGTCTCACATCACTCAGTGACTTAAGCTTGGGCAAGCCAGTATGGAATGCTCGCTTTATCACAAGAACAAAGGAGGTGACTCCAGAACCTTCTGCTGTAAGGAATCAACTATGATGTAAGAAAATTCTTGCAAGCACAAGTGCTCAAAGAAAAAATAAGCTTCCAAAAAACTTGCACTTAACCAAGAAAATATCACCAAATTGAAAGCAAAAAATTAAAATCTAATATTATATACGTGCAATGCTTGCACCAGACTTTAAAATCAAGACAAAAGGGGAAAGGCCAATTTTCCAATGACTCAATTCCTTACTTACTGTGAACATTTGCAAAATATTTCAGCTTACATAAAAAGAATCCATATGAAAAGAGAGATACCAAGAATGGGGATATTTCTCTGTCGGGGGTAACTTTTTCTTTTATCCAAAGAAGAAGAAAATAATGGTTTTGCAGATGCAGCCACAGTGAGATTCCAAGCTTTCAAACAGTTTTACCCTGTGACAGGTGTCCCTCTAGTTAAACAGGCATCAAATCCTACTGACTAACTGTTCAGTCATGAGGTGACATCTATGCACTACCCCTACTTGAATAGGTAAGTTTGGCATACATCAAACATGGCAGATAAGTTTGGCAAAAAATATAAAATGTGGTGGAATTCTTCCTGCTTGCAATTAGGAGAGAAGTCAGCTGAAATCTAATGTGAGCCATTACACAATGCAAAAACAAACAGATGGCTGGGCAGGTTTGTACTTCATTCTATGCTGCAAGCCATGACAGAGCAGGACTTGTTCTGGATTTTCAAATCAAAAATCTTTATTTAACCCTTGGTGAGATCATGTTGGTAATCACAGACATCAAGAGACCCAGCAAAAGATGGGAATGCCTGAGCCATAAACAGCACGGAGCATGAAAAGAGAACTGACTGGCTATCTTAGATATGATATACCAAAAGGTAGGCCTCCACCCAGTTGTGAGTCATCTAAAAACTCAATTTCTGGATGCAAATTATCCAGGGGTGAACTCTAGCTCTGTCTTCACAATTTTAAAATTGTAGCATTGACAGACCAATCCCATCAATCAGCCTTTAGCTACACTACTTTGACCATTCGATCACATTACCCAGGTATGTTTAGAGATGAGGCAATAAGCTGTTTATTTAGGATTATGACATGTTATGAGCCATCTGCATGCCAGTTCTAAGTCCATTGGTCTTCAAGACAATCATAAGTTACTAACATTAATCACAATTTGGAATACTTTAATGGAACATCAGGTGATTGGAATATTGAGCATGTATCTTTAAAATCCATTTCCAGAAGTATAATCATGTGCCATAATCAAACAATTAAATATGCATTGAGGACTGGGGTTACTAGTACTTGAGTTTCAGTCTGTGTCTGAATTGGTGTCATCCTTTTCTACAGTGCCCAAACTATACACTGAATTGACGATGTAGGGAAGGCAACTAAGCAGGGAATCTTTTCCAACAAAACAGTGCAGCTTTGTGATGTTGATACGGTTTTGTTTTTGCTTATTCCTAATACTTTAACATAGGCTACTCATTGGATTGGAATTCGATCATAATGCATTTAAAATATTTTTCCATATTACTTATGAAAAATGCCAGTTCTCAAGATGATTTTGATGCCAAAATATTTGAGCCCATGATAGCCTCAAACTCTTCAGGCCATTCTTGGATGCTGTGGAGTATTAAAACAGGAATTATATTTGTCCTTTTCCAGTTGCGAGATGAACCGGCTTGCAAAGCAATGCTACAAAATCAAAATTTTGAGATATAAAAATCAAATGTCTTGGGTATTCCTTGCAAGGAGTTGCATCAAGCTCTAGGGGAAAGAAGCATTGACACCTCCATAGGTGTTGGGGTATTTTTCAGTACTACCAAGAACTTCTGATGAAGCTCTTTGGAGGGAGTACAAAGATTTTTATTCTGCAAAAACCTTTTTGACGTGAAGAAGTGAGCTTGTTGTACCCTACAACAAAAGTAAGAGTCTTGATTTAAGTGACTTTGCCAAGTCATTTCTTGTCATGCCAACTTCAACCTTCAATCTCCTAATTATGTGATTGAAAATGATACAGCCTCCAGATCTGTTTAATAGATATCTCAGTTATGCCAATGAATCTACAGCAGCACTTGAGCAGCATTGGTGTAGGTCACTGCAATAAATGATCAGGAGTTTATCATTTATCCTGAGTGCACCCATTTACAAATCAGTACATTATAAGTATTCAAATACAAACATCATCACATCCATGGCAGCTTTGGATTGTATGCTCATGCAACAACGCAACAGCATAGGGTGCACTGAAATCATGCAATTTTTTCCAGAACTGAGCATGCTGATCAATATTTCATTCATGTTGTGCCTTTGATTCATCAAAGAATTAAGAACCCCTGGACACTCACAATGGATGCTTCCATAGTGAATGGGCTATTCCTAAAATTAGTAGCATAACTTTTTGATGAGTGTAACACCAGAATGATTCGATTTATTCTTTCATAGTCTTAATGAATTATTTCTTCTATACCTTAACGAGAAAGTCATTTCAATTCATTTCCATTCACGATTAATTTTTTAGACTTCAGGAACTGAGATTGAAGCCGTCAGATCATTTTTTATCAATTGAATTAAGTAAAATCATTTGTAGCTACAATATCATCCACCGTAAAACCGAGATGATAAAATATTGTAATGTTCAAAAGATACATTTAATGTTACTTATGCATAGTCCCTTTGTTAGTTTTCTTAGCATTGTAATAAATTATTGGCATCTTAACAAAGCTACCCTAATACTTCAAGATAAGGATAGTACCATCTTCTCTCCAATTCTTGCACCTCAACAGAGGTGTATAACTGCAATAAGATGGTATCCGTGAAGTATGTTGTGTGAAAAGCATTGTGTTGTGAGTTTTAGGGCAAATGCACATAACTCAACAACCAGCCGGAGTTATGGGGTCTTATACACATGGGTGTGTGGCATTTAACAAGGAGGAACCAGCCATGTGGATTTAGTTTCTGAAACAGGAGTCAAATACCGGAAAACACAAATGCACACAAACTAGGACAAGTGTTGTTATAATATGTAGTTTCTTGTCATCTGGGTTTTTTGGTATGTCACACCTGGCTGTCCATCCTTCCATACCAAGTGACAGAGAGATGGAGAGACGGAGAGACGGAGAGACAAATAGACAGAGAGACAGAGCGACGGAGAAACAGAGAGACAGAAAGACAGACAAAGAGACTAAAAGACCAAGATACAGAGCTCTCAATATCATTTGTGATCATTTTTCACCTAAACTTCATGTTTTCTTTCTTTGTTTTAGTGAACAGTGGAGCTCACAATTTTTGGCACCCAATTTCTCACCCCACCTGTACTTATACCATACCAGAACCTTGGTGGTAATATCATAAATGTAAGAGTAACTTGTTGTGTAAGTCTTTCTGCATGATATGGTACCCTTGCTCAAGTCATTCACATACACATAGTAAATGCATTCACCTGTCATTTCTCTTATTTATCATCTTTCATAATCACAGATGATATCACTCTACATCTCATTTGGTGACTTTTGTTCTAAATCTGGTCTGACAAATGTTGACTCGGTCAATCACAACTTTTGGTTGCTGCCCTTGTGATTTGTCCCCTTCAAATTTCAATCTTTGGAAAACCAAACGAAATTCAACTCATGAATGCTACATATCATGTCTGTGTTCACTTTGTGTCTCTGCTAACATGGCATTCCAAATAAGAAATTACATTGATCTAGTTAAAAGTTGTAATGAAATGAAAAAGAACCCCACTAATGGTCTTGCATTAAACGAGTAATTGATTAATAAGGGTTACTCGCAATTCATCCCTTATCTTGTAATTTTTGTTACCCCCCATCCACAAATGTCAAAGCTACTGTCAGAACAAGAGGTTCGCTGAAGCCTTTCCAAAATACCCATAGAGACGGAGGGAATATCTTGTTTTGATTACATTGGAATTTGCCAAGAATAGGTATGACATGGATATGAAAAAGAGGACACTCCAAAGGTCATAACAAGTATCCTTAATGTGCATATAAAGTATGTGGGAATCACCAATACATGTAGTTGTAGAGAGCACAGAAGACTAGTATTTGGGCTAACTAGATAAAAATCCCAATTATAGAAGAAACATCTGGTCCCACATTACAGCTCACTGTATCAACTTATATCCAAGAGGTTGAGCTACATAGAATCAACATTGTCAGAGTCATCACACCATTCCCGTTGAGATGAGCCAAAGTTTTTGACGGTTTCTTAATTTCTTGTAAATTATTCAGCATCAACCTCTAATTTACATCCCAATTCACAACAAAAGAATCCAAAACAACTTGCAAATCACAGCATCCTCTTCTAGATGCCAAAAACATATTGTATAGAGCTTGCTGGCAAGTCAATGATTTGTAGACTATGATTAAGTAGAATATCACAAAAGTACTTTGGCATACCAAACTTCAATTCAATTTGATGAAACATTAAAAATGTTCTGTTTGTTAGCCTCAGAGTGTATTAACTTAGATTGAGCTTGTGCATATGAATTGCCTCCTGTTGCATTTGTCCTCCTGTCCATTGTTTATAAGCCCTGGTAATTCTTGGTTAAAGAGGAAATCCTTGACTAACTCCCAGGCAGTTAGAGGTGTACATATAAGAACGAATAGATGCTACCATCTGAAATAAACAGTAAAGGTAAAATTGGCATAAATTCTTCCTAATGAGGTTGAGGGAAATGCTTTATTTATAATGAGTTGTTAAGATTGTTTTGATAAAAGGCAACTAAGAAGTCCATTGTTATCTTTAGCAGACTACGATCACACAACAATCAATCAAAACCAATAACACAAAAATCCTAACTTGTCTAGGGATCAGGACCTTCACCATGAGCATAGCCAAAGACAGTTGCTTATTGTCCTCCAAGCCTCTCTTGATTGTCATGCACACTCACAAGGCGAAAGCTCACGGTGCGCTGGAACTGCATATGCACCACTTGAGCCCCAGTAACCTGATCAGTCATAGTGATGTCTTCTACCCCAGCAGTGCGCCAATTTCCCCAGTGGGGGGCCACGTCACCCTCAATGCACTGAAAAGGGAGGTCAAGAACCTGTGCATCACCCGCAACCCAACGCTCCATACCAGAAGAACGCATGCGAATAGGCTGTACTACAATTTCATCTCACAACTGGACCCTTGCATGGTCTTCGCTCCAATTACCCCCCATCAAAGTGCAAAGGTAGTCCTCCTAAAAAAACCACTTGGGAGCAGCCGTGCAGGTTGCAAATTTCGTACCACCTGGCAAGACTTTTGCAAGCCTCAGGTACGTAGTCGGGAGGTTCATGGCCTGAAACTCCACGTGGACTATGTCCTTAAGCCCATCTTTCACACGGTGCCTGCTCCAAGGGAAAATATACTTGGAGGAGAAATCTGCACTTGAACCAATGGAGGCTTTTTTAAGCCTTTCCGTGACATCATCCACCGAGGCCTTCTTAGGGCTTTGCTTCCTTGAGTTTGAGCGTTTTGTTGAAGCCATGTCTTCCTCAGCCTCTTCCTTGAGAGCTTGAAGTTCCTTCTTGTCTTCCTCTTCAAATTCTGACAAATCTACGGACACGTCGTCAGACTCTTCCTCGTCAAAGTCACTGTCCTCTGAACTGCGGTAGGAATCTTTGTCTTGTTTCTCGTCAATGACTTAAGGAGGAGGTGAGCGTCTTTTTCCCGTTAAAATCATGCTTCTGACTCGTCTTTTCCAGATTACTTTTGAAGATAGAATAGTTAACAAGAAGCACGACACTCATCTCAGTGTCGACTGCACTGACTGTAGGATTCAACAGAAGGGTCCTCCTTTTGCCTCCTGCAAGTTCAAAGGAAAGTCTGCATTGCATTATGATGTGGCGTTGGGCATTCTGTCTGGGGAGATTAAATGGTTGAATGGGCCATATCCATGCAAAGATTGGCCTGATATTAACATTTTTTGTAATGGACTGATTAAGGAATTCAATCTTGGCGAGTGTGTGGAGGCTGATGATGGGTACGTGGGGGAGAGTCCGTACGTGACAAAAGTGCCTTCTGCGGTGTTGCATCATTCTTCGGAGGAGGCCGATGCTATGCAAAAGAGGGTGCAGGGGCGGCACGAGACTGTGAATGCTCGTCTCAAGAGTTTCCAAATTCTGGATCAAGTCTATCGACATGATCCAACACAGCATGGGTATGTTTTCCGAGCAGTTGCTGTTCTTGTACAGCTATCCATTAAAAATGGGGACCCACTTTTTGGTGTTGATTACAAAGTAGTGTTCTAATGTTAACGTATTATTTGACAGATAATTAAAGCTTTCTGTAGTTCTAATTTAATTTAATTGTTAGTTTCCCTCAACCTCAATGAAATGTGACACAGAACCCTCTGCGTCAGATATAAGAGCTTTCTTTGTGAAACTAGAGTTCTCCATTTAGAAGTAGGCCTACACTCTAACATCATGGTTGGATCACGTGATTTCACAAAAAAACATCAAGCCTACCAAAACGATTCACCATTTCTATCAATTGAGGGCGAGTCCTTACACGGTATTATGCTTGGCTTATCCTTGTAGTGACATTTTATTATCGGCTCCGCAGAACAACACGGTTGTATCAGGGCACCTTTGGTCCCCACCGGCTCATTCGTGATCTCATCAAAACGTTTCCCAATGCACTTATCTTGAACATGCCACTCGCCCATTTGTTGGAAGAACTTGAGCTTGTTATCTTTATTTGTGGTCCAGCTGGCATAGTACAGGTCGAAATTTCAGTTTCTGCTCTCAAACAAGCGAATCATGTAGAAAACAAGCGAATCAAATAGTTAGAAGTGTCTTACCTCATATGAAAAATAATTGCATTTGAATCCCTTCTCATGATTTTTTTCATCGCTTCATTTTTGCGATGATACTGCACACCTCCTGGAAATTCTTCCATCTCTGGGAGAGCAATAGCACGTGTGACAGAAGACGGTGACATGAAAGCAATCAAAAATATAAAACTAAGTAGTAACACATCATAATTGCTCACCTTTTGCCAAAATCTTAACACTCAACCCAAGCAATGAATTATACTCGGCCAGCAAAGCTATCAGCACTTGTTGGTGACTGTACCAAGCATTAATCAAATCTCCCGAATACAGCAAATGCCTGAACAAATGTTTCGTCCTTTCATTCTGCCTCACATAATAAAACCCACTGTTGGCAGAATAAGGCGCGTACCGTTCTTGTCGGGAACCATCATCTTGGAAGTAAATGTCAAAGTCTGGCAACGTCTTGTTCTCGAAGTATAAGAGAGGATCCTTATACCAAACGATATCGACGTCCATGAACAACAAATCATGCGAAAGTTCATTTACCAACTGAACACACAGCACCTTGGCAAACATAACTTTTCTGAATATGATGTCTCCGTAAAACTTAGCTTCCCCCTTTGGTATCGAAGCCATAATGGTTTCTTCGTAAAAGGTAGTAAGTCCCATTCCCTCTGCCAATTCTTTTGTTTCGATGTCTGTTGGAAATACAAGAACATTCTTCAAGTCGAAACCACGGGATCTAGAGGAACACACAAAATTCATCAAAAGTTCGGATTGACCGTGATTGCAGGTCAACACCACCACAGTCTTGACTCCCATGCCATCAATGGTTTCTTTGAGCTTCTTCCGTATACCGTCAGCATTGTTTAAGTATGTTCGTAACGATTCTTGGTGGTCAAGAACATCAGTAGGGCTCGGAGGAGGAAACTCCACTTTGCCATTCCTAGTCAACCCTCGGCTGGTTAACTCCAAAGGAAATTTGGAATTCAATCCGCTGTGATGCTTATCGCGTCTCATATATCGTTGCACGTGGTAGCTTTGGTATTGACTTCCCACTAAGGCCAGACATTGTCGAGTGGGTCCAGGGTTGTTGGTCAAAACCACATTCAAAGTGTCGCAATTTTCTGTAGCATTTGTAGCTGTCAAGAGGGGTATTTCGGGCGAATTTGCATTACTGATGCCGGAAGGCAGGGCGTCTTTGACATTATAAACTATTAAGGCGTCGAGACCTTTCGTGTCGGGCTATTGGAGCGCGACGTGAAAGAATTATCGCTTAATTTCAGAACTTCACAGCTTAACGTGACAAAAGGCAAGCGACGGCAACTTACATTAGGGGGTACTCCAAAGTCAATGGTGGACATGAGGTCATCTTTGGCGACGCGAACAAGACCAGTGGCAAAGTGAGTTAGCGATCTGGGTAAGAGCGTGGTCTCTTCGTTGTTGCTGTCACACTTTGGAATAGTTTCTTTCGATAAGTGAGCTTTACATAACTCATCTAATTTGTTCATTATTCCTGAAGTAACACAATTCGCCACAGCGGAAAATGATGATGTTTAGGTCTGTTGAGGTAATCAAGATAAATGAATTGTTCAACTGAAAGGTACGAGGTCCGACAGTAATAAAACCATTTACCAAAACGTGAATAGATAGAGAAGAATAATTCTTAGCACGTTCACGATACTCGAACTGGCGTGCCCTGATTGTTTACCCACAACAGGCGATCAACAATTGACGAACCACACGTGACACTGAATACAATGCGTCACCAAAAAATATAGAATAGCTCATCGTTTTTCAATTCCCATAATATGTCGATAACAAAAGTTTAAAGTGGCGAACCGCTTTGTGCTTCGAGCCGAGTGAACAAAGCATCCTCCATCGGGATCACTCGGTTCTCAGATTAGCTCACGACAATAGTTCGGACGGTATCAGAAGCACTGGAAACGGGCAAAGCTATCCATAGCAAAAAATATAACGAGGCGCGAGCAGTAGACAAAGCAACAACAATACACGTATAAAGTCACTACGGGCTGCTTCATTTTCATCATTGGACAATCAAAAATCAATCAGGTAGATGAAACGATCTAAGACAGACTTGCCTTCGTTAACCTTTTCTCTGGCCAACGCCTCCACATTTCTCTGTAAGTCTCCATCCTTACTTCTGATCTCCGCCAGACATTCAGGCGTGCACCCTCGGTCACTTTTTACACCCTTGAGTCCTCTGCCCGCTGCCTCGACGCTATCCGAGCACTGAGCACTTCCCACTTTAATTCCCGTGTAGACTCCTCCATAGAAAGACAGGATGGAGGAACATGCTCCTATAAAGACCAAGGTGGATGGGTTGAAGCGGCGTGCTGATTTGGTGGTGGCACCGAGAGGGGGCGCCATGGTTATCTTAAGTTCACTCCAGTTCACTCCTACTTCTCCTTTAGGGAGCTTCAGGGTCACAAACAAATACTCTACCTACTTAGAATACCTACACTACCTGTACTTACAAAGCAAATGTACCAATATCTACACCGAAGTGTCCCGGTTTAGTTTAACCTATAAGAACTAGTTACAGTTCTGACCAAACAAACAAGTTGAAAGTACCAATTGATGATTGAATCACTTTAAAAGTAATTCCGTTGCACCCTAGAATCCTCAGTTCTTGCTTTTTGACATATGACCTTGCATCACTGAAACAGCAACAGCAGTCATATCCAGGACCTCTACACTCAGTAGCACTTCGATTCACTAAAAAGGGGGATCCTCTTCACGTGGTGGAACTTGACGCCGAACGATCAGCGCTCGATAGCTGAAAGTGATAAACAACCTATTAGGCCGACGGATCTCCTCGTCCTGATACCTTGCATCTCTTGAATGCCGACAGAGAGATGAGTAAAAAGAATGGGACTTCGAAATGGAACCTGTTGTGTAATCGTTGAGAAGACACTAAAACGTGTTAGAAGATGTCTGACGAGTTGAAATAGAATAAGCAGGTTTACACTCACGTTAATGCTTTTGAATGCAAGACAATAATCAACTGGTACTTCTTTGGTGTGGATGGTGGTAATGGTATGAAGGTGATTCGGGCGGCGGTGGACTACTAAAGTCTTCTTGCGCTTTTTCCAGTTCCTCGTCAACAACATGATGGTGTGCTGACGGAGGTTCTGGAGATTATCGGAAATGAAAATTATGAGGCAGAAAATGAATGAAAAGTGATCTTTTTCTGTGCTTGCTTTCCACTAGCTTTCTCTCGATTTGGTGAGGATTCGAGGATGATGAACGAATTGTTGACATCCGAATTCAGTGGATCGGATTTTGTTCTGATGGATTTATATTGGTTCCTTTGTGTTTTAAAAGATCCAACGCTTGATTTTTGGCACGTCATGTCATTGGATTGGAAAATAACAATTCCTATATATGATGAAGTAAGAACGCAAGTAAGTGGTAAGAGACTGTCGAAAAGTATCATAAAGGTGAGTTTCACTGGATACTTAAGAATTCCCGCGTTTTCTAGAAAGGGGAAGACTGGCACATAATACTACGTCTGAACAGATGAATAGTATGTTACGACAAGTAGAAAAGAAGAATAAGTGCCAATGGAAACAATATCATCACTGAGACAGTCACCTATTGACAGACATCTCATCTGGATGAATCCAAAAGTTTTCAACAACCATGGTGGGAAGAAACAATGACACCGGATGTCCTGAGAATAGGATAATCAGTGTACACGATGCTTCATTCCTAAAACTGATGCAAAAAGCATCCAACAAGACTAATGAACAATTCAACCAGTGACATGGGCTACTTTTGAATTTTTCTCAAAACCACCAACCTCGTGCATTTGGTGACGAAACAGGCATACGAAAAGATCAATCTGGTGGCTAGATGTGCCTATGCAGAACAAATTTCATTGAAGGACCTTGGTTTTAATATTTATGGGAACGGAAGAACCCAATGCTATGAAAACATTTGTCATCCGGACTTGTCCCGATTGAACATCGTTCAACTTCAGCCAGCTGGTCGTTGGCTTTTTGAGAATTACGAATCAATATTCAAGATTGACCCAGCCTTGATGTTTCCTGGGTATTGTAGGATCTGTGTGCAGGCATCCGCCAAAGTTTTCCAGACCAATGTAGAGAACATTGTCCGTGAAATATTTTTCTGTTGGATGCACGCAACTATAGCCACGTTTTTGGATCATCATAATCTGAAACGCTCTGGTAATGTGTACATCATTCGTCGTTTGATCCGTGGGTGTGATTCTACAACCTTTACATTAGACGCATTGGATGGCATTGGAGGATACAGACTTGTCCAACGTGACAAATACAAGGCACCAAGCAGGCGACTCTCAGACGAGTAACCGTTGGAGAAATTTGTGTGGAGACAGAAAAGATGCTAAGAGAGAGAGCAACAAACACTAAACATCCAATCAGTGAGACTTGGATCAAGAAGAACATAGAGAGGGCTTTCTTCTACCAACTCTTCACTCTTGAATATCAACAGTACGACGAAGTCGCCAATCAACCAGACACAGAATCGAAAAAGTGGAACATCGTCCCATCACAATCAGTGCACGCCCCAACATTGTAATCAGCAATGAAATCTTGTACTTCATTGGGGCGTATACCAAATATTTTGAGAAAAAGAACTTAGGCAAGCTAAGAGTATTGTCGAGTGGATCTCTCAAGCTAATAACATTAAAAGATGCTGTGATGAAGTCTTCTGGTTTCTAAGAGGTGTTGTGGGATGTCATGTTCCATAGGGACATGAAGACTGCTCTCAAAGCAAATCGTGACATTCCAGATGTTTGACATAGGCCAATTATCTACCTTAACTGGTAAACCCAAAGAGGTTCCAGGTGGAACCTCCAATGGTCCTCTTCCCTTTGTGTAACACAAAGGAAGTACAATAGTCATAAGATATTGTTTCTGAGAAACAATATTCAAAAGACAATTTCTTTCTTGAGAAACACCCATATACATTCTAGGTGTTTCTTGGACAAAATATCCAAGAGAGGATTTCTTTCTCAGAAACCTTCTCATGGGACAGTTCCTGTTGGCAGTTGAGAGAAAAGGAGCAGTCATGGAACTGCCCTAAAATCACCTCCAATCTCTAACAGGATCACCTGTGCTTGGTGATGCATGGATCACCTAGTGTACCATGCAATACCTATTTCAGTAGTGTAACTCTCATAAATAAAATCTTTCAACAACATGTATCTACCCGTTTACTACATAGTAACAACTACAGCAAAAGCGGCTTAGGTCACTATCAATTGATAGCCTTGGCGCAACCAGATCGGATCGTCTGTCCGTCGTTCCACCATCCATCATCCATCAGCTGTTGTCGGTGGTTGACCATGGTAGGTTCGTCTGTCCGTCGTCCATTGTTGCTTGAAGCCGTCCAATACACTTGGTGTGTTACACGTGGCGCAACTTGTGCTGCCTGACCCCAAGAGTAGCAATATTGCCACAGCTGAGCCCGAGTCACGTACTCAGCCAGTTGAAGTGAGTTTACTCACAGGCCGGCACGTGTTTTTAAACACGTAGCCAAGAACAATTGCCCTGAATGTCAGTGAGGACTAGATCCCACTTGACACGGGTATACTCCGCTTTGTTAGCAGAGTGCGCATGTAGCACTAAGTGCACTTGCCGTAAAAAGACCACTTGTGACGTATCATACGCACTTGTGGCACGAATGCTTACGTGCCTATTAGGTAGTAGCAGCCCCTCATTAAAAATGAGGAGGCAATAAACATAAATGCCTCGGTTTATTTTTTTTCCGAAAGAGCAATATGTGTGTAGTCTATTTTTAGACCTAAAAACACGATTAGACTTAAAATTAGTCCGTACCCGTGATCACATGCAGATGCAGTGACACCACGGAGTACTAAGTACTTATAGCCTTAGGGCAGTACAAAAAAATCTTCTAGGGCATAAAATGACCCTATGAAGAATCGTATGGCCTCTAAGGCCTAAAAAGCTTGCTCGTGACCCCCGAGAGGTTTCGGTCACTTGAAAGACTCGCGATTCCCCTGGAAGTTCGCGATTCTCAGGTTTCCAATGTGTAAGACACATCCTCAAGGGAAAATGAGCCGCGCAGGGCGTAGTCCCACGATCGTGGATCAGCCCCATTCACATGGGAGCGCGTCACGGCACAGCCCATTTCACAAAGCGTATCGCGACACAGCCCTCGCGATCACGATCTGAAAAAAGCGACCACATATCATTTGTCCTAGACTCGCTGGGCTCAGCCCACGTGCGCGATGGACCAGCCTAGGAGCGAACATTGTTCTACTCCGCATATGGGCATAGGAGCGCAATATATTGCCGCATCCGGTCAAAGCGTCAGAGTGGCGCGGAGTATTGTCTCCAAGTCCCAGCACGCATGGGGCGCAAGAAGGACCCATAAAGCGACTACGTGTCGTGCCCCAGAAACACTCTTAGCAAAATTCTCGCGAATCTCCGATTTGCGCAAGAATGCTGCATACTTTTGCGGTTTTTGTCAGGAAAACACGCAACTTGTTGATTTATTTCTTAAATCCAAGCAAAAAAGTGAGAAAAGTCCACAAAAGTGAGAATTCTTCTCATGTGGTATCCCTTTCATGCATATAAGCTACCGAGCTTGGCAAAAGGAAAGAAAAGCTAGTTGGCTTATGAATAGCCAATGCACAACCTCTGGTCCGAGGAAAATAGAATTTAGAGCCGAAAATATAAATTCGAATTATTTAATTTTAAATTAAAGAGCTCGTTAGAGAAAAATCTTGATCAAAATTCTACTGTCACGTTAAAATAACCTGATATTCAAATACCTTGCTACATGTAAAAATAAAACAAAAATGCCAAGAAATCTTCTGGCATCATGAATTGTTTTCTCAAGAAGATGAACTCTTCTCCCACGTTGAGAAATGTACACATGTGCCATGTTGCACTATTAACAAGCAATGGTATCAAAAAAGCAACTGGAAATCAAACCATGTTGGGTTTCGAACCCCTGACACGGTGTTGCTACAGTAACAGTGAAAGCAAGAAGGATGTAGTTCCAAGCTTCCCCCATGTTCCAAAATTAGGAACATCCATATGTTTTCCTTACCCAGCTAGGCAGGTGTCAAGCTCTTGGCGCACGCAGGATGGGTTCTTCCTACTCAAAAGGAAGGGCAAAGTCACACGATGTTTTTATTGCACAAGCATTAAATTCCTGTCAAAACACACTTTTCTGAGTACATGTTACCCAGAGTGACTAAGCCAGCATATGACCTCAGTCTTTGACAAATGCAAGAACTGAGTTTGAATTGTTCTAGATTTTCGAACAAATAACAACATAAAATATGTTAAGATCAATTTTACCTTGCCAGTGATAATTGATGCAAAGTCTGCAAAAATCTGTGAACCAGAGTTGAAACAAAACCTGGACACAACATACCACGCACATAGCTAACCACTTAAGTGCAGGACTCTTCTTGAGCAAAAATACTCATGATCACAGAGCTAACCACTCCTGTGAAAAACTCCTCTGGGGGTTGAGTAAAATAGCAGACCTTCCAAGCTGTGTCAAAATAAAAGAAAAAGACACACACTTACACTACAAACTCAATTTCATACACGTTACTGAGGTTTCTCATGACAAGAGAAACTGTTTGATGAAGTTCAGTGTGTTGGAAGAACGTGCCTGTTTACCTCTATTTTTCGAACGAGGTAGGTTTACAGCCTATAAAGACAGAGCACAACCAGTCAAAAGTCAAGTAAAAACAACGAGGACAATTTACCTTGGCGACTGGAGGGTTTCATTGACAGCCGTCGTCAGAACTGGCTGTACAAGAACAGAACACCCAAACAAACATAAATTACTGTAAATCAAAAAGTGATTCTTAAAATAAGATATGGACAAAAAGTTAGGAAAATTGTCTAAACTCAAAAGAATCCTTACAGTACTGTAGATGTTGCTATGTTCAACTCTGCAAACACCATAAGACTTCATGAAAAGTCAACTAAATCATAGACTAGATACTGACGCATCTAGAACCCGTTCATGCCTAGAAAATCTGAAGAAGGTTATACCTACTCAGATCTAGCAATAACAATCATGGGTTTTCCACGTGCCTCACAAGCACATTCAATGGAGTCAATGATGGCCATACTGTTCTCAATAGAACTCATTTGGAGTAATATGATATTCTCCAAAGGCTAGCTTGAGAGACACCTTAAACAAGGTTAGGATGGACTCATTAAGCAGCGAGTAAAGGTTTGCATGACAAACCAATACACAACATCTCTGCACAAAGACAACAAGGGCTTAATAACAGACCCAAAGTCTTCGCATGGCAAAAGCACCATGCTTACAAGCAGATGAAAACTCGCTAAAACATTCGCCCATACAGGGAACTCACATGCTACTGGGTGGTCCAGTACAAGGGAGAACCTTGGGTAAGACAATATGATTGTCTCGCCTCACTCACAACTGGAATTGTAGAGGAGGAGGTACACTGTACACAAAAAGAGACACATTAATGTTAGACATTTGTTACCACAACAAGTCTAGAGCAACACCAACTCAGGTTGGGTATGCTCGCATTCTAGTACAGCTTGCTGAACTTAGAGTGCATATAATACACAGAATAAGAGAAAATGAATCCTTGACCATGATTAACATCATTGGATTCAACACTGTGTCTTACTAGATTATGGTCTCACTGAGACTCAATGACTAGTACTTGATTCTCTTGTGAGAACTTCTGATGGTTTACCTTCAGAATTATCCATGGAGAACACATATGGTGTCCATAAGGAAGGACTCTTAGAGTCACCGAAATACGTGGGTCTTTTGCTAAAGACAACGGGATGACCATAGGTAGTGCACATACATGTTGCACAACAAACCATAAAATAAGCCTCATGATCATATGAGCACAACAACACAAAGGATCCACAACCTTTGTTCTTGTAAAACCACAGCACATAGAATTGTGAGTATCCCTAGTTAAACAGGAATATCATCTCACACAAAAGGATAAGTCAAACATGAACATCTCTACTGAGAGACATGTAGCACCTTGTTGGCATGCAATGCAAAACAAATGCAACTCAAGAAGCTATGCACAGAAATGTAGTATCGCTTCACTAGCTTAGACAAATCCAAAGAGAAACACAACTATTACGTTGTCAACATATCATGGAAAGTTCACTTCTCCATGATGCTCGCTGTGAAGTCACAATATGGTTCCATAAACCATAAGATTATAGTCAACAACTGTCTTACAAAATATAAAAATTTGTATGCACATGCACATTTAAATATGTTGCAATGTCATTACCACCAACAAAAGAGTTATACATGTACAGACCTCCCTCGAGGATCCTTGCTACAAAATACAAAAGGATATCATAAACACTGAATCCGTACTCTTCATGGTACAAAAAGACATAGACGTTGACGCTTGGACCTTCCAATGATTATAGTCAATACATTATGTATGACTTGACATTGTTCACTTGCCGATAGCTGACCCTTTGGGCAACTATTCCCATGGATACATAGGGGTGACAGAGCAAATAGAAGGACAATATACCAACACAAAGGATTGCAGAAGATAACAAACAGAATATCTGTACTATCAGCACCTTCGTACCTAGACCTGGTTCAATATCCACATTGTACACAAATTGTGACAATTAAGGTGCAGTTTCAACACTCCACTTTCGGACCATATGCATTTCATTTGGCTTCCCAGTGTAAGTCAACCAGAGTCTTCAAATATCAAAACCCAAAAGTGAATTACTATCTAGAGTTCAACATCAACCAAATCATGGAGATGCTTGGCCTGCTGTACCAATCATGGTCTTGTCAGCAGCTTCTAGTGGCACAATGTTTACCTAAACAAACACTCAGATGCCATTCACTCATACCTACTATGCAGTGCCTATCGCCTAAATGTAGTGTAGCAATCATAAGATGGAATTGTTGTTCGGCATTCCACTTTTGCACACACAGACAAAATCAATAGGAGACACCAGGCAACACCAAACCGACCCAAAATTATCCTCATAAATTTATGGTCACATGGTCCGTGGAAAGCAATGCTTAGTAAACAAAGGTATTTTACCCCGCACAAATATTCAGTCGGTATACCAGTGATAATTGGACTATCACAGACAGTATACGATAAGACAATCAGGGTTACACGCGGAAGTAAGTCAGAATATAAGTTTGACTTAGGAGAGTACAATCAAACCAGCTTTATCATAAGCCATGACAAATCTCCCTCTCCACATGAACTTACACTTCATATACTACATAAAATAATATGTAGGTACAAATCGTCACAGGCAGCTTGCACATTTTTAACCTCAACAAGAACGGTTTTTCTGCAAGTCTGGCTCATATTCGGATTTTTTCCTCACCGAGGTTTTACTTTTCCGCGAGCCACGCTAATTCTCCAATCGTGGGGCGAGTGACATAGGCCAATTATCTACCTTAACTGGTAAACCCAAAGAGGTTCCAGGTGGAACCTCCAATGGTCCTCTTCCCTTTGTGTAACACAAAGGAAGTACAATAGTCATAAGATATTGTTTCTGAGAAACAATATTCAAAAGACAATTTCTTTCTTGAGAAACACCCATATACATTCTAGGTGTTTCTTAGACAAAATATCCAAGAGAGGATTTCTTTCTCAGAAACCTTCTCATGGGACAGTTCCTGTTGGCAGTTGAGAGAAAAGGAGCAGTCATGGAACTGCCCTAAAATCACCTCCAATCTCTAACAGGATCACCTGTGCTTGGTGATGCATGGATCACCTAGTGTACCATGCAATACCTATTTCAGTAGTGTAACTCTCATAAATAAAATCTTTCAACAACATGTATCTACCCGTTTACTACATAGTAACAACTACAGCAAAACGGCTTAGGTCAAGGAGAGTTGAAGTTGGCGAAACGAAAGAAGAATGGAAAGCATGGAGAAATACAAACAAAAAGAAGAAGCGTCTTCATAAGAAGTTGGTGAAGAAAATTGACAATGCTCAAGGTGAAGTTTATTGCGTTGTCTTTTACTACCATTGTTTTTGATATTGTTTTTGCTACAATCTCTTCTTCTTGGCAGGCATTCTTGACAGTTACGACGGCAATCGTTTCAGTCTTGGTGTAGATCCCGGACTCATTGATATTGTCCACTTGAAGAATCAAGATGGAAAATTTGAGTTTGTCATCAAGAGCACCGAGTTCCATGATCAGGCTGAGGGAAATCACGCAAAGAAGAAAACAGATGAATGGAGAGCCAAGGCCAACCTAGCCAAGGTAAATGCTTGTTGTTCCATGAACTGTTCAAAAGTTTCATCATTGCATGGCTATACCAATTTCTTGAAACACGAACATTTCAATCTAGTCGACAAACCCATCACCCAGGCAGCTAGTTCTGTTTGATTCTACGGAACACAAGGGAATTTTGGAGTTTCTCGAAAGGAAATGACAAAACAGAAATATACAGTCAACTGTGCAAGGTCAATTGTAAAGAAAAAGAAGTTCTTCTCCAAGAAAATGAATGCTCTGGTCAAGAAGGCCATTGACTTTGATGGGTGTGGTTCCTATCCATTGGTGTTTTATGGAGGTGCACAAATTCGTTCATCAATGAAGGGCATCAGAGGTGGAGGGGTGCCGACTGCAACAATGCAAAAACTCTTCGAAGATCACTTTGATTGCAAGGTATCTGATGAGTTTTATACCTCTCAGATCTGTTGTGATTACAAGGCTTGTTTGGCAAGGTGTGCAAACAAAGATAGACACAAAGTGAGTGGTTTCCGTAAGGAGATTCGAGGAGTCAGGTATTGCAAGAACTGTCCACCAAGGAATCGATTCAAGTCAAGGGATGGTAATGCCGCAAGAAACATTCTTGCCAAAGGTCAATACTTTTTGGAACACGGCGAGAACGATCCCAATTATGAGAAGCATAACGGCAGAATGGTAGACAAGTGGATAAAGTATTTTCCTACTGATCTGATTTGTCCAATGATGCAGATGAAAACTCGGGAGGGACCTTGTCGTCATCATCCTCATTGAATCAAGATTGATGCAATTGATATTACATTTTCTAATTTAATTTTCCGTGATGATTACATTGGGGATACTGCACGTTGTGTTTTGGTTGACTTTCATCGTTTATGTTTTCTACATTCTAGACAATAAACAATTTTATCATTCTAGAATAAACATTTCAAATATTCCAGATCTAATTGAGTAGGCGCTCATGTAGAATAAATCCATCGTCACTACTTTTGATTTGGATTCTCTTGTGCTGTTTTGATTTTTGAAGGAAACGGAAGAGTAGCTTGCGGATGTTGGTCTTGTTAAAACAAGGTGCGCAACATGAGATGGTGATGCGTTCTTGACCTTGGAGTTGGAATGTTAGTTTGTCTTGATGAGTCGTATGAGCCATGAGATAATTCATGATGTTCTTGGAAGAGACCAAAATACCATCAGAGACAATGGTAATGTCTTTTGTGGATACAGTTGAGTGTGTCGTAACGGAAGACATCTCATTCAAAATGAGCTCTTCCATGTTGGATACACGGAGATGATTGGTTTTCGATAGTGTTGCGACAGTGGATGGGACGGTCCTATCTCCGTCTGCCAGAATAAAGTTCCGAATTAAAATACCCAGGTTGAAATAGCTCGGGGTTGATGTCATCCCTCCTCTTATTTTGTGCTGTACATCAAACACCGAAAAACAATTGATCTGTGGATGCAAAGTTTGTCAATTATGAATAATACAACGTCTCAAGTATCATACGCTTTCAATTGGAAAGAAGCGGTGAGTTTATCTGAGATTGGAATACAAGTTGATGTATCTCATATAGGTATAGGCCATTGTGGCTTTCTAACTGTCATGGACTGCCTTAAGTGAATGAAAAAGATCAACGACGACATAAACGTGTTTATGTTCCAAAAGGAATTATACGACTTTGAAAATGAAAACGGGTGGTTGTTCGTGTCAAACGATCCTATTTTTATCCAGGGAGTGAAGGGTCTCCCCCATAAATTCAATGCAGTTGAGTACGTCAAAGAAATGACTAAGATCTGGGATGATGATAATGTAATATTCAGAAAAGGAATTGAAAAGGGGGGGCAACAAAAGGGTGCTCCAAAGAAATATTGGTTTGATGAAGAATTCCCCCTCATACTCGTGTTGGTGAAATACAACATAACCATTTTTCGATATTACGGCAGACAAGAAAGACAGACATGCAATCGAAATACGAACATCTTTAGTGATATTGAGACGCGGGTTTTCTACAACCGCAATGATGGAAAAGTTCAGACCATCAACCTTGGAATGGATAATAGTCAACCACGCAAGCCCCAGAGACTATATCATCCAACAGACGATGCTATTTGTAATTTTTACAAAATGAATCATTATGAGATAATTCGTCCGGGTCCAGAACGATCCCAACATCCTACTCGAATCAAAGATGCGCCAACACTTCAGCATCCACTCAATGATGTCCATGATGCGAACATGCTCCTCCAATTGCGTGATGGACACTTGGGAGAATCACTCACAAATAAATCTCCTGATCAAGCAACTCCTTTACTTCATTCAGAACTTCATTTAAGCAATGAGAATCCAGGACATTCTCCAAATGAACACTCAGAGGAATCTCTTACTCCGGACATGGCTGATCAAGCATATCCTTCACCTCCCACTGAACCTGACAAGGACAACGAGGAACCCACGGAACCTGACAAGGACAACAAGGAACCCATGGAACCTGACAAGGACAACGAGCATAGTGGAGATTCCCTCAAGGATCAAAGATGTTTCTGGCATCCTTATTGTGAGAAGATGGCCACTGTTTGTGGTGGTTGGAGAAAAACGAGTTGTTGTGATTTCAAGAAGGGAGGCCAATTCTATCACAGAGTGGACACTGACGAGAAATATTCGGAATTTAAGATCGCAAAGGAGAAAGCACAGAAAGAGTTACAAAGAGAGCGTGTCAGGGAACAACGCCAAAAGAAGGCACAAGAGCCAAAGGGCACAAATAACAATCAGGAGAGGAAACGAAAGAGAACAATGTATTCCTCTTATCATCCTTCGTTCTACCCACTCCATTACTATCCACCATCGTATTATCCACCCGGATACTATCCACTGTCGTATTATCCGCCTTATTGAAGAAAGATCACTTGTGAACTGCGGAATCATGTCTAGGGGTGTAATCATCATAAAATAGTAATATTAATTTGTCTGAGGTCATAAAGTAGTAATATTTATTTGTCTTAGGGAATTTACTCAATGAAATTTACTCAATACCAATATAAAACAAAAGCTGTTTCCTTGCAGTGCTCATTGTAGATTTGTATCCTCTCTGGTATGAAATCCAATCAGCAATTGATTTGTTATTACCGCGCAAAAAGCCATCACTTCCATATTGTAAAAATATTTCTAATGCGATCTGGTAATTGTGAATCCATTGTTGATCATGAAAACCTGGACAGTCTCTCTGATATCTTCAAGTGGCATTGTGAATATGGGGATCATTGTTGACCATTTGCGTGAGTGCCTGGGTCGCAGCATTTTGCAAAGTCTGAAACTGAGATGCAGCGGCAAGAAACTGAGATGCAATCGTGGTCTCACCAAAGACACTTGGAATCTGAGAAACAAGATTTGGTGTTGGTAACGTTGATGGCATAGAAGCAACCAATGGTGGATTGTTATTTGTTGTCATCGAAACAAACGGCAGCGTGGGTATCGAATTGCAGTGTGTTCCTCCATTGAAAACAAAGTTAAGATTTGTATTGTTGATTGTGTTTCCATTACCAATGACCGGCATACAACCTTGTGGATGTGGTTTCTGTTTCTGTTCCATGAGCTTCGACCAGGCATCTTCTTTGCGTTTCTTGCGTTCATCGACACGCTAGATCTCCAATTTTTGACTGTTTTCATTCATCTCCTTCTCTATTTCTTTCCCGTGTAAAAGCTGATGATCACTCGCTTGTGGAAATAATTCATTGATGCCTTGGTAGTCGTCTTTGTTGTCACTCTCTGAAATGATGCATCAGGTTTTTCGCTTCTCTTCATCTTCATATCTTTTCATGAGGCCAATATGTTTGGGCGTCTTTAGGACTTTCCCACAAAGAGATTCTAGTTTGTCTTTCGAATCTTCATTATCAATGAGAGGATGATTCTGTTGCTCTTACTTCCTCTTCTCCTTCTTTTTCTTTAACAACGAAGTATATTCTCCAGACCGGTCATCGATAAATCGTTTCGTTGACTCCCGTTTCCGCTTACTGTAATTCTTCGCAATCTCTTTTGAGTCATACTTACCAGACTTGGAATTGCATTCGATATATTCGGCAATTCGATTGACATCAGCCATCCTGGATTCATGCAAAATGCATGAACTGCATTTTTGTAATATACAGTAGATGATGTTCGTGTATATGTTTGTGCACATGTTTGTGGAGATGTTTGTGGAGATGTTTGCGAAGATGTTTTCTGCGTTCAAATATAATAATTAAACAACAAATAAACATGTCCGGAGTAATTATAAAAAAACCGATGACAAACAACATCATGACAAATTGTACAGGGGGACTCGTTACACGTGGAAGTGTTTCCACTAGGGACATAAGCTCGGATGGTGTTGCCCCTACAATACCAAACTCACCACACTACCATACGTGCCTGTCCGAAGAGTATATGATATAAAAGGTATCCCATTGATGTCTAAGCAACAATATAAAATGTAAGAAAAGCGTGTCAAATGACACTGGGACTTATTTGAATGCCCATGTAAGAGATGGTTCCCTTTCCTACAATTTTCATACAGTAGATAAAATGCAATATGATACTTTTTAGCGAGGATATCATCTACCCAGCAATGCATATCATAATACAAAGACAGATACCGGCAATGTTAGACAAATTTGCAGCACTACGTCAGCACAGAGTAGTGGGGGTCTGAAAACAGCATTTGGTAAATAAATGATGCAAATTCGGGGGTAGTTATATGATCAAAGAAACTGATTTTTTTTGTTAATTTAAGAGTTTCATGGATTATCCTGTTTGACATATCTACAGGAAATTGGCGAACGGTGACACACCAAGACTTGCCCCCACACACTCCCAGACCTCTCCCCGTCCACAGAGAAATCCCAACAACATGAATTGTAAAATCACCGGTGGATCACTCGTCAGGATTCATCGACCATTTTATAATGATAATGAATAATCAGAAACCACCGTCAAAAGATGGCATTAAACGAATGAAGGAGATCTTCAATGATCCTTCGCATAATGATGATATCTCCAAATTTCCCAAGAAGTCAGAATACAAAGAATTGAAAAATGTCTACGGATTAACTTCCAAACAGATCCTCAACAAATTTCGTAAGATGCACAATGCCGAGGCGGCTTCAAAACATAGAGCAAAAGCGAAACTAGTTCAAACCAAGACCTGCGTCCCACTCATCCCCAGCGGAGGTGGATATCCTTTTGAGAACTGCCTGATTAAACACACAAACATTGTTGATTCAATCGAAGGGAGCAATGTCGAGAGAATAAGCTCATATGGTACCCACAAAACAAGAAAATGCAATTGTTTCTCTCTTGGACAACAGTGTATGGTCACGTTTCAGCTACTTTTTGATGAGAGTCGAGACTTTTGTAGGAATGCCAGGTCAATAGTTGACTTCTCTATTCAAACATTGCCAGATTCGGAAATTTCAATCCATGTTAGCAAATGTACAACGGCAAACTGTGAAAATGAGGGTGACTGCGGCAATAAGTATGCCAACACACCCACTTCATTTATGGAAGTGTGCTGTTGCATTACAATTTGAAACAAAAGGGCAAACAATTCGGGGTTTGAGGGTGAGAAAAGGATATTCCATACCGGAATGGGCAGTGATCGGTGAGTACACTGGAAAAGTAACATCAAAGAAAAACAGGAACAAAGACTCTCGCTACATTGTGGAGTTGGGTGATAACACATTGATTGATGCCCTAAAACTATCTGGAGTGGTTTCCCTTGTCACCGCCAATATTGTCTGAGAGCCCTTTAGTCAGACCTTGGGTGTGCGATAGATACTTAACATCAGTAGTACAAACAAATTTTGTAAGTGTAGTCATGTTCAGCACATGTTCAACAAAATATGACTAACATGTTTTGTGAGTGTACTTACATGTTTTAAGTCGACTAACAAGGTGTATGTCAGGAATCGTGTGCACACAAATTCACACATGGATATTGCGAGAAATTAATTGCAATTTTTTATTTTCATTGAAGTTGAGACATGTAAGTTTCTACTTAGAGAACAATAACTCTAAAAAATAGCAGTAACTTTTCTTACATAAAGCTTTTTCATTAACTAATCAAAGTTTATTCTGATGTATTATTACGATAGTTGTCGGGTTAGACCAAATTTAATTAAATTTGTCGGGTAATTCAAATTTAATTTGTCGGGAAACCCCAACTTTATGGCGCACGCCAAACTTTTGCAATTAAATTAGGCATGTTCTTCGTGATGTTGAATTCACTTAATTTTACTGGATTTGGCCATGGTGAGAATAGGACCTCGATTTTATATTGCTTTAATGATGTAAGTACGTACGTCTTTTGTGTGATGTGCAACACGAACAAATTTCCCGATGCGCACGCACTCTGTTCAGGCCCACCCTTACGGGTCGACGTTGACGTTAAACTACAAACGTATTCAAACCGAAATTGAAAAATATTTGTGTAAATGGGTTAGCGTAAGCGGTTTTTTTTGTCCTTGCCATACACTAACTCTAACGGACATTCATCAAGGATGCGTTTTAATGGTTATGAGCACACTGACCCTCCAAATTCAGATTTGAATTATGTCAACCAAACATCGACCGACGTTCCCTTGAGATCGTGTAAAACACATACAAAGTTCGTAGTACAAAAAAGACATCAGAAATTCTCACAAGATCGACATCTTGACCATAGCGTTTGCATATTCACCCAATCGTCGGGCCCAAGGGAATATCATAACAAACGCATCCGAGAACATTTTGTGAGTGTTTTAAGTATTAGTTCCTCTGATAAAATAATTTAAATCTGTTGGCGTTCTGGTCTGATGGTAAGGACGGTGAAAACGACTTTGTCAACATACGTTGATCATGCAGAAAATGAGAGAATGTACATTAACGTTAACATTGACAGGTAAGGGTGGGCCTCACACACTCGCTCTTGTATCAAAAACCACGATAGCAATTTTGCCGTTGCCTCAGGCCCACCCTTACCTGTCAACGTTAACGTTAACGTACATTCCCTCATTTTCTGTACGGTCAACATATGTTGACAAAGTCGTTTTCACCGCCCTACAATCAGACGAGAACGCCAACAGATTTAAATTATTTTATCAGAGGAACTAGTACTCACAACACACACAAAATGTTCTCGGATGCGTTCGTTATGATATTCCCTCGGGCCTGACAATTGGGGCGTTTGTTATGATATTCCCTTGGGCCCGACGATTGGTGAATATGCAAACGCCATGGTCGAGATATGCATCTTGTGAGAATTTCTGATGTCTTTTGTACTAATGTACTTTGTATGTGTTTTACACGATCTCAAGGGAACGTCGGTCGATGTTTGGTCAACATAATTCAAATCTGAATTTGGAGGGTCAGTGTGTTCATAACCATTAAAAACGGATCCTTGATGAACGTCCGTTAGTGTTAGCATAGGGCAAGGACGTAAAAAAACGCTTACGCTAACCCATTGACACAAATATTTTTCAATTTTGGTTTGAATACGTATGTAGGTTAACGTCAACGTCAACCCGTAAGGGTGGGCCTCAGTCAACACACTTGATCTCCACACCCCGGCCTGAATCTAGAGCGGTCATTGCCACCACTCTAGTGCGAACAAGATAGACAAGCAGAGGAATGCTGATGCAAGGTATGGGTGTCGTTTCTTTTTCATTTTTTCAGATTTAAGGGCTAACATTTTCAATTTGCAGCATTCGTGTTTTGTGCCATGGATGCTATCAGCGCCCCAAGAATCAAGCTGGACATGCCGCCAATGTGGCCCTCCTTTTATTGAAAGGAAAAATGATGGGGAGGCAGGTGCACTGTAAGGAAACAGCCTGTGCTCTCTTTTTTGCTTCTGCACTGACCGTTTTTTCCCCTTCTGCACTGACGTGCAATTGCTGACATCTCATTCCTCAGACTGAATCTAGAGAATTGGCTGCTGCCGTCTCACTTGGACGCCCGCTGCTAACATTAAAAAGAAAGAGGGGGAGAGAAGAGCAATGTGAGAAATACTCATGTTTTTGTTTCATTTCTTCAATTCATTTTTCTTTCATGAAATTTTTCCGCAACATCAATGCCACTGTTGAAATTTCAGTCCACAGACTGAATCCAGAGACATGACCGCTGCCAGCCCACTGCTAGCAATGAAAAGGAACAGGGGGAGGTAAGGGCATGATGATCCTTTGATTTAATTTCATATTCCTTTTTTGTTTCACTTTGCCCTTGCCAATGTTGCTAAAGGTTAGCCAGCAGACTAATTCTGGAGATACCACCACTGATTCCTCCTCCTCAGATATCACCCTGCACACAACAGCAGCAACAACAACAACAATAATATAGAAAGCTGAGACCAGGGGCAGAAGGTAAAACAATGATTCATTTTTATTTTTACATTGATTTTTACAGCAGCTCACAATTAATTCATTTCCAGTTAAAGGCCACACCCTCCCTGCATCACATATAATTGATTTGATTTGTTACGTAAAATAAAGTCAATAAACCAAGTTAACATTATATGGATTTTATTGTACTATAATATTAGCACTTGGTTTTTCTATGAGTAAAGTACTGCAGTGATGAAAGTGGTATTTGCTGATGAATGTCAGTAGTGACTGAAGAAGTCTGCATGTTGTAACTAGCTAGCCACAAGTAGCAACATAAGATAGGGATAAGTGTTGACAGATTTGTTATACTTACTTGTAGACAGTGTCGGGAAATACTTACCCCGAAGTAACTAATAACATACAGTGCTATGACTTTCCCTGATACTTTCCTAACACTTTTTTTGTTACTATACTTACGATAAAGTACATAGTACTACACACTCCTAGACGGAGTTTAGCTCTCTCAGACAATGCCGATACTTATAGGTCCCAATAATTCTGGATAGTTGTGGAGTAATGGCGAAAAGCCGTAAAACTCACATCACAACAGGGCACAACATGGAAGAGAGGCCAGATTCATCATGGAATGGATTGTTCTTGTCTGTTTTTTGCCTGATAGTAACAGGCGCAGCTGTGTAATTCATCCTTTTGGTTGTGGCAACAGCTTGGTTCTCAACCGGGACAATTTGGGTGTTGGCCTCCACCTCCATTTGCGATCCTTTGTGCAACATGAACTGGCATGATATGGTACACAACGAAGGAGGACGGATCTGATGGGTGCCGTGTTTGTTTTGCAGCAAGGGAGTACACGGCGGGCGATAATGATCTCCGATTGGATATTGCCATAGTGAAGATTACCAAGGTCTTCACTGAGGATCATGACATTTGCACCATGTGCCTGCTCTTCTACCACAACTGTGGATATGCCTATGCAGTTGTCCTTTTTTACGTGTTCAAACATCAGTTTAAATGTTTTTAATTATAAATTAATTGCTAACTCAAGCCACAATTATCTTTTGTTAGTGACAGTCTTTAGAACATAAAATTAATTATTTAATACCAAAATTAAAACCATTCATAACCCTGTTTCATCCAGGCATCCCTTACAATTTGGCTGGGAATTTGTTTATAAACGTCCAATACCCACTCCGCCACCATTGTTCTGGTTGGCTCCTTAGCAACACCATTTACCATCCCTTCTCCATCAAGCATCCAATCCTACCATTTTTCCCTCATTGTTGTCTTGATGGATTTATTGATACCAACGTCCACAGGCTGACAAAGGTAAGTACATCCCGCAGGGATGTGAATCACCTCAATACCAAGCAATTGAATGCAATTTACGATGTTCCCCATCATGTGCACACGGCACAGGATACACATCAAGGATAAGAGTAGGAACTACACCAGATGCCTTTGCATTCTTCTATGGGACAGGGGCAAGATCGATCCACTTGTTGAATCTTACGAGCAGAACTGTTTGTCTTGTATGGAATGTACACATTGCTGTTCTCCAAAGCGTCTACCTTGGCAATCGCATTCTTCAAGCGAGAATAATACGTGTGGGTCAAACCTACACAAGAACATGCTACGCGATGAGAAACGCCAGTAACAATGATGGTACCGATGACATTGATGAAGTCCCTCTTCTCTTTAATATGGTACCATTTGTGGCGGGGTTGTTCCCCTGCCAATGCAATGACAGCAGAAGAAACCACACGGATTACAATGAGGAGATTGTGAAGTATAGTATAATGAGCTCAATTAATTCTTTATCACTTTTCCATCATTGCAAAGATTGCAGAGACAGAGTTCCTTGAGTTCATGGAGATGGACTTTAATTTGGCTGGATGTAAAGGTGGGCGTTGAGTGTGGGAATGAACCATTCAGTGCTTTACTCCATATGCCCCAGAGGGCCTTGTGATTTGTTGTGATGTAGATACAATATCCCTACCTTGAGGTATGGAGTTAAGGGAAATAAGCTTTTTAGTCAAGCTCATTTGCCCTTCAAAGCATTTTGGCTTATATTTCATCTTTTTATCTCTCTAAGACCAAAACTAAGCGGAGTAGTGGGCTGCGAGGAAATTAAAGTCATATATTTTCGGAATTCCCTTATGCTGTATCAAATGGTATGGTATCATCCGGCATACAAATGTCTCGTACCTTCATACCAAGATAGTTGGTTAGAAGTTGAGGTTCTCTCCTTGGCATGCGGGAATGGAAGGAGTCTCAGAAAGTACCGATTCCCAATCAAAGATTTTTCGTGTTTAAGCCGAACGGCTTACTTTTGGAAAATGGCTTAATCTTTAAAGTAAGCCATTTTCCAAGAGTAAGCCGTTTAGATCCAAAACGGCTCACTTTAGAAATAGGCTTAGTCTTGAAAGTAAGTCTTTCTGATACGATTAAGCCTAATCACATGATAATCAATAACGTTATAACAAGAAAGCTTGAAAGTATGCCGTTAACTGAAGAGTAAGCCGTTCAAGCGTGAAATTGCTTACTCTTCAGAAAACGGCTAATTTTCAAAAGTAAGCCACTTTCTCAAGAGTAAGCCGTTTTTGCTAAAAACAGCTTACTCTTGGAAAATGGCTCACTTTTCCAAAAGAAAGCTGTTGAACAGAATCAGTTAATTGCTTTTAGGAAAATGTTGGGCTAATTAATGATTACAGAACAATCAATGCAACTACAGCACATCTCATGGGCACCATGTCTATAAAAGGCTTAACTTCTATTCCATCGTCGGCCAACCAACTCTGCTTTCACTCTTGCCCATCCTCATACTACATAAGGTAGGTACCACTTCTTTTGTGGAGGTCAAAGGTACCTACGAGTACAGAGTTCAACTACCATATTCTTCATTAATAAGCCATTTTAAATTTAGTTGCCATGACAGAGGCTCTTTTCCCTTGACTCCAACTTTCAATATACCAATTATTTTTCACCTTGTTAACCCTCCAATGGCAACTTGTGCAGAATCCTGCACAAGTTAACTAAAATGACCTTGTTTCACCGTGTTCTAGTCAGTGTCACGGCCTTTCGATGAGTCAGCTGAATTCCTTGCAAAAAAATGATTCTAGATACCCCCATGTCTCCTGACCATCATTTTCGCATTCAACATGCATATTAGTGACACTGGCTATGCAGTAGTATGCAGTGCACAAATACATAGCCGACACTTCATTTTGCGTAAAATCATTCATCATCACATGTTTTGTCATGCAATCGCAACCTGTTGAATCCCGGTTTTCTCCCGATCTCCTGGAGGATTCAGAGCACCTTGATGGTCACACCCATGGCTCTCCTCGTCCAGAATCTCAGGCCTCTCCAGACTTGTTGTATCCATTGCAGTTGACTGATGTTGCCTGTTCTCAAGTTCAGGAGCTTCCAGAGCTTCCAGATCTTCCAGAGTTTCCCCTGATCTCCCATGTCACACATAATCATGAGGCCATCATCAACAACATTGATCTATCCCAACCCCTGTTGGTAGACAATGGTACCAACAGCCGTCGCACACAAAGCCAAATCAGCTTCATGAATCGATGCGTACATGCAACCAAGTCATTCTTTCTTCTGTCATCCAAAGGAAGCCTCTACGATGAAATTGACAATCAACTATACTTGAATGGAAAGATTACTACTGTTCCAAGAAAGGGAATCACAGTCTACAAAATTGTACAGGATACGACTTCTATCCCTCATGTAGTCATCAACGAGTCTCAGCTACGACGCACTATATCACAAGAGGACAAGGAGATGGTGTCTCATCTAAAAAGGGCCCATGTATTATTTGACAAGGTTTACCCTGATGGGCCGAAAACAGGTGTGCTTTCAGTGGGCAAGTCAAGGAATAAAAGGAAGCCTGGTCAGAAATTGTCAGGGGTATCACAACGATCAACTATACCTGACAATGATAAAATTACTCAGGGTCCTTCCATTACAAGCAGACGTTTGACAAATTTGAGAATGGATCCTGTTCTTCGTAATTCTCTACAACCAACTATCGATGCAACTAATGACAGAGACAGAGAGACCGAAGAAATTGACTCCGATGATGAACAATTTGGAGAAGAATTGTTAGATGAGACAGCATGGGAACCTCTAAATAACAATGATCGCCTGTATGGTTAGGTCCCTGACGAAGGGTATAACACTAACAGCATGGAAGAAGATGGTACGTACCCAGAAGAATTTACTTGGACATACAAAGATCCTCCGGAGGAAGGTCTGAACGAGGACTTGTACCGTTACTGTGGTCCTGGTCCGTGTTTGAGACCTCAAATTGCAACTAGGTTTCGCACAGTTCTGGAAGCACGTGGTGTAGCAGGAGGATTCACCTACGAACTAATAAAGAGAATCACAGCAAATTCAAATGCACACGCTTCCAAGCATATCAGAGGGAGTAATTTTGCCGTTTGTTTGTGGCATCCAATAACAGTCGAGGAGATGTTTCATTTCTTAGGTATAATCCTAAAAATGAGTCTCGACAATTTCATCGTTGGTGGCTATCACGCATACTTCAGCCCACCTGTCAAGCTCTTCTCAACCCCCATGCAATCAATCAAGATACATGGTTTTAGTAGTTGGGCTGCGGATGTTATGTCAGAACACCGTTTCAAACAAATTCGTGCAGCCTTTCATCCAGAAAGTGGGGTATCAAGTGTCAGCAACAAGTGTCACCAGTTGCGGGCTTCTATCAACTCATTAAATGAGCATGCCAAACGTGCTTTTGTTCTAGGAAGAGAATGTTCCTTTGACAAAGGTGGAATAGCCAGCAAATCAAGGTATAACCCTGTACGTCAATACAACTCTTCCAAGCCAGACAAATACAGACTTGACTTCTTCGTGCTTGTTAACACCAGTGCTTGAATCAACTTCATTTATAGACAATGTGGACAAAGCAAAAAAATTGGCGGTGGTTTTACTAAAAAAGCTCTATTCAAGAAATGGTATCGCATGGGGGTACTTGGTGTATTCAATTTTATATCTGTCAACGGACGTGTTGCGTGGAATATGGCTGCTTGCAACAATGATGCTGGAATGCGCCGTTTCCCTCTGACAAACTGGAAGTTTTGTCTAATTTTGTGTTAACAAATCATTGCTTTACGTGACGAAACCAGTGTTAATTTTTCACGGGAACACGAACTAGCGACTTCTTCCTCAAAGTTAGAAGGACATAATCCAGGTTCTGTTCCCAATGGATTCAGAGTGAAGTGCTGTGTCTGTCGTCTTGAAGATGGATTTCAATCCATTTTCAGGAAAGAGAATGGAGAAGCAGAGCTAGCAGACATACTCGAAACAGCACAAGATGCACTCTCAAACCGCGGCTTGTGTAGTGTTAGAAATTTAGCGAGTTGCAGCAATCCAAATTGTTTGCTTCATGCACATTCGATTTGTGTTGCGAGCAACAACTTTGTATTCAAACACCCGCAACTAATTGGACTCACATGTTTTAAAATTGAGCATTATCCAATTGCCAATGTACTGTGGAAATCAAATTCCAATTTTTGATACTATGCTCCAAATACTAACAATACTGGCAGGCGTCAACGTGTTCATTCGGTGAGTACAGATCATCCACTATACCATTATTTGCGCAGCAAATATGGACTTGACAAGAAGAAGAGGAAGAGACAGAACAACGACTTGGAAAGAATAATAAAGTATAGGGATAATTTTGTAATAAGAAAAGAATAACGTAGTCATGGTCATAACACTTTACTCTTTGATAGTTTATGACAAATACTTCGTATCACAAAACAATTGCATACTTTGCCAAGGATAACATCATTATTCAACTCTGTCGTAAACCACATCACTCAACTCTTCTAGTTTGTTGGTGCAGTAGAAACAAATTAATTCCAGGAAGACTCGCTATCACAGACAATTGTCGCATTTGTAAAGTCATCTCCAACAAACGTTACAGACCAACCCAAAACATTTGACTCTTGAATTAACTTGCGAACGTGAGAAATTGGATAGACGGAATTTTCAAATGATACACATACTTTCACCTTCATTTTGCTGTCAAAATCAAGAGCACCAACATGTCCCTCCGGAAGTACACCTTCAAAAGATCGTCGTTTGGTACTTCCTCTCCTTCATCGTCGATGTCTCTGTGTCCAGTGTAAGTTCCTGATGGTTCAGGACACAACTGACAATTAAAACAAACTACACATTCTGGGATGCGTACCCGAACACGACATCCCAGGGTTCCAATTTGCCGTAAGATGATTACGCTTGTGAGATGGAGACATGGAGGCACTGAGGGTAGCATGTTCGGCAACCAAACCCTGCCTGTAGAGGAGGACCTTGCATGGGTTGCTTCCGCATTCACGACAGAGCATGTTGAGGGGCACTGGAGAATTGACGAAGACTACAGATTGGTTGCCTGAGTATCTAGACTGGCCTTGTGGTAAGGTCAAAGATGTGAAGTGTGGAAGATGTGCAGGGTGGAAGATGCGCACTGTCAAAGATGTGCAAGGTTGAGTGTACGGTCGAAGATGTGCACAGTCGAAGATATGCACTTGAAGTCAGAGCTAGTCGTAGTCTCCAAATCTTGGAGACAGTGAATGGGGATGTGGGAGCTGACGGGGAAGGAGTGATGCAAGGCCTCACACCGTCAGCCTGCAGAGTGGAGGAGTGAAATGAATTGAGTGAGTTGTAAGGTGAAGAGAGATGATACGTTGAGGTGGGAATGTTGCGTTCAACGCGAGTGGACTGTGGTAAGTGAATATGCCATGATAATCTGTTCAAGAGCACTGAAAAAGGGCTGATCGTGCAAAAATGCATGTACAGCTCTAATGCCTTAAAAGGCCGCAAAAGTTGTAAATATAACTTGTGCGGAATCTTGCACAAGGTAACATACTTTAAGGGAAATCTCCGTTGGAGGGTTAATATCACTACAGTAAAAACTGGATTATAACACCCACCGGGTTATAACACCCACCACTCGAAATGACCCATTTATGACCGATTTCGACGGACATCTACATTTTGAACCACTTCCAGTGCTGTGTTCGCATTTATCATTGCCCCTTTAGATTTGCCTCATCACCCGCAACATCCCCATATGTATAGCTCCCAGTCACTCGGAATATTTGCTGAGTTCCACCATTATGACTAAAAACTCACAACACATCTTTCACACACATTGCTCACATAAATTTTTGTACCATTGTGAGATGTTCTTGATGATTTGTATTGTACGCTACATAAGAAGTAAAAAAATAGAAAAAGAGAGATACTTTTACTTTTCGTCGTGAGGCTGACACTAGCTTGTGTCAGATTATAACACCCACGATAAGTATATTTTATTAATGACCGAGCATTTAAGACGGCACAATACAAAAGAAGCACTCCTGCTCTGTCTTTTGTCCGTGTGACGGACAAAAATGACGTCACAGTTGGAGTAAAAATATTTACAACCTTACATTGATCGAAAGATCTTTTTCCAAGCTTTCGAACGGTGTTCTTATTTTATCCATTTGAACAGTCTTTCACAAGTTATTGTCAGTTGAATACAGCAGATTGGAACGATCCGATCCATTCATTCTTGTAGAAGATTGGTATGCTTCTACAGTAGTACAATACGTCCTCCACTCAACGAAAAAAAGATGAGGACTTTAAGATAAATTAACACGTAGCCCCGTAAATCATAGAAATAATGTAAAACGGAGTATAACGTCTTAATTATTTATGACGTAGGTACCCCCAGACTGCGCACGGATCAATTTTTTTACCCAGTGTCATTGAAATCAAAAATCACTCGTCAAGCAAATTCGCGACAATGATTTCGACGCCATGACCAAACCAACATGATCGTCGATCTGTGGAAATAAATCCCGATGCCCCTTCAAACAAGCAACAAGATCTACCTTTACTGATTAGGTGTCAGATAATAGTGGGGTAATTTGTCAAAGTAAATTATTCTACAACGACCACAGCAGTTTCAAAACGGAACCATCCAAAGCACCCCAGCAGATTCACTCCCAAAACCCTCATCAAGCAATCCCCACAGACAAACCACATTTCTGCTCTAAAACTAGTGGTGGTTGCTAAGAATCCACCTGGAAAGACTTTTCACAACGGGGGAGATGCCTTCATCTTGGCCCCAAACCATGCAGACGGGATCCTCTGTCAATTTGCCTTAGATGGACCTTGCCTGTGCATTTGGAGTGAAAGAAATTGTAGTGAGGAATTGAGTTAGGAGCGAACTGAAAAACAACAGAAGCAACTAGCGTAAGCAATGAACATGCCCACAAAACACTATTCAACAGCAACAAGATCAAGTGTGGACGAGCAAGGAATATTTCACGAAAGCGCAACACAAAATCAATATCAATGAAGGGGACTTTTTACGAAGGCATCAGATAAAGGGACAGTTCAACAACCTCGGCCATGAGAAAAAGAACCAATACAAAGCAGGGGCCGAATGAATATTGACAAGCAAATTTGTAATTTGTTGAACCAAATGAATTGGATGGTCAGTTGGGTGAACATTGCAAGCCAACAATCAATGAACACAACAAACAACAACAATACCAGTAGTCAAAACAATTCCATATTTGTTTGAAGGGGGCAAAGCTTGTTGCATTGAAGACAACTTACTTGACAAACGGACCTACGCTGGATTTAACCAACAGATGAAAGATTTAGAGTACAATTTGGATTGTGGTTAGAGATTGAACTCACGGCAAAATTGGGGCCCGCAGGTCTAGATGATGCACTGGAGTACTTGAGAGAGAGACAGGGGTTGTGGCAGATACTAGAGAGAATGTTACAGCCAGATCATATGCAGAGAATATTGTTGAAAGAAGCCTGGAACAGTTCGATGAGGTGATGGGGCTCAAAGATGGGAGAATCAAGTGGTTGGTTGGCACAAGATAATAAAGTTGCTCAAATGAGCGCAAAAATGAACAAAAGAACTATTGTGAGATACCAACACGACAATGCGGTGGAAGGAGGGTAATGATGATTCCATATGATGATTGAGACATAAGATAAAACAAGAAGAATTGAATCGATATGATTATTGATTCTCATATTGATACAAGACAAAAAAATAATTCACGTGACTGCAACACATTCTTGCAATGAATTAACAATCAACCAGATCCTTTGACGGCAAGTGGTGACACTCCCCAATGCCTGTGAGGTCACCAAACCCCGAGGACGCGAATCTGGTTGATTGCACATTCAAAACACAAAGTGCAATCAGGTTGAGTGAAGACAGCAACAAAACGTAACAAATCAACAGCACGAACAGTGTGCTTACTGTTTTTTATTGCGGCCGCCTCCGGTAGATTTTGAGGCAACCAGCAGGTCAAACCGTCGGAAATGAAGTCCCCTATCGATTGATGTGGAGGGGGGATGGTGGCGATGAGTGTGGAGGGAGCACAAGACGAGACGACATTGGGCAGTGGGAATGTTCATGGTGATGTAATGACGTGCAAAAGGAAGAATGAGAGTGTCTTGGTGGGATTGATGTGACCGAGGGGTAAAAAAATTGATCCGTGCGCAGTCTGGGGGTACCTACGTCATAAATAATTAAGACGTTATACTCCGTTTTACATTATTTCTATGATTTACGGGGCTACGTGTTAATTTATCTTAAAGTCCTTGCTTTTTTTGTTGAGCGGAGGATGTAGAGTTACTTTGTTCGCTCCAAAATTCTTTTTTTAATTTACTCGAAATCATTTTTTTCCGAATCCACTGTCTGGCCGGCTGGGTATCATGATACCTCTAGGATACATAGTGCTCCTATTGTATATAGCCGTCTCATTTGGTGGGTGTTATAATCCGGTTTTTACGGTAGCTTGTCGAACGGTATATAAGGAATCTTTTAACATTCATGGGTATAGTACAGCTTGGAGATGCCTTTTCCTGCCTCCTATGATACTTGGTGACTACCTTTATTTTTGAAAAACATTTAAGATATTTGCTACTGACCATAAAAAATTATATGGCAACCATGGGATTTGCCGCCCAAAATGTAAATTCAGTGGACTCCAATTTTTGAGTGCAGGAGTGTGACCTAAAGGGTTGTATCGCATCTACAGCAGTCGTAGATGCAATACAACCCTTTAGGTCACACTCCTGCACTCAAAAATTGGAGAACAGAACTGTCTGATTGGAGTGAGGGGGGAAGGGGGGGTACGGTTGTGTGGGGAGCGATCGTGACGAGCGGGGGAGATGCGGTTTTTTAGAGTTTTTATTCATGTGATATAAAATAAATAAGCTGTTTTACATAAGCCAAATTATGCGAATAATAGTGTGACGTAGATTTAGTAGTGATTTCTACACTGTGCAGGACCAGCCATCTCCAAGCTGTACTTATGAGCCACATTTTACGGTATGTAGTCCCTAAAAAATCGGGATTGAGCTAATCACCTAATAACTTGCATCAGGAAATTTGACGTATGTAGTAATTATCCCTACGTCAATCAGAATTGATCTGAATTGATCCCGGTCAGGGCACCAAACTGTTTTCAAGGAGCAGTGCCCCAACGGACGAAATTTTTCGCCCAGTTCTAGAACTGGGACATTGCGACAATTGGGATCCCATACATAAAATAAGAGAATTATGCTTGCCTCGATCGTGTTCCGCCCGCCAGTGAATTAACCCTCGAACTTAACTAGATGCAAATCGCATTTAGTTAACACAACTAGATGCAAATCGCATCTAGTTAAGGAAATCGCCTCATTTCACCCTCTTCCTCCCGGTTTAGGGCGAAATGGACCGCACCAATCGATTCCTCGCGCAAAAAATACCCTCTATAGACCCCCATTTCAACATATAAATTATCTTTATCGTCTGCCGACAACTGACACGAAAAAAATTAACAAACATCGCAACCATGCCGCATCCCGACAACGTTGACGAGGCCCCCCTCACCCAAGATTTTCAGGCTCAGTTGCCTGTACTCCCCCCCATCGACGAATCCCAACCCTTGACACTCACCGCCGGTCAGGATTCCAACTCCACCACTCTTGACTCCCGCAATATTGTAGTCACCACTGCTGCTCCATCTCTCGATCAAGACGATCCTTCTGCCAGTGGTTTTTCGTCGTTCCTCGAGGATAATATTCATGAGTCGAACCAGAATAGCTAAAGTTCAATTTCTGTCAAAGAAGATATCTTACATTAGACAAGGGATTCTCGCCAACAAAGACCTCTTTCTTGTTGATCCCACGTCCAATCCCGACATTGACGAGTGAGTCCAATTGAAAGGCATCATCACAGGTGTTCCTTACAAAGGATCCAATGAATACACTATAGAATGGGACACTAGCTCTCTAGAAGTCGCTCTTCCCAAGTCCTCTCTGCGTTTTACTGTTGTCAAGGATGATACAAGCAGAATGGTACTTCTGAAACTGTCCCGTTTTGAATTTTCATACCTACATCCTTCCGGTCCTAGCGGAATTGTCAATATTGGAATCATTTGTCGAAATAGGAAAACTTATAGGAAAAAAAAGACAGAAAACAACTGTCTCGGAAGAAGAGGTTTCGGATACTCCTAACAATAATGACGATTCTATTCTTCGTCGAAATCAGCAATTAGCCAACCTTCGTACCTCCGCCATGGATAGCAGGAGTGCGACTAACAACAATCAACCTAATCGCACCGCAATTTCCACTTGCAATAATAATATTGTGAACAACGAGGAGGATACTGATTCGGACGAGGAGGATGGAATTAATGGTGAATCGGAGGAGATACAAGCGGACGATATGAATCAGGAAGAACTGACCGAAGATAATATTATTCACGGTTATGTCCATGATCCAAACTATGATCCTCAAAATATGGAAGAAGATGGCAGGTTTGACGAGGAATTGGAGTGGGAGTACAGTCATGTACCCACGGAGAATGTTGTGTATCCATCCTACAATGGTGACGGTCCATCCCTACGCCCGTCGGTCTCCAATTGTTTTGATACAGTGATTGACGCATGTGCTGTTGCTGGCGGTTTGAGTCATGATCTTATCAAGCGAATTACAAAACATACCAATGACTCTGTACGCTCGAAGCTGACAGGTTATAAGTTTTATGGGAGGGAATGGCGGAATATCAAAGTTCAAGAGATGTATTGGACACTTGGGATGATAATGAAGATGAGTTTGGTGAAATACGCGTTTGGTGGTATTCGCGATTATTTCATTCCTATAAAGAAGGTTTATCCAACCTCTGAAGGAGTTGACGTCATGGGCCTTGACTCGACGGAGTGGTTCCCCAAACAGTTTTCATATGGTCGGTTCCTTCAAATTAGAGCCGCTCTGCGTCCTGAGTTTGGCGAAACCAACATATCTGACAAGTGTCATCAACTGAGGACAGCAATCAATTACTTGAACGATCACGCCAAGAAGACATTTATTCCGGGTCGTTACCTATCATTCGACGAGGGCGGTATCGCAAATAAATCAAAGTACAATCCGGTGCGGCAGTACAACGCCAGCAAACCTGATAAATACCGCTTCGATTTCTTTGTTCTCGCCAATGCTGCTTCGGGAAATAACTTTGTCTATCACCTAGACGTGTATCAGGGCAAGAATCAAACCAACGCTTTCATCGCGCAAGAGGCAAGTGATTTACCGACAACACAGAAAGCTGTGGTAAATGCTATAATCTCTAGTGGATTGGCAAATGATCCGGATGGTTACCGAGAGATCTACATGGATAATCGGTATTCATCACCCTCTCTTTTCATTCTTCTTCGCGAAAAATATGGAATTCTATCATGTGGAACAATCCGTACCAATCGCAAGGGGTGGGATTATGAAGTGATGAACCTGAAGAAATCAGCTATGCGTGGGGCGACTCTACTGAAGTATGATTCCACAAACAAGATTTTGTTTGGCCAGTGGAATGACGACGATTGACAACATTGTCCTTTTTTGCAGTCGGCGTCGATGCAACTCTTTTTGATTCGAGACGGTCGTCGCCAGTTCCACTGGCGTCGCCTGATTGCCCCGCTTCACGAAAACCAGTGTAGTTACCGTCCTTACTGGGACAGATGGAGCGAATATATTGAACAACACAATCAGGAATTTGCACACGGTTGTGCTTACCCAAAGGGCCAAATTCGGTCGAGACAAATAAGCGATAAAGGTGATTGCGTCGCTTGGATTCATCGAGGGAATCATCAAGTGTAGCCAACTCGCCCAAGAGACGTTCCTTATGCTCTTCTAGAACACATTCAACGCGGCCACAATCTTTGCAAGACATGGTAAATCTCATTGGAAGCGAGCACGGGAGGATGGGAAGACGAATGAATGGGGTGGAATGTAGAATGTACGAAGGCCGACGGTGAGGAAGAGACGATTTTACGCAATTTTATGATGACACGCTGGATCGGATGGATGAACTTTTTATATGGAGAAATATGATGGGGATTACTTGCCACAATAGTGGGTTAACTAGATACGATATGCGTCTTGTTTACTCTTAACTAAATACAAAAGGAATTTAGTCCATTAAATGCCATAATTGTGATCGAATAACTAGATGCAATGTGCAGCTAGTTAACCCGGAATAATTTTTAGAGTGACCTAGTTAACCAGGAATACGTTCTGAGTGCTTTGGAGGGTTAAGTTAATCATGTATTCTGCAAGCAGAATAACCACGCGGCGCCTTGGTCCTCGCTAGTGGGTACGTTCCTGTGTGGGTAGGGGTGAGTAGGTAGATAGGGACTAGACAACTAACAGCTAGTAAAGTACTCTAGTAATAGAGGTAGCGCTGGTAGTGGAACAATGTCCCTAAAAAACTGGGTTATGAGTACTAGGACCTAACGAAGGGTACCCAGCCATAACCTACTATACCCTAGCCTAGCTCGTCGCTAGTGCCTTGGAGGTTAAAACCGACGGGAGGGGATCAATTGGAAGATTGATCACTGTGGGATATTGTGAGGAAACATCCCGTGGGTGATATTCTGCGGGATGAGGGGACCTTACGAGAGTTCGTGACGTGAGAAGTGACACATCAGTCACCAGGTGGTGAGGGAGAGGGCCAGACAAGGGGATGGCCTCTGTGGGTACTTCGTGGGGTCAAGGAACCCGTAACTGGGTCGTTTAGGGCGATGCCCTGCAACGGACATGGGGAGAGAGGGTATGACACAGGCATGTGCCAGGCCACTCGTCCCTAAGTCTATCAAGGATATTCTGCGAGCAGAATAACCACGCGGCGCCTTGGTCCTCGCTAGTGGGTACGTTCCTGTGTGGGTAGGGGTGAGTAGGTAGATAGGGACTAGACAACTAACAGCTAGTAAAGTACTCTAGTAATAGAGGTAGCGCTGGTAGTGGAACAATGTCCCTAAAAAACTGGGTTATGAGTACTAGGACCTAACGAAGGGTACCCAGCCATAACCTACTATACCCTAGCCTAGCTTGTCGCTAGTGCCCATGAGTGCTCCGCTGCGGGAGGGTGTGCGAGAGTCATGTGTGAGCATGGCAAGAGTGACACAATGCCACAAAAGCGACGGGGTAGGTAGAACCCAGGAGAAGGTGCCCATGAGAGAGGAGCAGTGGAAAAGAAAAGAAAAGAAAAAGAAAAAAGGAGGGATGCGAAGAGATATCGCGTGGGATGGAAAGTAAGACCGGGTAGAGATGGCTGTTAACTTTATGCTGCTATGGCAGTAAGGACATCCTCGTGAGGTTCCAATGGTCGCAGATCAGCAAGGGTGGGAGGAGTTATGTCAAGGCTGAGCGCTTTGGAATGCTGATCGGCAGTGTAAAATGTATTTCGAAGATACATGAGAAAGGAGTCGCTCTTCCAACGGAGGCGATTCTTGATGAAGGAGTCGGAAAACCGTGCCCGGTGGAGGAGGTTAGCCGCGGTGACGCGGATTGAGTGAGGGCTCCAAAGTTTGAGCTGAGGGCTGGTAGAAGGGAGCTTGTAGACCTGTTGGGCCACTGAGCGGAGGAAGCTGGTCACTGCATGGCCGGTGATTTGCCGACGGGATGTGGGCTTGCCGTGAGCGTAGACGGCGACCGGGCGTAGGGCTGGGAGGTCAAGTCGTTTGGCACGTTGGGCAATGCGAAGCATGGCTGCCACCGGACACAGGACGGTGTTCGAAGTGCATTTGCCCTAAGTAATGGTCTGGTAGTTGTCGTTGTTCTTCTGACGACGATGGAGAATGGTGCTATAGCTCACCTGGTCGAGGGACAGAGCGGAGACGGCGTGAAGTCGTATGCCGTCAGCGTCATAGAAGGAGAAGTCTTCTGCAATAAAAGAGACCGCGTCCGGGCCAGACCATAGAGGGTCCTTGATCTTGGAGTATGTGGTGTGGTGGTCATTGCACCATTCGCTCTTCGCGGCAGCCGGTGTAACGGCCGAGGAAGATCCAGTCGCAGAGAGTGGCAGTAAGGCTGTCCGAGCAGCCGACTGAGCACGCCCGATGATGGCTGTCATCATGGGGTCGTATCATTTCCCGGCGGTTCGGGACGCGTTCATACTTGCGAACCGCGTCGGTCATGAGGGCGACATAGTCGATTGGCACTCCGAGGCGAGGCGAGGGGAGTCGGCGGTCAGTGTGGCACCGAGTGGCTTGCGCGACGTACCCCATGAGGGTGGAGTGGCGGATGAAGAAACCATCGCCTTTTATTGTCTCGCCCCGGATGAGCGACACCACGTAGCAGGCGAGGATGAAGTTCCGTGCCTGGAGGGTGGAGGAGGGGCAACAGGGGTCGGGAAGCCCTATGCGCGAGCACCAGGAGAGGAAGTGATTCTTCCGGGTTCCATCAGTAACCGCTTGTTTAGCGCGATGGGATTGATGCAGACGCCCTGCAATAGAGCATCCATAATGCATGAGATGAGATCTGCACTCGGGTGGAATTGACGACAGCCAATGAGCTCCTTTTGGGTCTGGAGGAGTGTAGGGAACGAGGTGAGAAGTTCGTTTATGTTGGAGAAACGGGATAAAGTATCCGCGACGACATTCTCCGAGGTAGAGATGTGGGAGGTGCGGAGGCCCACTGGGTTCCGCATCAGGAGGGCGGCTTGTAGGCGGCCGAGGGCGCGCCCAGAGAATGAGACGCGGGAGCCCTTCTGGGCCCAAGCTTCGCTGGATGAGTTGTCCGTGCGGATGAGGACCACAGGATGGGGGTCGGCACCGAGGTCAGGCGGGCGGTGAGCGATGGAGTAATAACTAGCTAAAAAAGTTATTATTATGGCAGCATACTCAAGAACATTGATGTCTATGAGGTTACCTGTACTGTTGTTTTTTAAGTACTTTAGGGTGCGGCTTCTGACAGAAGGTGGCCACTCGAGGAACCACCAGAATTGGAGGTCACTAGAGTAACCCCCGGCTGCCAACAGGCTAGAGTCACTGAATGCAGTGCCGAGGGGCGTGCGGTCAATGAGGTGGCTGATTGGGGAGGAGGTGGGTATGGTCGGATCGTTGAGAGCATCACAGATGAGACCGAGTTCTGCTCGCAGAGTGCGACTGATGAAGTGCCGGGTGGTGGAGTGATGCAGGGCGCGAGCGGATTCGGCCTGGTAGAAGGAAGCGAGGAGACTTGCTTGGAGGGGAGGGAGCGAGGGCGCCTGCTTGATTTGTTTCAGAGCAAAGCGGAAACTCTGGCTCGTAGAGATGAGGTGGGCTCGGTTGACTCGCAACGCTGAGGCCAGAGATTGGTACACATGAGGCATGATGTGTCTGAGCCAAGGGGCGGTAAAGCTGGCATGTCCCAGTTGTCCTGCGAGGGTTTCGGCTTCAAGGACAGTGAAGCTGCGCCGATGGGGTCCCCAGGCGGAGGAGAGTTTTTCCCGGAGGGGGTCCAGGAAGTCTGCTGGAGTGTCAACAGTCAGGCGACGTGTGTCGATGACGTGACCCAGGATGCGGTTGATGGGCGCAATGGTCATTTCTTCGAGTTTGTTGAAGGAGATGGGGTCCTGGCGGAGGGCCAAGGCGGAAGGGCCGAGGAGGATGAAGATGGCCTCGATACTGGCCGCTGCAGCTCGCTCGATGCGGTTTTTTTTGAAGAATTCGATATATATACCGTCATCGACGTAAACTGAGTGAGGGGTGGGGGCAAGGGTGCCGAGGGAGGTGCGTGGAGAAGGGAGGTTTGGGTCACGCATTGACCGGGTGAAGGCCGATCCGTGGGTTTTCCCCAGAGATCGGTCCCATTGCAAGCGGTCGAGGTACTTGCGGTGCTTAGTGCACAGGGTGTTGTCGTCAAACAGGGCGGTAGCTAGGTGTTCGAGGACTTGGCGGACTATTTCCCAGTTGGCTGGGCAGAAGTCAGCGCCGAAGGGTTGGCCGCAGGAGAGGAAGAGTTGATCCGCAATGATGTAGGAGAATGCGCCCAGGATGTCCGGATGTAACTTGATCTGGCGAAAGGCGGACTTGACATCATTTGCGTGAGAGATGATGTCGAGGTTAGGGGAGTCCGCCCGCAGAGTGTAGATGCGTGTGAGGATTTCATCTTTGGTGGTGCCGAAGAGGCAGGGTTCTTCCGACCCCAAGGGAGTGGAGGTCATCATATTGATAGGAGTAGACCACGGCGTGTAGCGCCGGGAGGCATCGAAGATCTGGCGGTCTTTTTTACCCGGTTTCTCCAGGATGTGTTGTGGAGTGAAGAACAGGTGAGGAGCGAACCGTGCTATCCAATGAGGTAGGGGAATAACAAAGTTGTTTCGGTCTTCCTTATTCATGGTGGCTTGCACCTGGGGGAGCTTCTTCACAATAGAGGGGTGGTTGCGGCGCCAGTGTAAAAGGGCGTTAGCCCGAGAGGACTCGGCTACGAAGTGGTTAGGGCAACCAGTAAGCATGACACGAGCGTATTTAGTAATAAGTTCACTACTTATGTTAAACTTATGTAGTGTAGAGAGCGTGGAGTGGACTTCGCGGTACGCGCCGGTGTAATTGTTACCTAAGTAGCGAAAGAGGAACGATGTGTCCAGACGGTAATGGAAGAAACATGCTAGCATGGCGTACTGCTTGGTAGATGGGATGGATGTCTGGGTGGCCCAGGCGGGGTTAGGATTCCGTATCCAACAAAAGTCGTACTGGCGGAGAGAGATGTAGGAGATGGCCAGGTGGAGGACCAAAGGGTGGGTGGCCAGTAAGGCAATGGTGGTGGTGACATCGACGAAACCAGACTGGAGGAGAGGGAGGAGGCAGGTTTCAATGAAGCCTCTTGAGTAAATGAATGGTTGGAATCCGGCGGCCAAAGGCGGTACAGAGGAGGGTAGTCCGGGAAGGAAGGGAGGAGGTCCAGGGACTCTCCCGGAGAATGTCGTCGCGGGAGGCAGTAAGCCTCGAGTAGAACTGCTCACCGAGTGAGGCGGCTGTTGTATCGAAGTCGGCCAAGCCGAGGTACTTCTTGTTGAACTCGTCAAGGTGTCGACGAGTGGCAGAGGCAGCAAAGGTAGGTTGCCGCGGAGGAGGGGTTGGAGGCAGCGGCGTCGGAGGCGGCGCTGTTGTAGGTGTGCTAAGCAAGGGGAGGTGCCGCTGAGGTGATGAGAGGCAAGGTGTGGAGAGAATAGCATCAGAGACGGGCTGTGGCGGGGTAAGGGTGGGTGGGTGCCTTACAGGTGTCCGCGGTACCGCAACCGGCGTGAACCGACTGGGAGGGCGAAGATCGTTGGAGCCGAAGGACCAACGTTGGCGCAGGTGAGGGCTGCAACTAGTGAACAAATATGTAAGACTAGATAGAACGAACTAAAACAAGCTAAAGGGTTAGACTAATAAATTAGTATTTCTTACGCGATTTTTAGGGTCTTGACGACAATGTCATGAGGGACAGTGTCGTCGTTGAAGAGGAGGCCATCCGTGTCACGGATGACCTTGATCCAAGCCTCGAGGGTGGACTTTGGCCACTCAGAGGGAGGAGAGTGAACCATGGGGCAACGGGGGTTGGAGCAGGTGAGGCCCTTCCGTGCGTGCATGAGGCAGACACGTTTGGTCTTGTCGGCCTCAGGAGGGTGGGGCATCTTTCCCTCCTTGGACCAGAGGAAGAAACTCCCGCCCTGGCCCTTGGTTGCCGGGCCTTCTTGGGGTCCGGGTACAGAGGAGAGTGAGCTCGTGAGGGAGACTTCTTGAGTGCCTTGGCGGGAGACCTTCTGGGCTTGGTCATTCTCGTAATTGGTGCCGAAGAAGACAGGTAGGGGCACTGTCGGTGCCAGAGATGATCTTTTGGAACTTGTCCGTGGTGTCATTGACCAGGTCAATGGCCTCGAGTACTTGTCGGTGGGGATCGACGCCTACTGGCGCGGAGAATCTTGTTGACATTCATGGGGTCGGAGAACCCCAGAGGTGGCGAGGATGGTCACTTGGTCGACGACCGAAGTGAGCCAGAGGAGGATCGGGTCGGGCTCCCGGTGTACAGTTTGAAGAACTGTCTAGCCTTTCGTAGGTGACGAGGTCAGCGAGTTGATGGAAGGTGCGGAAGAAAGGTGTTCTCCGTGTTGTAGGGGTGTCAGAGCCGGGCCCAGAGTTGGCGTGGAGCCGAGGCTTGGTACCCGGCGCAGATTGGCCATCCAGGCCGCAAAGGCCTGGGGAGAGGAACACCGTTGTGCCCGTGGGCGGATCTTCTTGTCCAGCTTGGAGAGGTTAGCAGGCGTTCCGCCCAGCATTTCTTCTCGTGAAGCGGAGGGGCGAGGGTTGGACTCCGCGTTCGAGGGGCTAGGGACTTGGAGTTGGGTACCAGGAAGAGGTACCGGAACTTGCGCCCGTCGGTGAGCGGTGGGTCAATGTTAGCGAGGGAGTACTCGAACTTGCTTTGAGTGAGGAGGCGAACCTGAAGTGGGTCGACACGACCCTGGTCCCAAGTAGAGCGCCAGGCAGAAGTGGTTGTGGAGGGAGAACCTGTCCATCATGGACGATGAAGATATGGACATGGCGGAGTTGGCCATCTTGGTGTCCTTGATATTTTCGAAGATGCCGCCTTTTGAGGAGTGAGGGTTTAGGGTGGAATGTGCCGCCCTGGAATGGGAGCTACAGCAAGGAGAAGCGAGCTCGGCGGTATTCACCAGAGGAGAAGGATGTCGTCGTCGCCCTCAGTGGAGAAGAGACGGATCCATCGGAGGCCCGGGAGACGGGGGACCTTTCGGGAGGAGCTCTTGGAGAGCAGCGGTGGTGACTACCTGGAGTGGGGGTTTGTTGAGGAGATCAAACGGCTAACCAGGGCACCTGAGGGAGGAGAGTAGGCGAGGAAGATTTCTTGAGGCTCAGTGGTAACCCTTCGAGAAGGAGAGGAACAACGGCATCCGGTGAAGACGGGACACCGCTGGAGTGGGAAGAAGTCTTTTTCGTGAGGGGGCTACCGGCTAACGAAAAAGCGGCGCCTGAATGGGAAGGGACCCACATGATGAATGTGAGTCGGCCACCCCCTCGCTGCCCTCGCAAAAGATTGTTCTCGAGAAACAGTCAGTGCGCCCCTCGCTTGTGGGTCCAACGGACTGTCGTTCCCCGCTCAAAGAGGGATGGGAATCAGAAAGACAGGGAGAGAGAGCAGGAGGAAAGGAGCTCCGTTTGGGAGGGCAGGACAGCTGCCAAACCGGAGAGCTGGGAACCATCCCGGCGTGGAGTGAAAACGGGATGCAGTTCTTGTTGGGCCCGAGGCATGGGAAAAGGTTGAGGGACCGGAGACGATGGACTTGCGGGAGAGCAAAGGGGCGACCTTGCGTCGAGGAAGGGGTTCAGGCGGAGAAAGAAAGAAGTGGGTCGACCCATGAGACCCGGAGGAGGTCTTGTTCCGCTGTCCTCGGAGTCGGAAGAACCAGGTGTCTGAACAACCTTGGAAGGAAAAATGGAGCTTAGCGTGTCTTTTGTCGTTGAAGGGGCGTGAAACGCCCGGGAAGATAGTAGAATCTTGGAGGGTGCCGGGCGCTGCTTTGTAGATGCGCCCCACGATGAGGCAGTGGCTGCCACCAAGTGGCAGTGGGAAGAGAACACGAAAGTCAGTGATGTACTTTGTGGTGGTGCCAAGTAGCACATGGCTCCTAGAGAAGCTGGAGGAGAGAGAGGTGCGTGAGTGAGGTCGCGAGGGCCGAGATGGAAGCAAGGAGTGTCGGGGAGAT
>JABMIG010000279.1:175000-177500 GCA_013187285.1 Cyclotella cryptica | reverse complement strand
CACCTCAATTGTTGCTTGATATCATCCCATATGTCATCCCAAAGAAGAGTCTCTGTTTCCCAATTCCAAAAGTCTTCTGTCAAGTCTTCATAATGCTCAATTGTCCCCATCAACCTCCATGACACTTTAGATGAATTTGCCTTAGTGTCATCAAAATAGTCTCTGCATTGCCAGATTGACACGGATTGCACCAACTTGATAGAGACAATAAAACATTTCCTCTGGCATTTTCTCATGTGACATAATTGCAGGTGAGAGTGGAGCAAATCTCACATCAGAAGGGTTGTCATGACAAAACATCAGAAACAAAATAATGGATCGATCAATGTCATCACCATCACTGATATATTATCTGAGGGTTGCAAACTTACCTTTGACTTTATGTTCAGAGGACATAAAATTCCAAAGTACAAACATTCTATCAATATGAATGTATATGTTGGATCCCATTAGGGCACCGTCCCAGTTCTAGAACTGGACAAAAATCGTCCAGTTCTCGAACTGGATGTTTTTCTCCCATTGTGACACTTTGCCTTGAAATCGTTTGCTGGTGCCCCAACTGGGATCAATTCTGATCAAGGTAGGGATAGCTAGTATGCCAAATTTTCGAGGTACATTATTAGATTACCACTTCATCGGAAGAATTTGACGCATTGCGCAATTTTAGTGTGCCCTCTACTTACTAGAGGCTACTTAGCAGAGCATAGCCCGTATCACATCTACGCACAATAGTAGTGCCAAAATGGGGATATTTTCATCGCCCCATTAGTGCATCAGTGCCCTGATGGGACTAAGCTGTCGTCCCAATTAAGGCACTGGTGCCCCAATGGGGTTCGAGCATCACCCCAGTTCTAGAACTGGTCGCCTGTTCTAGAACTGGAATTTTATCATGGTCCCAGTTCTAGACTGGGGTGTCCAGTTCTAGAACTGGGCACCCCATTGAGGCACGGTGCCCCAACGGGAGAAAAATGTCCAGTTCTAGAACTTGACGAATTTTTTGTCCAGTTCTGGGACGGAACCCAAATCCAACATATGTATCATCCATTGCAAACAAAAACATCTTTGTGACTCCCTCACAGTCAAATATATCATTGTAAGAGCATGATAAAGGGGAAAACTTAATCTTCTGATACTGTTTACATCATTTTTGGACTTGATGTTGAAAGTGAGTGATGTTCATCCCCCCAAAACTCAGTCCACAGACTGAGTTGACGTCTGCACCTTGTTGCCAGCGATATTGGCAGCGGTGTGATATAGTAAAGAGGTGAGTTGCATTGAATACAATTATTTTTACAATTGTCTTGACTACATCTAATTTTCAATTATTTTATTTCAGGCCAGGCACGGGAACAGCCGAAAGACTGAGTTTGGCATTTTGCCTTGTTGCCAACAATGTTCGGCAGAGGCATGTAAATTTTATGGTGAGTTATTGAAGTCAAGCTATATTACAATTGTTTTCATTTCAGAAAAGTTTCAATTAAATAATTAATTTTCTTCTACCTTGTGATAATATTGTCCACATTATCGTTTTCATCTTGGAGCAGCTTGGGGCTGATTTTGGCACCTGTGTCCTTGGTGGGCGATGTGTTGTGTGGGCTCCTAAAATATGTTAATGTAGTATGTTATTATTAGTGGAGATAAATTACACATACTCTATTATTGTAGTCCAACAGTGGGTCGCCCTCCCGGTAATCCTCCTGTAACATTCCGGTAGCCCTCCCGTATGCTCCGTAACCCTCCGGTACTCTCCGGTAGCCTTCTTAACCTTCCGGTTACCCTCCCGTACACTTCCGGTATGCCACCGGTAAACATTTTTAGCGTCTAAGTAAAGCAGTTATAGCCACTAATTAGATTGGTATTGATTCTAAGACTTACTGAGAAGTCTGTTTTCCTGTAAAAGTACCAATTCCTATCATACAGAAAAAACAGCTCCTCTTGGTCTCAAATTTCCGGTAACCTCCGGTAGACTCGGTAACCCTCCCGCACACTAGTGTACCGGAGGGTTACAGAAGTGTACCGGAGGTTACTGAAGATACCATTCAGCTCGTAACCCCGTACACTCAAGTGTACGGGAAGTTACCGGTGTTTTTCATTTGCAGTGTAGTGAAACGGTGGTCAGAAGTGCTGCAAATGACTTGAGGTGTAGTACTTTGTTCTACTATGTACTTTCTATTGCCCACATTTCCATCTTGTCTCTGATTTGTTTGACACCCACACTCATCTGCAAACAGAATATAAGCAGGGTGATCTATTGTCATTTCTTGGAGTAATCCAAACCCTTCACTCTCTCCCACTTCATTTCCTTCACGGTCCAGGTATACAGGATTTGCACGAGGTGAGGCTTTGTTTGCCTCAATCATTTCATTGCATATGTACTCATACATTTGCTTTATGTTTGACAACTTCGTCCAGTCTGCACAACTCAATGCAAACTTCTCTCCCTTCTTTGAAGCAATCTGACTGGCGTGCCGCTTCTTGAAGCCCTGTCACCAATTTTTAC
>JABMIG010000279.1:0-170000 GCA_013187285.1 Cyclotella cryptica | reverse complement strand
CTCTTTTTGACTCCAGAATACTCACATACATTATTCATGCTACCATACATGTTGTTCTTTTAATTTTTACCTTTTTTGTGTTTTTATCTTGCCTTCCAATCCAAATGCTGGAATCATGTTTCCTTCTATGTTGTTTTGTTTTACCGTACAAATTATCTTAATTATTACACAACAACAATAAAGTGACTACACTTGTTAGTAGGATTGGTATCAGTAGAATGGGATGTAGAGATTACAAAAATGTGTATAGGAGGATGATAGAAGAAGATTTGATCGGTATTTTATTGACCCAATTGGAAGTAGAGAATATATATTTAACAAAAACTTTCATGCTGGATGCTTTGAAGGAGAGACTGTTTTATTGATAACAAAACTGTCAATTGCTGATGAAACAAATACTTTGAGTGGACAGGCAAATGATCTGGCTAATACTCACAGATTATCCAAAGAATAGATGATTACATATAAGGCCATTGCCATTAATATGGAGTGGGTGAATTGGGAGGAAGAAATTGTATATGGAATGAAACTCCTGGAATTGCGTTTCCCCATAACAAAAACAAAAGCATCAAAAACTCACTTAACTGATGCTGCACGCACCAATAGTTTAAGTGGATGGAGACATGGCTTTCACATTTGACAATGGGGTTCGCACCACATGACCCAGTCCAGACGAAGATCGTTCCATTGACTCCATCACCTTTTCCTTGTCTGACTTGGCAGCATCCACTACCATCGGGGTGGTGGAAATTGATATTCTTTGGACCGCGCTTCTTTGGTCTAGGGAGATGGGTGTGGTGGTCTTGGTGGATTTCAAAAAAACTTGTACTGATTTCCCAATTGCTCCACACTTCAATACTGCATCAGCACTTTGCATCTTGCAAAATTTGTAAATAATTCGCCTACAAGTGCGAACTCTTCCAATTCAATCTTGGTTTGAAAGTTAGAGATATCGTTGTTATGTGAAGGATCATTAAAGATCTCCTTCATTTGCTTAATAGCATCTCCAGATGGTGGATTACGATTGCTCATTATTTCAACAAACATAAGGAGCTTATGACCAGAACTTAGTGCTGGGTGAGCGGTCCGTCTCAAAATTTCAAATTCCAATTTTTAGATTCTGGTGAAAAATTCAGTAATCAGAACTTGTCACTGGTTACTGACCGGAATTCCAGGACTGATAACCAGAACCAAAATATTGATTAAGTTAGGGAAAAAAATATAAGTTCCAACTTATTTACCAAAGTATGAGTTGGTACTGTGTGTCCCGCCAATGTCCTTTTGATTTTACCTTGATGCCCCTCTGATTCCCCGTGTGCACTGAGTGTGAAATAAGGGGTGGTGAGTTTCTTATGAATTGAGAGAACTAGGAAACCAACCAGATTTATATAAAGACCTATGCATATTGGTATGTTGCTGTTGAGTAGGAGAATTGATCAATGATGGTTTTAGAATGTTCGGGGTCCGATTTAATGGGTAAAAAACAAAAATGTCACGAAAATTGGGGAAATATATCTTATAATCCGTGGACTTTTATGAACCAAGATTTACGGTAGATTACAAAATTACACACCTCAGATGTAGACTTAAATAGGAATAGTAATAATCTTGATTTTACAATAATTTCTCTTCAAAACAAAAATCTAGAAGGGAGAGCTATTTCGTAAATGTGTTCGTGCAACATTTCTTCCACAATTAGGGCTGATCAGGTGCTGTATAAATCATAGCGGCTGAATTTTGAGCTCTCCTTGAAAAAAATCGGGTCATCCATGTTTTCACTGTAAAAGGTGATTTTAAGTATATTTTTTGTCACAATCACATTCTGCGAATGTGTTAGATGATGTTAGACATGAGTTAACCATTTTCTTGCCAGTAGTCTCTTTTTGACTCCAGAATACTCACATACATTATTCATGCTACCATACATGTTGTTCTTTTAATTTTTACCTTTTTTGTGTTTTTATCTTGCCTTCCAATCCAAATGCTGGAATCATGTTTCCTTCTATGTTGTTTTGTTTTACCGTACAAATTATCTTAATTATTACACAACAACAATAAAGTGACTACACTTGTTAGTAGGATTGGTATCAGTAGAATGGGATGTAGAGATTACAAAAATGTGTATAGGAGGATGATAGAAGAAGATTTGATCGGTATTTTATTGACCCAATTGGAAGTAGAGAATATATATTTAACAAAAACTTTCATGCTGGATGCTTTGAAAGAGAGACTGTTTTATTGATAACAAAACTGTCAATTGCTGATGAAACAAATACTTTGATTGGACAGGCAAATGATCTGGCTAATACTCACAGATTATCCAAAGAATAGATGATTACATATAAGGCCATTGCCATTAATATGGAGTGGGTGAATTGGGAGGAAGAAATTGTATATGGAATGAAACTCCTGGAATTGCGTTTCCCCATAACAAAAACAAAAGCATCAAAAACTCACTTAACTGATGCTGCACGCACCAATAGTTTAAGTGGATGGAGACATGGCTTTCACATTTGACAATGGGGTTCGCACCACATGACCCAGTCCAGACGAAGATCGTTCCATTGACTCCATCACCTTTTCCTTGTCTGACTTGGCAGCATCCACTACCATCGGGGTGGTGGAAATTGATATTCTTTGGACCGCGCTTCTTTGGTCTAGGGAGATGGGTGTGGTGGTCTTGGTGGATTTCAAAAAAACTTGTACTGATTTCCCAATTGCTCCACACTTCAATACTGCATCAGCACTTTGCATCTTGCAAAATTTGTAAATAATTCGCCTACAAGTGCGAACTCTTCCAATTCAATCTTGGTTTGAAAGTTAGAGATATCATTGTTATGTGAAGGATCATTAAAGATCTCCTTCATTTGCTTAATAGCATCTCCAGATGGTGGATTACGATTGCTCATTATTTCAACAAACATAAGGAGCTTATGACCAGAACTTAGTGCTGGGTGAGCGGTCCGTCTCAAAATTTCAAATTCCAATTTTTAGATTCTGGTGAAAAAGTCAGTAATCAGAACTTGTCACTGGTTACTGACCGGAATTCCAGGACTGATAACCAGAACCAAAATATTGATTAAGTTAGGGGAAAAAATATAAGTTCCAACTTATTTACCAAAGTATGAGTTGGTACTGTGTGTCCCGCCCAATGTCCTTTTGATTTTACCTTGATGCCCCTCTGATTCCCGTGTGCACTGAGTCCAGTGAAATATTCAGGGGTGGTGAGTTTCTTTATGAATTGAGTAGAACTAGGAGTAACCAACCAGGTATGTTTACAAAATCAGACAATTATTCAGTTTGCTGAAAAAATCACCATGTCAATGCTGTGGGGGGGGAATTGAAGGGGTTTTTGAATTTTGGGGGCCGGATTTAATGGGAAAAAAAAAAATGTCACGAAAATTGGGTGAGAAAAGCAAACTATATCTTATGCAATCCGTGGCATCACTTTTATGAACTCAATTGACTTTTCGGCTTAGATTACTTAAAATCCCCTAGACTGTCACCTTCATCATAGGCATAAATCCTAAACCCAGGCACTTGATTATTTTTGTAAAACTTTTTAACATCCAATAAAAGTCCTTCCCACCAGCACTGCTCATCTTGTAGAATTCATTACTACTTGGATCATTTTCAAGGCAACTAATGTCCTCCTTATGCCCATCCTTTTCCCTTTTCTCTCTTCCTTTCACTATTCTTATCCAGCTTTATCAAACTCCCACATGTGAACGCATGAGCTTCTTTGAATCAGGATCATACCAAGTAAGTTATCATACTTAGCAAAAAACCCTTGCAGCAAACTTCCTGTCTCCAGCACTATTGAATTGAACTCTCTCCCAACCTTCTTCACATGCCCTGAAAAGTCTTGCAACTGTCATTGAAATCTCCAAAGTTTGTTGTGAGCAGATTTTATCATAATTCTCAAAGTCATCATCCTCCCACAGTTTTCTAGCCTCCAGAGACTCCACTCTCCGCAAATTCTGCCTTCTCATAGCTGTAGGCTGCTGTGATGCAGGACAACTTCTTGGCCTTGTCTGTGGAGAGGTTGCCATGCTTGCCCTTCTTGTTCCTCTTCACAGCTTTCCAATGGCGCTCTGCCCCTCCCATTCTTGTTGATTTGGATGTCACATAACATGCAAGCTTACCAGATACTTTGGTGAATGGATGTGAGTACTTGTGATGCCATACATGTGCCACCTGAGCTATAACAAGGCAAAAACGAAATATTAGACAGTACAAAGTCTAAAATATACAAATATGGCAGCTAACCTTTTTGGCAAAGCCATACATGTCCTTCATTGGGCAAATAGCCATCACCTTTCCAAAGAGAAGAGATACAGTGTGCTCCACCCCGATAGAAACAATGCATCAAGGAAAGCACTGTTCAATCAATTAACCTGTCTTCTAAACACTACTAGTACCATCATATGAAATCCAATCAAACAGAGTTTCATCTCGATCAAGCAAACACATTTTAGGCAACATTTGTTGGCAGATATAATAGGCATCTTTTCTCTACCTTCACGTATGTGTCTACTACAATCAACAATGTCAAGAACACAATTGGGATTACCACCAAAGCAAGAAGGATATTTATCATTGGAATTTTCCCAATGCTTGCTCCATCATCATTTCTACCCAACCCAAAAATATTGACATTGGTGAGAAGCCACAATGGATGATGTTTGGTAGGCTGTGTAGTTTGCATCAAGTAATGCCCACTCATCTCTCTCCTTCTTGGTTGCTTGTAGAAGTTGTTTGTGTTCCTTGCAAAGACAAGCATCCTGTTCAGTATGGGGCCACTCAGAGAGATGGGATGGAAGTGCATTAGCGGTAATGAAGTGGTTGAGAAGCTTGGCATCACATTCCTTTTCAGCAAGAGACAAAATGAAACGATGAACATCCTCTGCTCTCTTAGCACAAGCTTTGAAGTTTGCTATCAAAAAGGCACTGAATACCTTTCTCCACTTGGGTGGAATCATCTTACAGCTTGTGACATCACTACCGCCTCCAGAAACATGAACCACTGCCTTGGTATGATTCCATTTAGACCACATTCCATTGCAGAAGTGACACTTCCATACCTTCCTCCCTGTCTGAGGGTGAAAACTTTTCTCTACCTTCCCAGTTTCCCACACAGTCTTGAGGTGTGTTGGTATTCCATCTGTTCTGCTTTCTTCTTCAGGAACTTTAGCAAGAACTTCTTCAAGTGAATGGAGTTCCAGATTAGACAGATCACTCTCTTCATTCAAGTTACCTAAATAGTGACCTCGATGGGCTGACATAGTGTTTGATTTGCTCACAGGGGTAAAGCTTTCAACTCCACATCAGAATAACAATTTAATTGTAAAACAACTGGGGAGAAATATGTCAAAAAGAAAAGAGATACTAACTTTCACAATAACTTCTCTATTAGATTTGTGAGCAGGGTAATGTCAGCGACGGGTTGTAGAGAGAGGGCAGGCCATCAACATAGAAGACAGAATAACAATTTAGTTATAAAAAAACACACAAAGAAAAAGGAATCAGAAGACATACTCTTCGTCACTCCGTTCTCTATGGGATTGCAAGCAGGGAATGCAAGTGGCAGGTTCTTGTTGTCTGAGTAATGCTTGAAAAGGGGTACACCGGTTATTTGACAAGTTCTTCCTGTTAAGTTTGGGTGAATTATGGCAAAACACCACAAGCAAATATCACCCAATACCCTCCCCCATCACATTAAGGACCCTACCCTCAGTTAGTCCTAAAATCTACAGTATAAGCCAGGTTATAAGTAACACAAATTTCAATAGATACATTTGAGTGTCACCAAATGCTCTTCTTCCCAAAAATATTGAACCCTAGATTCTTCAATGAAGCATTGTTCTTTGTAGTTATATCAAGCCACAAAATTGATCTCTCTGTATGTGTTTTGTCACTAGATGTATGAGGTTCCTGCTCAGAGAACAAAGTTGAATGCTAGCCCACATTGCTGGTTGAATTGCTCCAGAGTTTCATTGGATGATTTTCTTCTGAATTATAGAAGGGAATCGTTGTGTACTCAGATTTCCCTATTCTTGGGGAATTCAACATCATATTGTTTCTTGCAAATTCTTGCCACTATGAAAGTCACAGAGTATTATTTCTAGTGGGAATGGATGATGCGTCTGTCAGGAGAAAGAGCCCTCTTTTCTTATGGTGCAATGTTTACACATACTATTCATTCCACATGAACATACTTTGGAGGGCAGCTTTTTGTAGACTTGAAATTACAGGACCAGCTTACAACTTAATTGATTTCCATTCTTTTTGTTGTACATTGGAATTCATATATCTGCGAGACAGGCAAGTTTGCCACATGGATGATTTTTGAGCGATTAACTGACGTCAACTGATGACAACTGAAGACAACTGACGTCTTTTACATTATCTCATTAATGTGACTAACCAAGTGACGACATGAGAAGGCACCATGTGATGACACTGAAGACAAAATGACGACCCTAAGTGACGTCACTGTAGACAAAATGACGACCAAACTGAAGGCAGTTAACAACATTTTAACGACCCTTTGTGACAACACTGACGAACTTTGTGACGACACTGATGACCCCTACGTGGTATATATACAACTGCCTACTGACGATAGTGACAAACAAAGTGACGACAAAGACGACTGACGACCCTAACCAATAACATAGTGAAGACAAACTGACGACACAAGTGACGACCGTGAAGTCCTTTTGACGACCCAAGTGACGACACTAACAACACAATGACGGCTCAAGTGACGACACCTGACAACATTTTAAGGACTCGCAGTGAAGGCATGAAATGACCGGATATTTTTAAGTGACGTCAACTGACGACATCGGATGACATTGGACGACTCCATCTGGCGATACTTATTGCCAAAGTCCAAAGTTGCCTGTCTTGCTGATTCCAATGACATGACATGCCAAAACTCAAGTGTTGGATTTTTCATATTACTTAATCTTTTCCAAAAGAAGCCTAGCCAAATTTGTCATGGTGCACGCCATGGTATAGGAGTTGATCAGACAACATTCTGCAAGTGTTCAATTTTGGAGTTCATTATCATAAATGTGACATACACATGAAAAAAGAATTAGTAAAATTAGATATCATTTGGCGGGAAAATCAAGTTGTATAACTACAGATCATAGGTAGGCTGTTATATTGACAGTGTCATTTTAATGGGAGATTAGAATTTTCAATTTGGTCTCATTTTATGGAACCAATGTAAGTACATAGGAAACTCCAATGGACAGAATTCTGATTTCGATGATCCATCCATGATCCTTGAATCATTTCCAAATCAAGAGAAAGCAAGGGGAAGGCAAGCAACTCCAAAGTTCACTTTCCCCTCATTTATTCCTCATAACTTTCATTTTTAAAAGTCCCAGATCCTCCACTAACACACCACCATGTTGTTTTTGAGGAACTGGAAAAATTGCAAGAAGACCACTGTGGTCCAATACTGCCACCATCATGCCATTAAAGAAGTAGCAATTAATGAGTTTCTTGGTTGCCAAGTTTTTACATGAGTGTCGTTTCCTGTATTCTTTTTTCCCTATTCATTATCACTTTCTCACACATTGCCTTGTCTTGTTATTACAACAGATATTGTTTCAAAGTCCTGGTGTCTCTCTCTCTCTTGGCGTACAAGATATTCTTACACTCATAGGTCCCAATCTATCCCAATCAGAGCAAGCAGGGACCATTCTTAATTCTCTGTTAATAATGTGTAGAGCAATAGGGAGAGGGAAGTCTGTCAGTAAGAATTCAAATCTGCCGTCCCAACAGCTCCTCTAGAGGTACAATACGCTTCTATGGTGTTCCTTTTTCAATTTTAAAATGCGATAGTGACATAAGTTCGAGAAATGCCTGCATGAAGATTGGACGGGGTCGCATCCAACAATGACTTCACTACAGATTGCCACTCAACATTCACATGCCATGCCATCTAGCAGCGATGTGGCTGCCTTGATTGATGGCTCTGTGAGGGAGCATTTGATCGTCTCAGAGTACCGTTCCAATTTTTCTAGTTACGCTTGGATTGATACCGACGATACATTCCCTTCTGGTTCGTTGACAAATTCAATACGCATGGCTCTCATTGAAAAACAACAAAGCTATCCATGGGAAACAAGTAGCGATCCCGCTCTAAATACGCTCACGGACCGGGAAATTGTTGAATCGATGTCCCTTTTCGCTGAAGAGGTCCATTCAGAAGTGAAGGAGCTCGAGTTGAACCTCACTGTTGTATTAGATTGGTTTGATGGTGCGTATGCATCATTGTCCCATTCTGAGATGTCTTTCGGTGACGAAGATCCTTCATTTTATTCTCAATCGGACGATACCTATTCTCCGGCATATAATTACTCATCGGTGAGTGGTGGGTGTGCGCATGTGATTGATAATGTGTCCCCTAGCAACCGCCAACTCCATGCTATCTAGTTCGACTATGCACCTTGGCTGCAAGATATCGAGGAAGAAGTCTCTATCATAGACTCTTGGCAAGTCGAGGCAGAAAAGTTAACCGGCATAGCCATTGTAGCGTTCAAGAATCTGAAAGAAAAGACGATAGATATCATGGAAAGCTCTAAGCTAGCTGCACTTGCCGGTTTGATGTCGAATGCATCTACCATTTACGACAGCATACAGACGAAACACGATGATGCGAAATTCAGGTCTTCTAATTACTCTGATGACTCGCCACTCTTACGCATGGAAACTTGGAAATATTTCGAAGTTGAGAATCAGATCTCCTCTGATATTGCCTTGGCAAAGATTCTCTCCCTACCTCTCAAAACATACAAATTAAAGGACGACAAGCAGCAAGACTTTGCCGTCAGTCGCACAGAACGGAGGACAAGGTATCACTTGGGCCCCATTGTCAGTGTTGATGATGCAATTGATCATTCTGCCATATTTTCTTTAAACATCGGCGCAGTAGCGCAGTTATCAAAGTCCATAGAAGACCTATCTTCAAAGTTGCTCTCAACATCAGACTTCCTGTATCATCATTCTGCGTTCGAGCATAAAATTTCTCGATTGAAAGCGACAACCGGCGAATCAGATTTATTCAAAACCCCATCGCAATTGGCTTCAGAAGTAGCCGCCTTAGAGACCGAGGCAACATTGAAACGAATCACTAGGCTTTGCCATGAGCTAGTGCAGTCTACGCGGATCAATCTTCTTCAAGCAAGGCTCCAATCTCGCTTAGAATCTCTCGCCACCAATGATCATTCATCTGAGAAAATGAGCCGAATTGAAAGAGAGTATGTATCTACGAGAGCACTCAAGGCAGAACACGCGAACAGTGGACTTGCAACCGTCTTAGTTTATTTCGATACTATTGAACAGATTATGTCTCTATGGAACACAACAATGAGGTATGGTTGACTATCTAATTTTTATTGAATTTCGTTTTTTTTGTTTTTACTCTCCACTGACATCTATCGTGTGACTTATAGAGATCTAAGAGAGTTAGACGAGGCAACAAGAATAGAATCACATGTTACAAGAGAAGAAATTATCGCCGAGACTGCAGTTGAACGTGAGCACGAGGCCGCTTCACTCGAGAGAATACAACTTGTTGGTCAGGCGCTCATTGCAGAAATGATTCATGCAATCGAGAATGTATTTTGGCATTTAGCAGGCTGCCTGCACCATATTGTTACCACAACAGAGGGTAGACACCAGTTCCTTTTTTATGTATGTGCTGCCGCGGCATTGGTGTTTGGTGCATCGACATTGAAAGAAGGAATATCGTTGACTTGCCTTTTCATTCTACGCTTGTTCACCTCGCCCAGGCTTGTTCGGGAGTACGGAAATTTGAAAACTCAGCCAAAATGGTTTACACCTCGGAATGAAAAGGAAGAAATTGTTCTTCCTATCGAAGTTAAGAAAAGACTAAACATGATTGTTCAAGTTGCATCTGCGGCTAGCGCCCGTGGCTTTCCAATGCGTAATATTCTAGTTCATGGACAACCCGGATGTGGCAAGAGTATGGTTGCCAAGACAATGGCGCAATCGACAGGCCTGCCCTATGCAATGATGAGTGGAGGTGATCGTAAGGATAAGCGCTTCTTACTTGTCAGTCTTTTGCCTAAAGTCAACGCTCAATCATGATCTTGCAATTTACAATGTGTGAATCTACAGTGTCGCCTCTCAAGAGTCAGGGACCTTCAGAGTTGAGAAGGCTTTTGACGTGGGCTAGCAAAGGACGCGGAGGTATCATCATTATTGATGAAGCCGAATCAGCACTTGCAAGTCGATCAAAGACTAAACGTGAATCCAATCCTCTGAAAGGAAGTTTGAATAATGATGAGAAAGCGTCGGTTTTATTAGCTGGTTACTCCCGTGACTGTTTGAATGTGCTACTGAGCATGACGGGGACGTTTGGCAATATCATGTTGATTCTCACTACTTCTAACCCAAGTGAGCTTGATGAAGCTTTACTTGACCGAATGGATGAGCACGTTCATTTGCATCTTCCTTCAAAGAATGAGAGATACATCATTCTGAAAAATGCTTTTTCCAAGGCATTTTGCTCTAATCAAATATCATTGGGTGTCCGAACTCGTTGGTCATCTTTATTTTCAGGAGACTTGTCAAAAGCAAAATATGATAAGAGTTTTGATGTTGAAAAAACATTGTTAGACATTGCACATGATTCCAATACAAGTGAATTCAGTGGACGTGAATTGAAGAAAATGATCCAGATGATACTGTACAAAACCTATGCCAGTGATTCTGGTATTCTCGACAATGTGTTGTGGAAGAGGGAGGTGACAATGTTTTGTGAAACATTAGCTTCCAAGCATTTGCTAAAAAAGTAATGCTCCAAACAGAACCGCAGCCATTTCCTATTTTGGGGCTGCGTAAAATGAGAGTTACATCACGGAGATCCCATGTGCCTTCAATTGTATCACTTAAAGTTATTGGCGCCTGTTTTCATTTCTGCCCTGTATTGACGTAGATCAATGCTCTGTCCTTGATGAAAGCTTCACATTCATCACTAGACTGCATAAGTTTAGTTTAACCTATAAAAACAAGCTCCAGATCTGACCAAACAAACAAGTTGAAAGTACCAAGTGATGATTGAATCACTTTAAAAGTAATTCCGTGGCACCCTAGTATCCTCAGTTCTTGCTTTTTGACATTTGACCTTGCATCACTGAAACAGCAACAACAGTCATATCTGGGACCTCTACACTCAGTAACACTTCGATTCACTAAAAAGGTGGACCCTCTTCATTTGGTGGAACTTGACGCCAAACGATCAACTCTCAATAGCTGAAAGTGATAAACAACCTAATAGGCCAATGGAGCTCCTTGTCCTGATGCCTTGCATCTCTTGTATGCCGAGAGAGAGGTGAGTAAAAATAATGGGACTTCGAAATGGAACCTGTTGTGTAATGAAAAGAGGAAAGAACAATGTGTTAGGAGATGTTTGATGAGTTGAAATAGAATAAGCAGGTTTACACTCACATAAAAGCTTTTGAAAGTGAGACAATAATCAACTGTTACTTCTTTGGTGGGGATGATGGTAATGGTGGCGGTGGTGGACCACAGGAGTTTTTTGCACTTTTTCCAGTTCCTCATCAACAACATGATGGTGTGTTGACGGAGGTTCTGGAGATTATCAGAAATGAAAATTATGAGGAAAAAATGAATGGAAAGTGATATTTGTCTTTGCTTGCTTTCCACTATAGCTTTCTCTTGATTTGGCAAGGATTTGTTTGACATCCAAATTCTGTGCATTGGATTTTGTTCTGAATGATTAATATTGATTCCGTTGTGTTTTGAAAGTTCCAAAGCTTAATTCTCGGTGTGACATGTCATTGGATGCAAATATATGAATTCCTATCTATAGTGTAGTCAGAAAGCAAGTAAATGGTTGCAATCCAAAAACATCGACACCATGATATAGCGCCATCTTTAAGTTCTGGCGCAATCCAAAAATATCAACACTAAGATACAGCCCTAGCAAAGATACAGCGTTGTCTTTTAAAACATTGAGAAATTCATCCTGTCGCACTTCCAAAAATATTGACACCATTTGGGCTGGTGTAATGGCGATGTTGAATTTGTTATACACATAAGGTTGTTGCGTGCTGAAGGGCATAAGTACCAAAGTGGTTTTATTTTCAACAAAGCATACCTTTGTCTGCAAAACAATGATCAGAATCACTGTTAGGTGAAAAACATTCGTTGGATATTCACATGAAAATATTTGACTACTAACCTCTGTCATCAAACATCAATATATTCACTGGGAGGATGCTGGGTTTTGTTTTATACAAAAAAAATGTCATGGTATGAGCTCCCTGATTTTTGTTATATGCATAACAATGTCATGATCTCCCATCTCTCAAAATATCCCAGTACTTTTGAAATTCTGCATATACGGCAGAATTTCACGTGGCCATGGTATATTTCTACGGGGCTTTGAAATTCTGCCAACCCGGCAGAATTCTTTGGACAATTTCTATGTGAAAATTTAGTAAAAATCCCTTGGGCCCAGAGGTTGTAGCGGCAATATCGTGAAAAGGAGTTCGAGGCTATGTGCTATTAAAAAGCAATGCCAACAACAGTTTTGTTTGAGCCACGTGATTTGATTCCAGTCTGCGAATGACCAACGGTTATCCGTTACTCACAAATGAGCAACGTTTCGGACTATTTTTAAATAAAAATCTGATGTGACCGTTGATAAAGTTTCATTACTAAGGTTAGTCTGAAGTACCATAGGAATTAATATGATCTCAAATTCTGCCGGCCGGCAGAGTTTCGATTTGTACAATATAGCACAAAATCAAATTCTGCCGTATCGGCAGAATTTCAAAGTACTGGGATATCGACCACATACCTGTCTTCAAAATCAATGGCCAGGGCATATCTTTGAGCTGTCTCCATATTACGTGTCCATCTCATCCATGTGCAGAAATACCCATGGTAAACATATCCCCTGTCATGTGGTCTACCATACATTGTTATGTATATAACACATGCCATCAAATATGACTCACTAGTGTAGAAAAGTAAGGACTCTTCTGATTAGAAATCATTGGTAAACATATATTAATATAATGATAAAAATAGTGCAACTTACCTCTGTTTTTCTTACCTCTGTAGGTAGCACACATCATGCTTTACACCCTAAATTATGTAGATAGCATGTTATGTACATAACAAACACGCCAGTACGAGAAAAAGTTATATACATAACAAATCGATTTTGTGCAAACAGAGGATCAGTTAGTTGTCGTCCGGTTCATTCTATGTGAAAACGCACGACCACGTAAAAATACTAACCATACCACCTATCAAACAGGTCGATGGTGAAGTTCAGGCGATTTGCAAAGTGAACGTGAATTGCAAAGTGAACGTGAATTGAAATTCAGTACAATATCCTAAACCATCAGCATGAATGACTGAGGCAAAACAAAAAACGTATTCTTTCTTTGCAACATGAGAGTTCGGGCCCATGCTGACAAGTTGGTCATAGTGATGAAGCAGATGGGTCACGGGACGTGAGGCTCATGTCCTGTGATGACTGCCGAACAAAATCATGCAAACAACAGCGACAAAAACTAGTCCACCGGACAAGTCACTCACTAAGTCACCCAGCCCTCTAATCCCAGCATGCATTCCATCATAAATTTGTCCCTGTTAGTCCTTGTCATGGTGGTACAAATCCATCACCTCAGCAAAACAGTTCATGTTGATCATGGTCGGTCATTTTTATCCTGGTAGTTAGCTTGGCTTGGTTGTCCAGAAGCATTGACGCAGCACCCTCCCCCACAGAATGAGACAAAAATTAGTGACGTGGCATAAAATTTAAAAGTGTGCAAGAAAAACGGCATTCTTGTTATCAAAAACCTTCATTGCTAAATATGATTGAGAAGATGTTTTTAAATGACATACATACATTAATAAAAATATATGTACAAATTCATTGAAGTTGTTTAAATATTTCTGTGCCTTGTTATTTTTATTAGTTCTCACTTATAGTTAATACAATTATATAACCCATTTATATAAATACAGACATTGATAAAAAATATCTAAATGTATTTTTAAAAACAGATGCTTTCTTATATTTTGTTGCCACTAACTTTGATGAAAATTATTTATATAAGCTATTTGTCTGTGACCATTTTGAGGAAAGTGACCAAAACTGACCATAAATATAAAATACCATTTCCCAGTGTCGTCAAAGATACTTTCAATTGATGCAAGAGGCGATTCTACTACTGAATTCCACAAATGCAACAACTATTGTACCAAAACGAAAGCATATTGACACGATGAAGCTTCATGCAGTGACAATACACTATGTAGAATAAGAATTTTCATTAATGGACTGGGAATGCCACCGCCTCGATCTGCAATGTGAAAATACCCTCAGCCTCATTCTCTTGCGCCATCCCATGTCTGAGAGCCCGTTGGTCATAGTTTAGGAGTATAAGATGGATATTTGAGGTCAGAAACACACGCTTATTTTGTTAGTGTTGTCTAGTCTGACATAATAAAGCACACATATATTGTGAGTATACTTACATGTTGTATGTCGGAAAAGTAGGTGTATGTGAAGAGTTGCATGTGCAAAAGTAATTATCCCAGATAATTTAACATCTGGTACGTTCAATTACTCCTAAGTCTGTTAGTAGCAATTCAATCAACACTTAACTTTAGTTACATGTACTTTCTATAAATATACTTCAATTATTATTTGTGTGGGTGCTACAGTTACTTGTGTAACATTTATGTTTGAATGTAATTGGGAAATGAAAGGCCCTGACTTAAGGATCTTAATATTGTGCTATTTTGAAAAAAGCCTAATCACGGCCTGTCGGGAAAGTAATTCCCCGGCATGCAATACATTCCATCACTTGCACATTTTTTGCTGCCCCTCCCAAAAAAATTATCTTACTACCTTCTAATCATATCCACCATGGACTTTTGCTACTGTCCAAATCAAACCCTGCAATCTCAGCCCCCATAATGAATTTGGCCCCACCGCTCCCATCGCTGTTCAGCTAACAACAACTAGGATGAGGGGCGCCGAGCGCAAGGTAAGAAAATATGGAGTTCGTTTTTTTGCCGTGCTTCTTCGCTATTGAGTTTTTCAATTAAAGTGTTCTGCACTGTCCTCGCCACAGTGTATATCTCATTCCCCATAATGAATTGGCCCTGCTGCTCTGGTCTATGTTAATTTAACAGAAACAAGGATGAGAGGTGCCGAGCGCAAGGTGAGAAAAAATGGAGTTTCATTTTTTTACCGTGCTTCTTTGCTAATATTTTTTTCAATTAAATTGTTTTGTACTGTCCACGCCATAGTGGATATCTCAGCCACCAGGCTGAATTTGGCACCACAGCTCCAATCGCCGCAAAGACAACAACAGAAAGGAACAGGAGCGCGGACCGCAAGGTAAGAAAACAAGGAGTTTCATTTTTTTACCGTGCTTCTTGTCTACTAATTTTTCAATTAAATTGTTTTGCACTGTTTGCGCCATAGTGGATATCTCAGCCACCAGGTTGAATTTGGCACCACCGCTCCAATCGCCACAAAGACAACAGCAGAAAGGAGCAGGAGCGTGGAGCGCAAGGTAAGAAAACATGGAGTTTCTACTTTTACCGTCTTATTGTCTATTAATTTTTCAATTAAATTGCTTTGCACTGTCCAGACCGTATGGATATCTCAGCCCTCAGGCTGAATTTGGCAACACCACACCCATCGCCACAAAGCCAACAACAGCAAGGAGCAGGAGCACTGAGTGCAAGGTAAGAAAAAAGGAGTTTGACTGTTCACCATGCTTCTTCACCACTGATTTTTCAATTAAATTTTTTTGCACTGTTTGCACCACAGTGGATATCTCAGCCCTCAGGCTGAATTTGGCACCACCGCTCCCATTTCTGCAAATCCAACAACAAAAAGTGACAGGGGTGCCAAGCACAAGGTAAGAAAATAATGAAGGTTGACTTTTTACAATTCTTCGTCACCAGGGATTTTCAGTTAAAATCTTTCTGCTGTGTCCTCTTCGCAGTGGACATCTCAGCCCCCAGGCTGAATTTAGCACCTCCCCTCCCATTGCCACAAAGCCAACACTACAAAGGAATGGGGATGCCGAGCGTAAGGTGTAATTTGGTTGTTTGTAGATCGTTGTTATTCGTTTGGTATCAATAAAGTTAACAGTAGCCTTGATCTATATCACATAGGACTTTTGGCATTTAGACTATTATTTTGTGCAACTTCAGTTTGTAGTACTCATTGTAATAATAAATACTGCATCAGTAACAACACAACAAAATGTAAAGTATCAACACAATATTTCTATAAGTAACAACAGAGTTGTTACATACATAATCTATAATTTGTCTTGTGCATTTCTTGAGTAACAACACAACATAGGAATCGGTGATTACAGATAGTTTTTTGTCATACCGACACACATCAACTGTAGGTAAATTACTAATGGATTTTGCCACTAGTACTTACATGCTGTGACTTTCCCTGATACTTTCCTTACACTTTTTTCGTAACTCTACTTATGATAAAATACATAGTATTACAAGCAGCCAGATGGAGTTTTGCCCTCTCAGACACATAGAGCAACATTTAAGTGAATTCTTTTATTTTAAGCAAATTCTTTTATTTGGAATCAAGTTTGTAGTCAAGAATGAACATTGCAATATTCAAGCCATATTTTTATCACCCCCGGGAGTAGTTCATGCCAATGGAGAAATGCCAGAATGTCTTAGATCTATTCAGTTGGATTGTGGAGAAAGTGCCAGAGATACTAATCATAGGTTATCCCCCTAGGGTTTCAGTGCATCAATGGGAGTTGGGGCCTGCTTTGTCCTGTCCTCCACCATCCTTCTTGCCAGTGAAGATACGATGTCTTACTTATCCATATTCTGTGTCAAATGAACAATCCTCGATGTCTCATAACAAAGAGCCCAGCCACTTCCAATTCTGTTGGTATCCCTTTGAGCCACGTACCTTGCATTGAAACATGTGAATGCTTATGTAACTCTTTTACACCATGTGCTCAGCACTAATGTAACTTTGCTTTTCAGCATCTTTCTTTGTCACATATTATAGTAGTATGCAGACGATGATGATGACAATGTACCACAACAACGTAATATGTCACATTAATCATATACTTCAATGATAATAAACCATATTTATCAGTCCTCATCTGGGGGCATCTTGCAATCTACTCCAGTGAATTGAACCAACAAATGACTTTGTCAAAACAGTGATCCCTCAGAGCGTTGCGTTCTCTGAGTTATTCATCAAGTTGGCATAAAACATTAAACTTCTGTTTGGTTCAGATTAAGTATGTGTATTGGAGTCTGCTGTGGGGGGAGATGGCACAATAGGTTTTTAGAAAATACTTTGCTAAAATTGACAATAATTTTGGGAACAGGGGAACTTTTCTAGCCCATTTTTCATAAAAGGGCAAGAAAACCAGAATCTAAGGACACACAAAATATTGGGAAAGCTTTATTACCTCACTAGTAAGACCTATTCACCGCAGCACATATTTTCCACTTTAACCCCTGTGCAAAAATTTTGAACATAAGTGTAAATGGCCTTGACATTTTACAACAGAAGGATCGTTGTAGTACTAATCAAAATGAACCATGCCCTTTCAATGTAAATGGCAGCTGTTCTTTTCTGCCAAGTGGCATGTCGTGACTCACAGCGCTCTGATGTCCAAATTATATACTAAAAACTGCAAACACCACTGCTACTTGTTGATGTTTATGGTAAAAAAATATTTTTGACTAAGTTTGCTCTGATAAGTTATGCTTTTGTGATGATGTATGCATGCCTGAAATAGATTGACGGGATGTCTTGTTTCTTGAGTAAGTGTAACTTTCAAACATAAATGGTGTGTTGTATTAGAGTGATACATTATACTGGTACAAAGTAACAAAGTATTATCTATACTATGGACTAAGACGGCATAGAACATGGGGGTATATTCTGTCCATCAAAGGGGTTCCATACTTCTTGCCCTAGTTGCACTTTTTTGGCTTATCTCCTGTATAAATTGTTTTCAAGGTCTTGTCTTAAAAAGATCTGTGTGGCTTGTAAGATCTTTGCAACCCATTTGCTTGACATTTGAATGTTTCATGTATTACACTGACCTTGGTGAATATAATGTTTTGATTTGCCTACACAATAGTAATACACCCATATTTGTGCTCCCTGTAACTCTGGATGGTTACCAAGCAACCTGCAATTCCATCAGAAGTCCCCAGTCACAACACCTCATAATGGGCACATTGTGGTTGGACCACCAAAATGGAAGTCAAAGGGATGCGGTAGGAAAGTGGGGTACAATAAGGATACCTGAAGCTAAAGTAACTTGGGAAGATAGTATTAATGTTTTTATGACTTGAGTAACTTGGCTCTGATATTAAGATTTTTCAACATGTTTCTTTTGACATTTGGAAGAACTTAAGAACCAATTTATATGGTAGAACTTTTACCATTGCATCAGTTGATACATGCCAGCAACCCAAAATAGTACAAGCCCTACCAGAAAATTAAGTCAGCAATATGTAAGCTATTACAAAATTAGTAGGGCACATGGGGCCTCCACAAGAAATCATTAGATCTTTCGAAATATAGAGCTTCTCTGAAACATTGGATACCATGGAAAATCAAGAATGACTGGATGAGACAGCACTATATGCTAGCAACAAAAGTTGGATTATTCGTATTTTATTGAATTTTGAACTCAGTTGATAATAGCATGACAAAAATTTTTACTCAGTGGATATTGACAATATTAAAATTATTTTTGGCCAGTGCTCAAGAGAGACAAGAGAAGAAACCTTCAAACCAAAAACAAATATTGTCAGTATTCACTAAGTTAAAAAATTCACAGTCGTGGATCATGGTTTCTTGCTTTGATGTTGTCAATGTATTTTTCACACATTTCTCTGTTTGTTGGACAAATTAAATCTTTAGCACCCATTTTTATGTGACTTTCACACATACCAATGAGTCCCACTTAAGCAAGATCACATGACTTGGCTTTTTCAAATATGTCACATCACATGTGTGTTATGAAGTTATACAATATACCATATCTCATATCTCCCGTAAAATGTGAATTATAAGTACCACCACTGTATAAGCACCAAATCCCCAATTTTTGGAACATTTGCATTTTATAGTGTTGCAACCTTTAAGTAAGAGCCAAAACCCTCATGGGTAGTTTCTCCATGCCATCAGTAACACACCCATATGTAGTGCTCCCCGTGACTCCCGATGGTTGCCGAGAAACCTCCGATGCCATCGGAAGTCATTACACATCTTGCGCACATTGTGGAGGGGTAGACAGCATGGTTGAGCAAAGAGTGTGACAGGGTGGGAGGGGTACGATATGGCTACCTCAAAGTAAATAGGGTAATTTTCAAGATACCATTAATTTTTCACTGTGTTAAAATCACTAGCTTGTCACTGCAAACGAAAAACACCGGTAACCTCCCCGTACACTTGAGTGTACGGGGAGGTTACCGGAGCCCCTAGAATGGTATCTTCCGGTAACCTCCCGGTACACTTCTGTAACCCTCCGGTAAACTAGTGTACGGGAGGGTTACCGGAGTCTACCGGGAGGCTACCGGAAATTTGAGACCAAGAGGGGCTTTCGGATTTTTTCTACGTACGATAGGAATTGGTACGTTTTTACAGGAAAACAGACTTCTCAGTAAGTCTTTGAATTGATATCAATCTAATTAGTGGCTATATCTGCATTACTTAGTAGCTAAAAAAATGTTTACCGGTGGCATACCGGAAGTGTACGGGAGGGTAACCAGAAGGTTACGGGAAGGCTACCGGAGAGTACCGGAGGGTTACCGGAGCATACGGGAGGGCTACCGGAACATTACAGGAGGGTTACCGGGAGGGCTACCTACTGTTGGACTACAATAATAGAGTATGTGTAATTTATCTCCACTAATAATAACATACTACATCAACATGTTTTAGAGGCCCGCCCACCACCCCGAGCCCACCAAAAATGACACAGGTGCCAAAATTTCAGCCCCAAGCTGCTCCAAGATGAAAAACGATACTGTGGACAATTATTATCACCAAGGTAGAAGAAAATTAATTATTTAATTGAAACTAAGCTGAAATGAAAACAACTGTAATATAGTTTGTCAATAACTCACCATAAAAATTTACATGCCTCTGCAAACCATTGTTGGCAACACGGTGGTGCAACGCGAAATGCCAAACTCAGTCTGTGGACTGAGTTTCGGCTGTTCCCGTGCCTGGCCTGAAATAAAATAATTGAAAATGAGATGTAGTCAAGACATGTGTAGAAATAATTGTATTCTATTCAACTCACCTCTGTTAATATACACACCCCTGCCAAAATTCGTTGGGAACACGGCGGTGCAAAGCGAAATCCCAAACTCAGTCTGTGGACTGAGTTTTGGGGATTTCAGAACTGGGCCTGTAACTATTTCATTGAAAAATTTAACATGTGTTGAGTATAATAGGGTCAAAATGATGAGTTCATCAAAAGTCACCCCCAAAATATACCCGCCGCTGCCAATTGTTGTTGGCAACATGGCGGTCTAAGGCAGAATGCCTAACTCAGTCTGTGGACTGAGTTTCGGCGATTTCGCCAGTACACCTGTAACTAATTAATTGGAAAAAAATGGACGTGTGGTGAGTATTATAGTGCAAAAAATGGTGAGTTTGTCAAAATTCACCCCCAAAATATACCCGCCGCTGCCAATTGTTGTTGGCAACACAGTGGTGCAAATGGGAATGCCAAACTCAGCCTGTGGACTGAGTTTCGGCGATTTCGCCAGTACACCTGTAACTAATTAATTGGAAAAAATTGGACGTGTGGTGAGTATTATAGTGCGAAAAATGGTGAGTTCATCAAAACTCACCCCCAAAATATACCCGCCACTGCCCATTGTTTTGGCAACATGGCGGCAGGGAATGCCTAACTCAGTCTGTGGACTGAGTTTTGGCGATTTTGCCAGTAGACCTGTAACTAATTAATTGGAAAAAAATGGACGTGTGGTGAGTATAATAGTGTGAAAAATGGTGAGTTCATCAAAACTCACCCTCAAAATATACCCGCCACTGCCAATTGTTGTTGGCAACATGGCAGTCCAAGTGGGAATGCCTAACTCAGTCTGTGGACTGAGTTTTGGCGATTTCGCCAGTACACCTGTAACTAATTAATTGGAAAAAATTGGACGTGTGGTGAGTATAATAGTGCGAAAAATGGTGAGTTCATCAAACTTACCCCCAAAATATACCCGCCGCTGCCAATTGTTGTTGGCAACATGGCGGTCTAAGGCAGAATGCCTAACTCAGTCTGTGGACTGAGTTTCGGCGATTTCGCCAGTACACCTGTAACTAATTAATTGGAAAAAATTGGACGTGTGGTGAGTATTATAGTGCGAAAAATGGTGAGTTTGTCAAAATTCACCCCCAAAATATACCCGCCACTGCCAATTGTTGTTGGCAACACGGCGGTGCAAGGCGGAATGCCTAACTCAGTCTGTGGACTGAGTTTCGGCGATTTCGCCAGTACACCTGTAACTAATTAATTGGAAAAAATTGGACGTGTGGTGAGTATTATAGTGCGAAAAATGGTGAGTTCATAAAACTCACCCCCAAAATATACCCGCCACTGCCAATTGTTGTTGGCAACATGGCGGTCCAAGGCGGAATGCCTAACTCAGTCTGTGGACTGAGTTTTAGCGATTTTGCCAGTACACCTGTAACTAATTAATTGGGAAAAAATTGGGCATGTGGTGAGTATTATAGTGCAAAAATGGTGAGTTCATCAAAACTCACCCCCAAAATATACCGGCTGCTGCCAATTGTTGTTGGCAACATGGCGGTCCAAGGCGGAATGCCTAACTCAGTCTGTGGACTGAGTTTCGGCAATTTCGCCGGCAGGCCTGCAACTAATTAATTGAAATAAAATGGCAGTGTGGTGAGTATAATATTGTAGAACAAGACGAAATCGTGATTACTAAGAAAAAAAGCGCGGAGAAGACCCCAAACATAAAGGTCAGGTTGCGGCCACTGCCAGTTGTTATGATTTGGCAACATTTTTGGGCGGTGCAAGGCGGAGGGATAAAAAATACTTAAACTCAGTCTGTGGACTGAGTTTCAGCCTTTACAACATAGCACGATGTGATAAATTTATTATCTATCGAACAACAACCTATGACTTACGGGCGGTGGGGTATCAGTGATGTAATTCAAAAAATAATTTTCTGATGTGAAAGCAGTGAGAGGACACACTGCTACTGTTGTGTCTGGGTCAAGCACATTTGTTGCAGTATGGTACCATACATAGATGTACTAAAACTGTATTATCATACGAATATGCCACACAAGAATTAGGTGACGAGATACAAAGGAATAAGTAACAAACACGTAGACACACTATGCCAATTTTCAGCCCCACTTATAATTCTTATGTGTTCTCATTTTTTGGCACAGTCACTTCTGATAGTACCACATTTTGAAAATATGAACAGGCCCAAAGCACACTCACCAAATGAAATCATAGATCAAGCCTAGAATTGAAACCAAAACTAGACCCAACAGGTGATCTTGCTGTTTACACCTCGTGATTCGCAAAATGTGAGTCATGAAACAAGCAACCACTCCAAAGATTTTTTTTGCTTCAAAGCTTAGCGCGATAAAGGAAAATGCGGCTTAAGTAATGTACAAAAACCGGTAACCCACCCGTACACTCTTGAAATTCCGGTAACCTCCCCGTACACTCTGACGTTTTGCGAGTGTACGGGGAGGTTACTGGTGTTTTTTGTTTGCAGTGGTAACACAGTATAAGCACAACTAAAAGGAATCTTTTAACATTTGTGGGTACTTATAATCTGCATTTTACTGTAGTTAAAAAACTTATATAACCCAGTCGTAAATATTCAGACATTAATAAAAATCATGTTGTTATTAGAGATGGTTCTTGTTTTCATCTCGTGCAACTTTTTGAGATCAAGAAAAGTTCAAGATTTGACCCTTTGAGATCTCTCAGAGGAATTGATATGAGATTCCATTTGAAATAGCACAGAACACATACACACTGCTGACACACGTTAGATATGCACTTTGATAGATACCTGTTAATGTACGTACGTGAGTTGTATGTGTACGTAAAAAATCTCATCTCGGATCGCAGAGTGGAGTGGTTCGAAATGAGACATCATCTCGAATGAGAAATTCTTGTGTATCTGGATCTCGAATTCTCAACCAAGAACCATCTCTAGTTATTATATTTGTAAGATCCGTTTCAAAACAGAAGCTTTCTTATATTTGTTGCCACTAACTTCAATGAAAATTATTTATATAAGCTATTTGTCTCTGACCATTTTTAGGAAACTGACCATGTTTGGCCATAAATATAAAATACACGCATGACCTCCAAGACACAGTCAACACATTGATTTAATTTCACAATGGATGACCATCCCATTACAAAAACCATGAAGTTTGCTGTCCAGGCCTTGCTTGTCAATTCATACATGCACACAAAATACAGTTTTGTAGTTTACTGCAATTGGCACTCACATCATTGTATCTGCAAGCTAGAGATCTCTACGCCAGATACATAAGAATCCCCCAAATCTCCTTGCATCATTCTTCTACCAGTCTTTGGCATCATATGTGCTTGCCTCAAACAATGACAAGGAAATGATGACAAGGACTGCATTCTCTGTGCCGATTCAATATGCGTCATTCTTATTTGCCCCATTTTATGAGAAGTACTCTCCTTTTGTGGACGATGAAGGGCACATTGTGAACAAGCTCAAGAAACTGGGATGACCCAGAATAATTTGCCCTGAGGGCTACCTGGGAGTGTTAGTGACTTGGAGTTGCACATACTTGGGGTGATGCTCCTGGCAAAGAGCTCAACACGATTCTCTTGCCAAGATTGCAATTCCTCCTCATGACAAGCTTCAAGAGTATCAAAGAGAGATGGTATTTGTGGCACCTTGGATGGATTGAAGGTAAGAATCAAAGAAGCATCAGATGGTATAGTTTGGAGTGGGAGCAAGTTCTAGCTGTGCGTTTCCTCCTAACAGTGCAATTCCTGTATGTTCCTTGAATTCCATGGCTGTATGTATGACTGCACAGTAGCAGATCAGGGCAAGATATATGCAAAGCTGGAACAAGTCTATGTGGTAGCTGGACTGAATGTCATACTTGACTTGCCTTTTGCATTGCCATGATTCCTTACTTCATCAAGTCTTTGCAGGATTACTAAATAGCAGACAACAACTTGTTACTACCTGGCAAACAAATGATCAATCTTGCATGATAAGTGGAAGGAACTTCTATGTGTCAATCAGAACAATGGGGGCTACGTCGAATTCACATCTCATTTCATTGATTGAAGGATACACTACCATACAAGGAGTATGGCAAAAGACGAATTATGGTTTCTTCTATCCTTTTGTTGTTTAACTTGTAATCAAGGCTGATAGGAATCAGCAACATAAGGAGTGCTTATTATTATTATCCTGCTCTTGAGGTAGATGGCTCCATAGAATTTATGCCTCATCAATCTAAAACTTTAACTTAATGTTTGTGATTGTCATTTTATTACTTAATTTATCATTTAAAAGATATTGGTCTCTGTGAATTCTACGTTGTATAACTTGTATGTCATGGGAAACACCAATAAATTTGAATTCCCTACTACATTTCAGCCTCTCACTTATCCCTCTTCCCTTCTCCTTTGTCACCCTTCCCCTCATCAACTTTTTCTGCATTATCAGGAATTGTTGACACACCAATACGAAAAGGTGGAATACATGGTACATCAACATTCAATGTATTCAATGCGCTAGGGATTGCAACATACCTCTGAGCATCACTGTGTAGCATTTTTGGCATAGTGTTCATAAACTGCAATTGCTGTTGCATTCTAGTCAATCTGGAATTGAATCATTCTTTCTTCATGCTGCAAGACAGGCAATTTTGACTTTGGCAATAAGTATCACCAGATGGAGTTGTCAGTTGTCGTCAAGAGACTTTTGAGGTCGTCAACCGGTCATCAGTTGGGTCCTCTGAGGTCTTCACAAAAGTTGTCAGGGGTCGTCAGGGTTGTTTTTTGGTCGTCACATGGGTCGTCAGGGAACTTCAGGTGGAGTCGCATGGGTTGTCACAGAAGATCTCGTGGGTCATCAGTTACAGTCATTAGTTGTCATGGTTGTCACGGAGTCGTACTGTTTGGGACTTGCTCTCACTGTACTTATTGGTGGAAGGTCATGAAGTCATCAAGTGGGCCGTCAGAGTTGTCAGAAGGGTCATCAAGAGGTAATTGATGAGTCGTAACATGGGTCGTCAAAAGGTCATCAACAAAAGTCATCAGGGTCGTCAAAAAGTCTTCACCCAAAGTTGTCAGGTTGTCAAAATTTCATCACACGCAGTCATCAGGGTCGTCAGATGGTCCTGAACGTCGTCAGATGAGAAAAAAGATGCCAAAGTCGTCACTTGTCATCAGTTTGGCTTGCCAAAAACTTCCACGTGGCAAAGTTGCCAGTCTTGCTGCAGTACCTCATATTTTAGATGCTTCTCTCCATGTTCCTCTTTGCTCTCTTCCTATCATTGACATTGCTTGTTGCTCTATTGCTTGATAATAATCAATATAATTTGACTGAAACATTGCTCTGCATCATCATCACATCTTGTCCTACTATGTGGCAGGCAATTGGAGTGACATTAGCCCCTGCAGACGTGTTTGATGTCTAAACAAATGACAACATAATCATGAGATAGAAATAGGACAGAAATATTTTTGTGAGATTGAATATACTTCGTCCATTTTGGTGACTTGTACACTACCTCTCTCATCTTCTTCATATTCATGGTCAACTTCTTCCCTTTCTCCTTCAATGTCATCAGAAGAGAATGTTATGTCCCTTCTGGCTTTTTGATGATAACTCACAGATCTCCTTCACCTCTTGTACAGCCTCTGGGATGTTAGAATTCCTTGTTGGAATCATAGTTCTGGCAAGTTTGGTGATTTATTTTTAAGTTGATCATTTAAATATTATTGAGGTTGGGATGGAAAGCTTGGTAGATCCCACTTGGCAATGGAGATATGGATAATATCTTAGCTGTTTCTCCCATGAGCAGAAGCTCACTTGTTGAGTTCAACTTACCTGGCTGTCCGCCCACCTCACCTTGATAGAACCTGCCAGAGCCACCTTCAAGTCCACAACCGCAGTATCCACATCTACATCATCCGCACCCCCATGTCATCTCCCCTCCCCAACAACTCTTCCTGCAGCAACAACCCCTGCACCAATGTGTTCCTTGACAGCACCCTCACCTTCTGGTACAATGACATCTGCTAGAGATGCGGCATTGTTTTCAACCTCTTTGACTGCATCAAGCTTGAGATCAGGTGCCTCACGGTGGTGTGTGGCTCCATGTTTAGAAGCAGCAGAGCTTTTTGTAACTGTTGTCCAACATCATTTGTTGGAAAGTAATGCAGTGAAGTAGGCCAGCAACTGCCTGCATGTCGGCAAATTACATGGCTATGGTTCCCCAAGTGTGAGTAGAAAATTTAAATGCATTAAGACACACAGACTTTTGGGCGTGGGAACCATATTCTAGCGTAAAGTCAAAAATAGGTCTAGAAAATTTGAACCTAGGGGACATTAGACCTTTGGGAAAGATCCTGAGTTTAACAGTAGTACTGACCAACCATCAGAAGACTGCCCCAAATTTACCGTGGTGCCAATTTTATGGGCACAACTAGTGGGAGCTACAGTAAAACCCAGATTATAAAAAATTGAAAAGCACAAAAGATACATTTAGGGTTACATTCATAGTCTTTTTGTTAATGTTCTTAGCAGGGTAAAAAATTATTGGTATCTTAACAAAGCTACACTATTATGTCAAGGTAAGGTAGGTGCAATCTTCTGCAAGTTCTTGTACCTTAACAGAGGAGCACAAATGCAATAAGATGATATCTGTGATGCATGTTTTGTGAAAACCTTTGTGTTGTGGTAATTCACAGAACTCAATAATCAGTGGGAGTTACGGAGTCTTGGGCTGATGCTTACATATTGTGATGTAACCTAGAATGCAGAGCACAGCCTTGCACTCTATACGTAGGGATTTACAAACATATTTATGGTGGAGACAAAGATGTAGAGGGTGTTGCTCTCCGTCGAATGGTTATCAGCCAACAATTTTGATACAGAGCAAGTTGCTCTGCTGTGGACCGATGCAGAGATGCAGAGCAACTTTTTGGGAAGAGACCATCAATTTTCGGGATTCATACAAAGTTCCCAACTTGTTACATGAAGTTCCCAACTTAAAAAATTGAACAGAATTCAAATTAGCACCTCACAGCCATAATCATGCCAAGTCAAGTACATACGCTGTGTTCTGTGGCAATGATAAGGTGCCCATTCACATAGATGGATATGAAGATTATAGGTTGTTCTACAATGTGTTAATGATTACTAGCTGCCCCTGCAAGATTTTTTGTATCTTTATAGAGAGAATGCAGCTTGTAGAAACAGAGGAAGTCAAAGGTTTAGAAATAAAGTGGCTTGTCTGTGTGTTATTGTAAATGGGCACGTGCGCATTGCAAGCCTGGTGTGTGCCTTTCACACGAACCCTCCCCATTTTTGAAAAAAGATGATCAAAACATGATGACTACCCATGTACATCAACCCAAAAAATAATGATATACAGGTAAGCTTGCTTGAGATTACCATGGACCTGTTGTGACAAAAGGGGAAAAAAAACTGTCTCACTGAAGGAGAAGAACGAGAAGGAGAAGGAGAAGTAGAAGGAGAAAAGGGACTACAAAAAGCCTTAGAGGGTTCAATTTTTGGGTAAGGCATTCTAAGTCCAAAAAAACTGATCTGCATTTTAAGTTACTCCACACAGCAAGCATCACCTTATACACAGAGGCATGAAGCAGTGGACAAGGAGGAACCATGTATGATATGTGGCATTTAGTTTCTGACCCAGCAAGATAGGCAACTTTTGGCTTTGGCGATAAGTATCACCAGATGGAGTCGCCAGATGGTGTCAAGAAAATTTTGATTGTTGTCACCAGGTCGTCCCTTTTAGTCATCAATGGTAGTCACAAAATGCCGTCTGGATTGTCGGTGTCGTATTTTGGTTGTAACTTGAGTCGTCAGATGTAGTTAAGTACAGTTCATCACTTAATTTGCCACATCGTCACGTTCGGTGTTTAGTCATGTTCGTCATCACCTTGTCATCCTTGTTGTCACTTGGTCTAGGTTGCAAATTACTCTTTTTGTTACTGTCACCAAAACCCCCAAAATACTACTGTCACAGTAATCATCGTAATTCCCTGGTAATTACTGCATATTTCCCAGTAAGTTATCAGTAGGAGTAGGAGTCTTATTGTCTTATTGATTTCCTTAACCCCAACCCTACATATTTTTAGTTAGATGGTAATTTTGCAATGACAAGAACCACCATCCCTCCAAAAAGGGCAATATTACCCAGGCATCCTAAATTACTGGAGAATTATTGGGTAATTTGCAACGTAGCACTTGGTCATGATCAGTCATATGTGCAAGGTCATCAGTGTCATCACATTGTTCATCTGTGACTTCATAATGGGTAGTCAGGAGGTTGTCATTGTCATAACGGGGGTCGTCACAATGTATCACCTCAAGTAGTCAGAGTTGTCAAAATGTCTTCACCAGTATTAGTCTTCAGTGTCATCAAAATGTTGTCAGCAGCAGTTGTCAGGGTCCTCCGATGGTTGTGAAAGGTAGTCACATGACTCAAAAAATGCCACTGTTGTCACATGTCATCAGTTTGGCTCACCAGAAACTTTCATTTGGCAAAGTTGCCTGTCTTGCAGACATCAAATGTAGAAGAAAACACAAATGTACACAAACTCAGACAGGTGTTACTTGTAAGATGACTATGCGAAAGGTACCATTGCTTATCCGGGCTTTACAGTAATTACCAACCGCCAGATTGTGACCCTAAAAATGTACCACAATGCAGACACTCTGGTCATGGTGTCAGGCCAAAATCCAGGGAAAATGCGGTTCCCAGGGAATTGCAAAAATTAACAGACCACATTTAAACAACTGCATTCCAATTCCCTACTGTAAAAAGTGGATTATAAGTACAACCAGTGTATATGCACCAAATCCCCGATTTTTGGAACATTTGCATTTTTATAGTGTTGCAACCTATAAATTAGAACTAAAACCCTCATGGGTAGTTTCTCCAAGCCATCAGTAACACGTCCATATGTAGCGCTCCCCTTGTCTCCCGATGGTTGCCGAGAAACCTCCGATGCCGTCGGAGGTCATTACACATCTTGCGCACATTGTGGAGGGGTGCACAGCATGGACGAAGCATGGAGGGCAAAAGGGCCGGAGGGGTACAATTGCCTGTCTCAAAGTAGATAGGGTAACTTTCAAGATACAAATAATTTTTTACTGTGTTAAAATCACTAGCTTGTAACAAGGTACGCACAACTAAATGGAATCTTTTAACATTTGTGGGTACTTATAATCCACTTTTTATGGTAGGAATCGTAAAGCCAATTTTTACTGGCATTTAGAAATTAGTAGTTCAATATTGAACGGATATCTCTCACAAAGATACAACCAATCTAGGGCTATTCACATACTACAAATTCCAAATCAATTTGAAGCAAGCACAACTGTGTCTACGTAGGCACGTTCTGTGTCTATGAAGACACCGATCGTGTCTACGTAGACACTTTGCTTGAGTTATTAGGCAGCGGCAGGTCGCGCCTATTTTTACATGAACCTTTACCTTTAAAAAATACTAACAAATCAGATATTCTTCTAAAAGATCTTGTGCTCCCTGTTGTTGTCTCCCCCATTTCCTTCCATACTAAATTGAACTCATGCAACAATAGCAGCAAGTTGGGAGACAACTTCAAAACACCCCAGTGAATATTCACCCTCCCAGTGTGTTGACCGTCCCACCTGGTCCCCATCCTAGCCGAGGAGGTACTCCATACTCCCGTGAGATTTGTGACTTGGTGATTTTGAGACATTTAAATAATCTCCCCCTCAATTCTCCTGAGATTGACGCAATGCGGGCCGAGAAGAAATTCCCATGCTTCTGTACATGCAACAATTGGACACAGCAGTATCTGATTCATGGTCACGTTCACCCCAAGTGTCACACAGGAAATGGGAGTGCCCAACAGGAAATACTTGGTCGTCCCCTGGAAGGGTTAGCTCCTTTTTGGGTTGCTAACCCCAAAGCCACATATGCCGAATGCCGTGCATACCTCCATAACACCAATCCCACTGTGGATGATTATTCAGATTTGCAAATATTTTGTGCAAAAACTCTTTTGAATATCACACTCAAAAGGGCTTCCACCACTGCTCACAAGGCATATACTCTCCGAAACCTAACACTTTGACACATGTATTGGAACGAACAATTTCCCTGGGGAATGGTGGGAGTTGGCATTAACGACATCATCGACATCGATGAAACAGCTTTCAAGCTGGAAACTTCTAATAGAGGGTGCGGGTATGCAATCCGAGAACTCCGATGTACGGATGCAGGAGTGTATGGTGCGGGCAAAAGGTAAACTGCTTTCTTGCAATTGGAAGTGATGCTAATGTCCGTAGGCATTGGCATGACTGCTGGCAAAGGTGTGGTACAACTATTGATAGGTTTTCAGATTTCATTGAAATGATTTTGGATGATTTGGATCAGAATTGCCCAGGATGTCAGTTTTTCTTCACAATGGACAATCTTAAAGCACACAGAAATCCCCGCATTCAGACAACGATTCTTGCTCATGGCCATGGTAATGTCTATTGTGCACCATACTGGCCAGTCGACGGCGCCATTGAATATGTTTTCAATACAATTCATTCCTTTCTTCTAGAATACTACAATTGAATTCAAGATTTGGAAGAGTAGAAAAATTGTCTTGTCTTAATTATTGGACAGATGCATAATTTTCAGAGATACCTTATTCATGTTGGATTTAATGTATAATCTACATAATTATAATAATACAATTTTACTCTATAACAAATACAATTGTTTCTTGTGGTGTGATTGATTTTGATTGGATAACGAAGGGCTACTAAATATATTTATTCTTTGCGATAGTACTAGTTTTTATGCAAAACAGACAGAAACCAAAGTAAGGGAAAATGAAAACCTAATTTAAGATCTACCCAGTTGGATTGGGCATGATCAATTTCATGATTTCGACCATCTCTTGGGAGCACGTAACACCAGTCTGTTCAAAATCATCGAGAGCCAACAAATCGAATGGGTCTTTCTTCACAATGCAGTGATAGAGATCACTGCAATGCTTTTTGGATGATGGGGTCAATGGCTAACCTTTACTGGTGAGCGGTTTAAGACATTTCAATCGGGTCCTATCCACCATGGTGTGTTGTGAATTGTTGACAACTTGCAGATCAGAATTGTAATTGTCTGCTTCCTCATCCACCAATCCGTCACATTGCTCCAAAGAGTTAAAGGATATTAATCCGTTCTTGTGTTGACGATAACAAGAGCGATCATACCTTACATCCACCACCTCTCAGTTGCATTGGATTTTTGTCGGCCCATCTTCATGTTCGAAAGTATACAAGATCAAAGTACATGAGATACATAACTCAACACGATAAAAAACATAACTTTGTAGACATACCTTCATTTTCGTTTGTAGAATCTGTTGGATCTGTCTTGAAGGAGGCTGAGACACAATGCTGAGTGCTTTGCTGAGAGATGCATGATTCTCAATCGAGCGTGTAATGGAGCGGCACTTTGATTGAAGCAGTTTTCCATTTGCAGCCATTCTTGCAAACTCACGCTCAATTTCTGCCTTGGTGTTAGTGCGAATCTTCTCACCTTGATCCAAAAATTCTAAGACTTCCTTTTGTTTTCACTAAACCTCTGGTTTCTTGGAGCATTTGCTTCTGTGCCAGAACAGCATGGAAGTTGGTGACCTTCGTCACTTTCGTGCAATGGCACTGGCAAGTGGGACATTCTCCTACTGGGTATTGCTTCCCAGTTTTGCGATCCTTATACTCTGTGGGACAATTTCCATGGTAGTATGAACCGTGGTGCTTACCGCTATTGCACCTGATCAGAGCGACCTCTGGAGTAGGCCTTTTGGGCTCTTCCATCTTCGCCGATGCTCAGTTGTTTTGGACTAAAAGAGAAGAGATGAATCATATGTTTGATATAACAAAGAAGGAAACAGACATCACACTCACAATCAGCGAAAAGATCAGACACATCACGAGCTTTTCTTTCGGCAATGGCCTTTTGATAGGCCTTCAATTCATTCTTGTATGCAACTTCAGCATTTTTGGTGCTCTCTTCTATGGCCTTCAGTTCCTTCACAAAATCAATCAACCCGTGATTGCAGTGTGGGCATTCGTTATACATGCCACACCTGTTCCATACTTTCCATTCACAGGAGAACTCTTCCTCTGTGCAAGGTATAAGTGATACAAACAAGGCAACATGAGATCGACTGGAAGAATGAAAGAGGTTGAATAAAATGTACGTACCGGAGATGGATTCTGACTTCATGAACTTCAACTTCTGATCACTATCCTCGTCTTTGTTGCGACAGAAGGATTCAACCTGTGCCATTATGCTTGCATATTGAGCAAAAACTGCAGGGGCACTGTTCTGACTCCTTCTCTTGGCAACACTAGTGAGTGGAACATGGATATTCTTGTTTTGTACAGTCATCCAAATGTCTATGAGGGTGTTGACTACAGCCTCTTTTTTTCTTGTACCGCGTAGTCGGTTTTGATGAAGGCAATACTGAGATGAGCGGAGCAGATTTCACATCTGAATCTTCTTGGTCCAATGAAGCAGCGAAGAGTCCAATTAAGTCCTTCTTTCGAACAGCTGATCGAGAATGCCAGCAAGAATTTCAGGTTCGAATGTAAGGCCCTTTGCATTTGAGCGCTGGAAAAGTTGATTCTTCATCGCAACACAAATATTGAGTGGGATGACCCCACCACCATGTTCACTCTCGTTCTCTCCTTCTCCCTCTGAGTTTGCAAGATCAATGACATCTTCTTGGAAATGGGTGTCTTGAGAACTAGAAGCGCGAGCGGAGGCCTTCTTTTGAGGGCTAGCAATTGTTTCGTGACGAGAGTCACGCGAACGGCTAGGGCGATAAGTAGTATGTGATCCCTTCTTCTTGGGATCATGGGATTCCATTCCTTGGAAGGATGTCGACATGGTGTCGGTCGAAATATGGAATGGAAGATAAAATGGAAGGAAATGGGGGAGAAGACGATGGGGATCACGAGATCTTTTAGAAGAATTTCTGATTTGTTAATATTTTTTAAAGGTAAATGTTCATGTAAAAATAGGCGCGACCTGTCACTGCCTAATAACTCAAGCGAAGTGTCTACGTAGACACGATTGGTGTCTACATAGACACAGAACGTGCCTACGTAGACACAGTCTTGCTTGCTTCAAATTGATTTGGAATTCGTGGTAATTTCAAAATAATTACAAGTGTTTTTTTTTTGGGGATCCCGTAAAATAACCTCCCGTTTGAATTTTCACACATTCCCCGATCTGGCGTGTTTGAAAATCGGGTGGCCTCTCCGGCTCCCGTTTTCAGCAAGCTGGAGAGAGGCCTAACCCCAAATTTGGGGCGAATTTTCTAGCCATCACCACTCGTCCGTCCGTCACCTTGCGTTTGGGGAGCTTATTTTTCACCCATCACCACTCGTTCGTCGCATCATCTCGCACCCGTCACCACTCGTACGTCACATCATCGCATATTTTGCCGTTGGAGGAAGTAAAATGGCATATTTTGCCGTTTGGAGGAAGTAAAAATGCTCGGCGCGCCACGTCCCATAAAAAATATGGGTGCAGTGGCACTGTTCCTGCAGTCAGGTAACCTAGGTTTTAGATTATAAGGGGACCTACGGGCTCCTAATGAGCTAAAACCCCACGGGAGCCAGACAGACGGTCGGAGTCCATCAGCACCCCCCTCTCCGGCAGGATGTCGGTAGGACCGTCGGAGACGGTCCGGGCGACAGAAGCAAGGGTGGAGGAGGGAAGACCGGCCGTGAATTGCGCCGGTGTCTGACCGGATCGAATAGAGTAATAAGGGAGATTCTGCGGTGACGTGAGGTGCGATGGCACACAGTGCCCGTGCTGTAAGAAATTGGACCGGGACACCATGAAAGAGTCCCTGCAGCGGCGGAAGTGTGCCGCATCTTTCAGCTCTTTGGTAAAGAGGTCGCTGGCGTTGATAACGCCAGGGATGTGCGTGATGTCAACGACATGACCGTGGTGCGCCTCGCGCACACAGTTTTCATGTAAGTTGAGGTGTTTTGTACCCTTTGACGTGAACGCTGACGCCCAATTTACGGCTGCTTTGTTATCGTTATAGACGACGATGCGCTTGGCAGCGTCGTTGATACCGAGGTCGAGAGCAACGTGACGAAGGTGCAGGAGTTCTGCTACGCAGGCGTCGGTAGCGAGAATTTCGGCTTTGCAGGAGGAGCGAGCTGTCTGTTCTTGGCGAATGGACTTCCAAGCGATGGGGCCGCCAGCGCGACAAATAACGAACCCTGAGAGAGAGCGGAATTTGAAGAGTTCGAGAGGGGTGCCGTCGTCGACGGCGGACCGAACAGCCACTAACACGCATCGCTGAAAGCGGTGAGACGATGACAATCAGCCGGACACGGGGGAATCGCGTCAGTGTAGGCTTCGCGGTCGTGATGGTGTGAAAAGTGATTGAAGGCTTGGACGGTGGACGTGGCATTGGAATGGTACGAGATTCCATATTCGGCGGTGGAAAGAAGGTATTTGACTGTGTGCAGAGCGGCTTTGTAGTGTTGGTGTGCTGGTTTATGGGAGTAAGAAGCTAAAAAGGTGAGTACCGGAGAAAAGTCGGGTCGTGTGCACGTTGCTAACCAATTGATGCATCCGACCATGCTTTGGTAGCATTTTGTTCTACGCTTTTGGTCAGGGTCTTTGGGGTCTGGTGGTGGGATGGAATCGATGGGCAAACCCGAATGATATGGGGTCATATTGGGAACAGGATTCATGTTGTCCACCGCGAAGCGGTGGGCCATGTATTCCGTGAAGGCAGTTTGAGAGAGAAAGGCGGAAAGTTCTCCATTGGCATGGCGGCGCCAGGTAAAGGCGGTGCCTAAGAAATAATCGACGGCACCCATGAAATCAACTTTTATTTTGCTTGCCAGCATTTGTCTGAACCGTTTTTCCTCTTCTTCGTCTTCAGAGTAGTAGACAAAGTCGTCGACGTACAGTCCGATGTGTATGGGTTTACGGGGTGGAGAGGACGAAGTAGAGGGAGAGGAAGGGTGTAAGGAGAAATCCATGATGGAAGTAGGAGAGCTTGGGCGTGGAGGTGTGTCTAGAGGGTGACGGAGAACGCCAGAGTAAAGACATGGGTCATGGGGCGAAGCTTGAAGCCCCATATCTTTCAATATTTTCGTGATTTTGTTGTACCAATGGTGTGGACTTCGTCGAAGGCCATACAGGGTTTTCTTAAGCAGCCAATACTCATCACGTGAGTGACCGGGATCACCAACGGGGGGTCGGACAACTGTTAGTTCGTCGTCCGGGAGATAGGCCTGGCAGAATGCATTCTTGCAGTCGCCTTGTTGGAGGATCCGTCTATCGCTAACGGCTTTGGAGGTAAGTAACCGGAGCGATGTATATTTTAACACGGGAGCGTATTTTTGTGATTTCTCATAAATGCGATCTTCAAAATTGCCCAGGACAACGATACGGGATTTGGCTCGATCAGGTTTGCCGTCTTTGTCCGTTTTAACAACAAGGACACACATGGAAGGTAAGGCCTTGCCAATGCGGCCGGTTCGTTTGAGTGCAAGGTATTGCTTTTTATTAAGACGTTCAAAAACATCCATACCCTCAAGCCCCCCTTTCTCTTCGTTGTAAGATTTGAGCCAGGTGTCTCGATCGGGATTAGATGGGTGTAAAGCTTTAGTCAGAGAAGGAGGACAGGGATGAAGTAGATTTTTGGCAGAGACGTAGTTGGCGGAAGGAGCATTGTGACTGGAGTTAGGGCGGAGAAAGCTACTGACGGAGTTGTGACCAGGGAGGAGAGTGTTTTCGGCACAGAGTGTAGTCCAATGTTGAGGTAAGTCAGTGAGTGGTTCGCTCCAGTCAATCTTTGCTGACCGTGCTGTTTTGCGGGTGACGAATAGGAAACCTCTCACCGGACAGTAGTGCAGATAGCCTTTGTGGAATGCTCCACGACAATCCAACGTTACTTTGGAGTCCTGTTGGAGCCACGATGGAAGAGACCGGAACGGGTTAGGGATGTCGTGTGAAGGAGAGGTGAGTTGTGTAGTGTCTGTAGGAGCAAGCTCTGCAAAGTCACAGTCGGTGGTGGTGCCATCATCAAGGTGAACAGTGTAGAGAGTGGAACCATCCGGTGGATGGGTAAGGTCGGAGACAGGGTTGGGGTCAGGATGGACAGCCGTGCGAACGATGGGAGATGTGGTTGGAGCCGGTACGTTAGCAATTGTTCCCTTGATGACAGTATCTTTGCGTATTAGCGTGACTCGTGTACCAGGTGGAAAGGGTTCGGGAGCAGGGTCGGAATTATTACGGAGTAGGCCACAGGAGAGAGTGCCGTCAGGTATGATGATACCGGGCCAATGAGAAAGTGGAAGGCGGGTTTCGTCGAGAGTGAAGGCCTGTGGGCGGTAGTACGAACGGGTGATGGGGTTGTAAAAGAGAATCGTGTTGGAGGTATCATCGCGGCCGACTGCAATGCCGGCAAGAGACATGTTTTGAGTTTTGGAATGTTTGCCGTCGGCAGACGATTCCATTTTGAAGAAACCGACCGAGAAGAGTTCAAACCAGGTCGTGGAATCTGGTTTGACACCATGGACAAGTTCGAAGGGAGAAACGAGGCGCCGCCCGAGACGGCCAGGTATGTAATTCATCATCCTAGTGGCATGTTTTACCGCATAGAACCAAAACTCACGAGACATTTGTTTTTCTGTCAGATAGGCTCTGGCCATTTTGACGATAGTTTTCCATGTGGCTTCCACCAGGCCATTGAAGGATTGTCGGGAGGCAGGAGCAGCTTTAATACGGCTGTGATTAGCGTGTATCCATCGCAAAGCAGACCCGCCGATCAGCTTTTTGTCAAAGTCGGCGTGGAAGGTTGTGGGGACGGACCCAGCTTCAGCAACGAAGGCCTCAAAGGCGGAAACAATAGCGGTACCGGTAAGAGATTGTAGACCAAACAGCCATGAATACCGTGTTGCGACGTCCACTAACAGGAGAGCATATTTATACCCCCCTAGAGACAGGCAGTCACCAAAGACAATGTCCATATGGACTTTGTCCAGGAAGCGTCGTCGCTTTTTGATGGGTTTGCCACGGGGTGGATTGGTGATGGTGGCAAAGTCACCTAGAGTTGGCGGAAATTCGCCGGTGTTAAGAAGTTTGGCATTGAGGGAGGCGGTGGTGACATGAGCCTGATTTCGGAAGCGGCGGCAGCCGAAAATGCGATGGGGTTTAAGGGAGTCGAAATGGGTACGGGATTCGACGGCCGATGGTGTGGCATAGGGTGGAATCGGTGGGAGTTTGGCTGGGTCGACATGTAGGGTTTTTAGTAGTTTGGTGGGAAGGCAAAGTGAAGTTTCGCGGTGTAAGTCTTTGTCAGAGATCTGCAAAGTTTCAGTTGAAATGGTAGCAGGATCGAGGTCGGGAGTAGGCGACCGGACAGGAAGTGGTCTTGGAGGAGTTGCCACCCTGACGCATTTTGGAGTGGGAATGTGGTACTCAAAGGAGAGATGCGCAGCTGGACGTGCTGCGGGAGGCGTGTAGTGACGAGGTTGGCAGTAGTCGACTATAATAGTAGGCGAATTGTTACCAATTGGTTCATAAGAAATAAAGTTGTCGACGTCATCGTTGATTTGAAGAGTGAATCGAGGGAAAAGGATGTAGGCGCCATGATCGTAATCGCTGTAGGTACCACACCCGGGCATTTTGCGATGTTGGCGGAGGGAGTACAATGGGTTGCGTAGGCCAGGAACATGGAGGCAGTGTCGAAGGATGATAACTTTCCCATTGAGTTTGATTTTGACACTACCCTCACCAAGGATGGGTAGTTTCGTATGGCCGCCAAGGGTAACAAACCGATTAGACTGACGGCGATAACTAAGGAAGGCAGAGTAGTCAGGGAACATATTGTCGGTGGCACCAGAATCTGCTACAGCTTGAAGTGAATTGGTGAGAGGCCGGGCAATCGAAGTGGCACAGGCTTGGAGGTGCGTGTTAGCCATAAATTGAAGGCGGACGATACGAATCTACTGGAGGGATTAGGCGTAGTAGACGCACGGCAGGCAAGCACAGGGTAAGCATAAGCATCGTTAGTTTTATCCGCTAACGCAAAATCCGCATCATCATAAGCCGCGTCGTCGTCACTGTCGCTGGCCATCTCCCGATCGAAGACTTGGTAACGGTTGTCAGAGACAGAAGGAGTGTGATGTGCTGGAGGTGGAGTCATGGAGACAGGGGCACCGGAAGCAGGAGGCTCTGCGGAGGTGGCACGGCGGACTTGGGCGGCCGGAGGCGGAGGAGGAGCAGGGACAGTGGTGGATGGAGCTGGGGTGGGAGAGGGGACGGAGGCGGTAGGTTGGGGTTCGGTTGTTGTGTAGTTGGCCGATGGATTATTGCGTCCACCATGGCCACGATTCCGAGAACGCCCCCGGTTGGAACCACCGCGACCGCCTCCACCCTGAGCATTTTGCTTTGAGTATTCCTCCCACTGAGCCACCAACTGGTCGGCCGCCTGTTGATTGTGGGTAATAATTTTGCCCTGACGAGCAAGCGGGACACAGCGATAGTTGCCATCGTTGCAGTGCCATTTTCCACGTGAGTGGCAGACAGGACAGATATCGCCCTTGGAAATGACGTCTTCCACTTTCTCCCAGGGAGCCCCCCGTGGGAGAGGATATTGTACGGATGAACCGGCAGGCGCTGGAGTGGGTGGAGGTCCGGAGGGTGGAACACGGGCACGGTTGGCAGATGGGCTGGTGTAGAGATGAGGACAAGCTTTGTGAGCTTCATGCTCGGTAGCCATGAGAGCCTCGAGTTCTAAGACGGTGGCGTGGACGACCGTAGGATCACCTTGGCAGTACCTTGCAATGAGTCCTGGGTACGAGTCGCCGAGGCAGGAGAGGATTTTGAGGGGCATGCAGTCGGAGATTGTAACACCGGCGAGTTTTAGATCGATGCCTTTGGCTCGAGAGATGAGGGCGGCCTCGGTTTCGGTGTCGCTTTTTGACAGGTTCGCGAATTCCATCATGGTGATGAATTTGCTTTGGTGAGAGACCGGTTGAAGGTGGTCAAGAAGACGTTGGAGCATAAGGAAGCCGTCGGTGTTGTACCGAGCATCGTTGATGAAGAGACGTTGGAGATCTGTCGGAAGGATGCGGAGGAGCTCAGAGCGGAGATAAGTGCTTTCCTTGTCCTTTCCCGGAGCCTTCTTATCCCAGGTGCAGCCGGCGAAGAATTCGTGTAGTTTGAATGTTTCGATTTGAGCGGTGAAAACGTCGAGTGGCGTGTCCTTTTTATAATCGGGGAAGGTGGGTGGCTTGATAGGTGGAGGAGAGGCAGTGACGGTTGTAGCGGCAGACATGCGGCGCATTTCCTCCATGAAGGCACGCATCGTGTCGGTTTGTAGTTGTTGTTGTTGTTGTTGAATGGTGGCAATGAGAGCTGCAGTGGGATCGACAGCGGGAGGGGTTGGCGCAGGGGCAGGAGCAGGTCGTGTGGCTGCCGCAGCAGCTGGATCAGGTTGATTACGGCGTGTGCGAGGAGGAGAAGGAAGTCCGGAAGAACCGCGAGAGACGTCGGGCGTATCGACTGGAGATGTTTCCACGTTGATCACGTGTTCTTCGAGGACGGCGTCGGGGTATTTGCGACGCCACGCGTCGGGAGCGGACATGGGGGTGAACTTGAAACCGGAGCACTCTTGGGTTTCGTAGAAGGATTTCGCACGGGGCCAGAGGCTCTTATCGACGCACCAGACGTAGACGGGAGTAACGGTGCCGTCGTCAGTGACGCGAGTGAAAGAGACGACGCCACATGGATGTGTTGTTTTAGTGCCGAAGGGAAGATCGGTGCCCCAATCGGAGAATGGGAGATCTTCTGTCGCGATGTTTGGTGGAGACGGTGAGGGCGGCGACGACGCCATTGTGAGGTCGCGCGAGGGAAGGTAAGTGACTGACTATAGGCTCCTTTTAGTTGGTATCGGCAGAGCAGAGGATTGGGAGGAGATGCGAGACCAGGACGGAAACGAACATGGTCAAGCTCTCCCCCAAGCGTAGAGGGTCATAACCTGCTGCAGTCAGGTAACCTAGGTTTTAGATTATAAGGGGACCTACGGGCTCCTAATGAGCTAAAACCCCACGGGAGCCAGACAGACGGTCGGAGTCCATCAGCAACTGTGACGAACTGGAGCGCTAATACAAATCAAGTGCCCACACTGGACCTAGGTTCTTCCCAACTCGCCCCCATGCCTGGTCGGATACCTACTAAAACTAAACAATGTATGTAGTGCAGTACGTGTTGGAGGGTGGTGCCAAAAACTGTCGCAGGGTTAGTACCTGTTTGGTGCGAACCCTGACTCCCCTTCTGACTTCATTGTTGCCCACCCGACCCACATGGTGGGTCAAAGGGTTGGAAGGAGGTTTTTGAGCACCCCACCCATGGAGAGGCTGAGGCGGGACGCTGTATCAGGCGGGCCGCCTCGGCGTCTCCTACAACACCGACTGCAGATGTGGCGACAACCATGCACCACAATAGATATAGAAGACACGAACTACAAACTGGTACCATGAAAACCTAACGCTGGAAACAAATGGTGTAATGGTACCAACATCACTGTCCCTAGATGGACAGGGTCAGGCACACCCGCACCCAAAGGTTAGGTAGTGTGCCGTCATGTCTATGTAGTACCACCAACACCCCATTTTCCCGCGCCAGGGGTACACTATGCGGCAGCAGCGATAGTGGTGTACTCTGCTGCAATTGTTTCATCCGTCACGTCATGGTAGACCCCTCCCGCTACATTGACGAAACGGAACTTATGTTTCATGTTAGTGGACATTCCTTTTGAAAATGTATGCAATTCCTCACGGATGTACTCCTTGAACGTGGCACCTTTCCATCGGCCCATCTTCTGGATCTGGGTGTCAGAGTAACCCGCCAGTGCCAACGCATTAGCACCTCCGCTGCGAAGGGAGTGGGTGTCGACCCTGTCGATGGGGAAACCTCGCGACGGATATCCCAACGCTGTTGCTGCCAACTTGAGGGCGCCACGTATGTGCTTATCCGTGATATCTTTGCGTGTACCTTTGTCATAGTAGGAGGAAAGTGTGAGCCGCATTGTCAGAGTGCCGCCGAATTTCCACATATCGACGGCCCAAGGCACGAACTGGGCATGCAACAGGCTCGCCATTTGCCTCCTGATGGATACATACACCCCGCCACCCATTTTTCTGGTTGTCCAGTTTTAGGGTGGCGGAGTCCGCCGTCATAATAGAGTCCTCAGGGGCGTGTCGGCCCAGTTGGCGTAAACGACCCATTGAATCCTTTCGAAAGAATGTGGCGTCTTCGATTTTGAATTGGACAGTCTGCTTGCTTGAATTTCTAGTCCCTTTTGTGGTGTACTCGCCTACCCGGAGTAGGTAATAGAACGCAATCAAAGTGAGGTCCCCAATGGCCGCTGCTATGGGGACGCCGTCCTGGATTGCCCTAATTCGCACAGGTACTCGGGAATGTCCGCCTCAATCGGGAGCTTTTTCGTAGTGGGAGGGTCCACCTTTCGCCACCCATCTAACATTTGACTCAATCGCGGGAGGAGTTTGTTATCCCCGCCTGGCAGTTTCGTGGGATTTATGCCGACGGCCAGGGCGATCGTCTGACCAACGGCCGTGAGAGCCGTACTGACCGTTGCAGCTGTAACTGTGCGGCCGCGGCCATATGATCCGCCGCTGAGCGGCTGCAAAACCGGAGAGCATCCGGACTCTGTGCTCATAGGAGACGTCCTGTAAGTATGGGTCCAAGCCCAGAGGTGTGACGAACTTGGTCCAACAGGCCCAATGCACTTCCCGAGTCTTGGTAGACGCCTCCACTCGTCCATTGTGGAAGGCTGCATCAGCAGAACGGAAGTGAGTCTCGTAACGACTCCTCGCGAGAAACGGAAGACGTTCCAGGAGGCCTGGTTTGGTAAAGGGAACATGGAGTTGTAAAAAGAGGCAAAGTCAGTGTCAGTTTTGCACTCCCACTTTGGGTTGCTCCCAAACGAGCGCGAAGGGACGTCCGTCATCTGGTTGTGGACTCCGGCGATGTGCAACGTCGTCAGCGGGGAGGCTTTTCGTAACTGAAGTCGCAGTGCAAGCGACCGGATGAGTTGCATAGCAATTGGGGAGCGTCTTGCCGCCAACCGTTGTAGCCAACTGACGGATGGGCTGTTGTCACTGTATAGCGCCACCCGTGCTGCTGCTAACTCTCCCACCATAGCCTCCACTAACAACCACACCAAGACGAGTCCCGCACATTCCAAATCCGAGTTTGTTAGTGTACCCTCTGGGTTAGCGTCGGATAACAGTGCGGCCTGGACGTCTGGTGGCCATTCCAAGCGAAAGACAGTTGGCGGTGCTGTTCGTAGCTCGCCCACGAGAATGCCGCCTACCCGTGTTTTGACGCATCACATATTCCAACATAGTCTGGCCAGCCAGTGACCAAGCTACTGCAGTGCGTGGGGTTGCTAATGCTATCCCGCAGGAAAATCCGTGTTTCCCTTAAGGCCTGTTGTAGGGCTCTATTCCGTCGCAAGAACACTACTCGTGGCTGTGTGCTTAGAATTCGGTAGAATGGAGATAGCAGTCCCTTCCCAGCTGGGATTGAGAGGAATGCGTGACGAATCTTATAAAGGACCGATCTAAACTCCGCAAACGGCACGCCAAACTGCTTGTTTTTGGATGTGGAGCGTAGCCACGTCGAAATGGTGTCAATGATTGCCTGCCTTTTGCCCTCCACAAGCCACATGGTGTGATCTGTACCATTGAACACGAAACCTAATAGGTCCTTTAGGGTATCCCAGGCTCCATCCAGCTGGAGGAGTTTCTTTAGCGAAATGGGATCATCCTCCGCCTTCTCTCCCGAAGGAAACACATCGTGGATTCCGCACATTATTCCATTAGCCACATGGTCGAGAATATGCCGGCTTGTTGGGATGGCAAGCCCGATAAAGTCGTCGACATACACCTCAATCAAATATTTGAATCGGTCCGTATCGCTCGGAGAGTGTTGTGGCAAGTCGGCGTATGCCGTACTCGTCTGCGTGTAGTGAATCATAGGGTGTTTGGGACCTTGTCCCAATGGGGTCTCAACGTATTGGTCGGCGACGTCCCGTGCAGTTTCGGAGGCCGCGCAAAAATAGGGAGGAGATTCGATCCATCCCATTTGTAACGATTTTGGGACCACGAGTTTTGTGCTCGTCTCTCCCAACACGGGCAGAACGTGGCGAAGTTCCACTCTTCGCCCTCTGCACAGTCCATCCGCCAAAACCCATCCTTGATATCCCACTTTGCCATAAATACTTTGGCATCTGGGGTGCGGCAGCCATTGCATGAATTATGCGAGCCAGGGAGTGTCCGATTTGGTCGATGGATCCTTTTGGCGCGCTCTTGCAGGACGCCTCGTTGACTGATGGTATACGGTTCCCATCTTTTAGTTGCAGGGCGAACGACAGGTCCAGGATTGTTCGGTACTTGCGTGACTTGTGTGGGATCATTGAGATAGGTGAAACTTTAAGCTGTGGCGGCGGATTGTGCATGATGTCTCTCCAATCGACAATGCGGGCTTGACCGGCCGCTACTTTGTCCATTACTTCCGCCGTGAGTTGCTCAATGGCATCAGGGGCGAGCGCCGATTGGTGTGGTCCCCGCTCTATGGCAGCCTGCATCATCTCTTTACTCCACGGTTTACCCGTTAATGCCGGGCATCCTTGGGTTGCATACTGAAGCAGCGTGGGGCCGGCGGGGTGGCGCAAAGCTAATCCTGATGGGCACATATTGTTTTTGTGAGGGACTGGGTTGCCACGCACAAATGTGTCTGGCAACTGCGTTAAGCCTGCGTGTTGACGCCAATACTCCGCGTCGTCGAGCTGGATACTCTGCTTTTGTAACCTCCGTCGCTTGTTCTCTTTGCGCCATACCTCTGTGGTGGCGCCCGTGACATAGGACCTGTCCTCAAGCTGTGGTGTTTCCAACCCACCTACAGTGGACTGCATTCCCTGTGCTCGAGGTGGTGTTAGTAAGGGCCGGTCCGACGTGTCAGGAACAAGGCGAGAGGGAGGAACACGTTGTGTTAGGATCAGGATATTTCGCAGCGGCTAGAATGTGGTGTGGGGCATGGGTATTCACCTCCGAAGCACCGCCGCCGGACCTTGTCCTGTATTGCCGACTGTCGAGTGACGATCCGTTTCCCAGTGGGCTCTGGCACTCGTCCTCATGTCTTTGGCAGTCGTTGGTGTGACGGATGTTACCTGTAGCTGGCTGTGCTATGGTAGTGTGGCTCGGTGCCGTGTCCTTTTGTTCGCGCTCGTGTGGCTCAGCAATAAAGGACGTTTTCATATCAATGGGCTTACCTTCACCATCATCTAGGAGCGGGCGTAGTGTAGTTGGGATTTCAGTTGGGTCTGGCTCGAGCTCCGCGCTGATTTGCGGCGCACTTGGTGGGCATACCGTAGTCGGGCCGGGCAAGCTCTGCCCATACGCGGTGCACCTATCCCAGCGCCGCGGTATGCCTCAGGTTGTGCGTTTTCGCTTGCCGCCCAAGACATAATTGCTGATCTGTGCGGGCGGTTCGGTGGCTTTCCTTGCGTCGACCCCTGGCTTTAGTAACGCGCATAGTCTATTGACAAACTCTGTTGACAGTTCCCCCTCATTGACGTGGCCCTCTGCTGCTCGTCCACAATATTTTCCGTTACACTTCCCGAGGACATAAGAATAACATAGCATATTTCTGCCGTTTCGTAGGTATTTTGCCTCGGTGGGTAGATCACTCTCTGTGATGCCCGCAGCTTTACACAGCGTTCGTAGCTGGACACTCCGGAAGTGCCGGATGTAATCCGCCATCAAAATTTTGATTGTTGGGTGGACGTCCTCCTGCCGTATGAGTACCGGCCGTTCTGGCCCGGTGGACTGTACGGGTTGTGGAGTGTCCCCACTGCCTGTGCCCCATGCCCGCTGCACATGTAGTGACGCTGGTGTGCTCTGCCGCCCTTGTGTATTGATTGTGAGTCGTGAAACATGTGTCTGTGCGACCTCCACTTTCCACTTCTCAGGAAATTTCCCAATCTTATCTCAACCGCCTTGGACACATCGGTTCCAATGATGTTCATCAAGTGCGACACTGGGAACCGAGGTTGTCCTCTTGCCAGTTCTTCCTCGGTCAACGTCCGAAAGAAAAATTGTCGGCTGTCTTCAATAATGGCCCACGTGATTTGCCGCACCATTGCTACTCCAAATCGCTCCGATTTAGCATAGACTTGCTCGGAGTTTAACATCTGCCAGAGATCAAAAAGATTGTGAAAGTAGTTGCACCTGTCTCCGAAGAGTGTGCGCACTAGCGCACAGAAAGTGCCGGCGTCCGCACCAATTCGAGATAACTGCTTGCCGGCGCTCGGGGGTCTTTGCGAGAGAGACCGGCGCGTCGGATAAGGTGTAATTTCGCTCAGTGAGGAGCATGGCGTGCTCCTTTGACCGCAGTTCCGCCGTTTCATGGCCCTTTCGTGGGCGAACGATCAGGATGGAAATGCCCTTTTCTGCGGTGGGGAAGTAGGCGGTTGCCGAGCCAGGATTGAACTCCATCTTGGTTATTTCATCCATTGTGGCTTTTTCAAAATATAGCCCCCGTGTGATGGTGATCTCGTTCTCCCTTGCCCATTGTCCCATGCATTCGAGCAACTTGGTTCGGTGGGCATCAACATCTTTCGTACTTCGAAAGTAATCCCAAATGGGAGGGATGTCACTGTTGTGGATGACACCGCAGAAGCCCTTCAGCTTGGCGAGCTGAAAAGTGCTATACTGCTTCGACTCGTCCGCCTGCTTGGTTTGCCCGTCGTCGAGGGCCCCTCCCATGCTCCCACTATTGGCGCGGAGGGCAGCCATTACTGCCGCGGTGACCTGCACCACGAGGTTGACATCGAGTTGCGGTGGGGTAGGCGTTGGCGTCGCCGACGGCAATTCCCTACGATCAGCCATGTTGGGAGGTGTTAGAGCTGTCTGTGGATTTCCCTGTACGGTGCCCAGGGTGAACGCGGCGTGCCGTCGCCCACTTATGTAATGCGACTGATCCTATGATCGGGGTGATGGGAAATGCCATGAGACTTGAGCGGGGCCCATCACCTGCTGCCGGTTCTGCCTGTGCAGCCATGACGCACCAATCCAACAGTACACTATACTTGCTCGCATCCAAATGCCCCGCACCCAACGTGGATTGTATGTGTGTTGCTAGGTTGTGTGGCGTACGCGGTTCTTTTGCACAGAAGGCAACACAATCGGGCGGTAGAGCCAACATTCTCGGGGCAGTGACAGTCGTTCGTGCGGCCGTGGGCTCTGGAATCCATAGCACATTCGAGTTTCCCGGGACCACGTAGAATTGGTCCAGCTCGGTGAGATCGTTTACCACGAGTCTGCTCTCCCATGCCCACGGTGCCTTCTCTTTCAATTCTACCATCTGAGGTGCCGGCGAGTAGGACGTACGGTCGCCTAGGAACCCTATGGTTTTACCTTTCCAGGCAGGGTCAGTGCCGGGAGCATTCGGGTAGACTTGAATGGAATGGAGGAGCTGGATGAAAGGGATCTTGGGTCTCATAATTGCAAAGACCAACAAGCCGGGATAGTGCATGGCATCCTCCTTGAACTTGGCTTGTTCCTGTTGACTTTCTTTTCTGCCTGACTGCCACTCGAGAAACTCATACAATTCTTCGGCACTCCGGATGTTTGAGTTGTCCACACATGCTTTTGTGAGGGCTGAGTCCGTCTGTTCCGTGCCGGCAGTGGCCGGATGGTTGGGTGTCGTTGGCGTCGTCGGCGTGGTGAAATCCACGCGTCGAGGTGCCGGTGGCGTGGGATGATTTGGGCTTTCTCCAGGTGTTGGCGTTGCTGGTGCCGTGCTTCTCCCCGGAGTTGGTGTGCCCTGGGGCAGCTGGTTCTGGAGGAGGCGTTGAGCCCCTCGTGTCCTTGCGAGCGTAACGAGTTCCTCGTGCGCAACGTCCTGTTCCAGATTTGGGAAAACGAATTCCCGTGCGTCGGCATCATCGTCGAACTGTTCCTCATCCTCTGCCCCCGTCGCAGCGCGTCGGCGGCGGCGGCGTCGCCGCCATCGATTCCCCCGCAACATCGCCCTCTTCTTGTGATACATCGGCAGCCGTCGCCGGCGCCGCGTCGGCGGGATCGCCGCCGGTAAGGTACGGGAAGGACGGTGCCATTGTTTTGAATTATTCGCCAGTGCGTTCCGCTTAGTTTCTATTAGCTAAAGCACTTCAGAACAGGCAACACAACCGTGCATCGATCAGGCATGGTTTTCAACCTCTTGGCGAAGAATGGCCGTTGGTGGGAAACGGGGACCACACAGCACATTCTGTGCTCGTCTGTCCATCACCCCAAAAAAGCTCCCTTTTTTCAAAAAGCGAGAAACATGGGAGCTGTGAGGTTTCAAAACAGGGAGCGCTAATACAGCGCCTAAGAGTTGATTCTCGCCTTTTTTGAAAATACAATTCCCTGGATCAGATTTTTGCAGTTCCCTGGGAATGGCATTTTCCCTGGATTTTGGCCTAACAATGGAGATGTCCCTTCCTCTTCCCCCTTCATCCTAATCTCTCCCCATCTTTCAGTGAGATGTCACGAGATGTCAGCAGTAGACGATCGTTTGGGAGGACAGCAAGCCTCGGTAAATTACATTCCCTCCGTAGACTTGCCTCATTTGGACTTTTCATCATTGCACCAGTTTTGTTCGTAGAATTCAGAAATGCTGCAGATTTACTGTTCAAACAGAGCGAGGCCGACGGCGCGAAAATTCCACTATCGCCGCAAACCAAGTCAGAGTTCTTGTTCTCAAAATTTTCTCCTTTGTCGTCGGAGGAAATCGGCAATAGCGGTGAACGAGAAGAACGAGCTTTTAACAACATCCATGCCGGGGAATTGGGAAATCAAACGGTGGAAAGATCATCCCAACTATTAGATTCCGCGGCAAAGATATATCAAGAGGGGATTAGCATTACCAACATTGATGTGAGTAGTTTGTTCTCATTAATTGATTGCAGAAACGTTAAATGAACTGTCCCGTACAAGTCCATCTCAATCTTTTCTTAAGCCTCCATCGGTTCCCAATCATCGTCGAATTACGACGCACCAACTACACGTGCTAAGAGATATCACACCACCTCCCCCTAGAAAGCATATGTTCTGCGCCGCTGTCTATGATAAACCCTCCAACCAATACCTGGCACTTGCATCCAATCGTCCTGCCATTGATGGCATGACTGCTTACCGCTTGGATGCAGACTGGTCGATATCACCTTCATCTGATCACGTCATTAGTGAGATTGGAGATTGGGAGGACCCTCGATTATTAATGATGGATACTCCTTCGGGGGAACAAATCGTTCTTGCATTCTTTCAGCGGATGGCGAGACCTTTTGCAGTCGCTCGATGGTTTGTTCACAACAATACAATGGGCCCAATATCTGAATTAGGAGTAATGAATGACGACGGTTCGATTATTAGGGAAGGGACAAAGAATTGGTCCCCGTTGGTTTATGATGGAGTATTGCACTTTTTGATAAGTTCTTTTCCCACCATAGTTTTGCGGTGCGAGACTTCTGATTATTTGACGTGGGACGTGTGCGTGCCTTCTATCAGTTCAATGACTAGTCTAGGAAACATTCAATCATTTCAGAGTGCAATGATACTCCGGGGAGGTTCCAATTTTATCCCTTATCCCGACAAAGGGAGCAATATTTTTGTGGGTTTCCTCCATTCACGAACAAATCAAAATGGGTGCAGTGTATTGGGCTCTCTTTTTCTTCATGTCCCAATACTCTTCGTATTACTGCGGGCAGATGATGGAACTTGGCATCCCATTTATGTATCACATGCACCATCGTTCATTCCTGGGCATAACATGTCTGAATCTCTTCAACAGCTCATGAATCATGCGATACAGGATCCAGTTTCTTTCATAAAATTTGATGTTGAGAGTGGAGATGCATATTTGACTCTCAACATGGCCGACGACAATGGAAGATGTGCTGTTGGACTGTTTAAAAATCTCCTTCCCTTAGCTTCAAGTAGTACTGAGAATAATTGGATATTGAATGCTGCCAAGAATTACAAAATGTTCAATGCAACAAAAGCTCAAGAAGACAATATTGCCTCACTCATGAGACTTTGTCAAGAAAGGTATGGTCCTTAGAGCTCCAATCAGCTCCCCAGGGAATCTGCCGACACAAACATCCAACAGTTTATTCACTATGCCTGCTCCAGTGCCTCCTCCTGGAATGTATATCTCGTTGTGAAGGATGACTAGGCATTCTTTATCATATATATATGTTAGATTTCATAAATGTGGATTTAGGAATGTAGGGATTTAGGATTGAAGAAAACTATACCAAAGTGTTGAAAACAGAAAACAGAGGCAAAAACAATAACCGCTTTTTACTTTTCTGATGAAGTACAGACTAGTATAATGCCTTCGGACTGTCTTTGCAATAGAAGAAAGTGATTGAATTCAAGAATCATTGGGAAAATGGATTGTCAGCTAGAAAATATCTTAACTTTTTGTCACTTGCAGTATTGCATGTGTAATGAACAGTATATTTATGAAATCTGACAACCAATATGGAGACAAAAACCTTTTTATCATCTACTTACAAATTTTAAAGTTTGCAAGACACAGAAATGTGCAATGCTGTGTCTCCTGTTAATGTTGACCTAGTGTTGATCTCAAGAAGGATCTAAAGGTACCATTGGTTATCCGGGTTTTACGGTAATTACCAACAGCCAGATTAATTGTCTTCCCATCTTTTTCTGCTAGCCAACACCATCACCAATCAACCAAAAATCATAACATCAGTTTTTTTAGTTTTAATTATTGCCTTGTTTTTGTTGAAGCATGGTCAACTCAATTTTTCAATTAAATTGTTGTACCACTACTGACATCCCATGATATGTCTCTGCCCCTACATTCAATCTGCCCCCCTTGTTCCGTGCCAGCCAACACCATCACCGATCCACCCAAAAATCAGCAAAGCTGAGATGCATTTAAGTTTCAAGTATTGCCCTGTTTTTATTGTCAGCTCAAGTTTTCAATTTAATTGTTGTATCACTGCGGACATCGTTGGGCACCCATTGACAGAGTCAATTGGCAAGGTGACCTTGTTTTGTTTTTTGTTTTTATCACCGTATTTGTGTTGAAGTCTCACTACTCCAATTTCCAATTTTATTGTTATGATGTAGTTATTGACTTTGGGTTATCTCATTATCAGTTCAAGAAAGAAGTGATCACATCTCATCAAAGGCTTCTTATTCCTCTGAAACATTTTGACGGGTAAAATCACATAAGGCGGGGGAGGGGGGAAAGAAAAGAAATGGTTGGCTTGAGAAAGTTGAGGCTGATGAAAGGGCTGATGATGAAACAGAAGCTTTTCCATGTCTTGGCAGTTTATGCCAAACATGGTAAACGTTGGCATATCTGTAATAAAGGAAATCAAGCATGGAGGAGTGGAATGATGAAGGATAAGTTTAGATTGTTACTGTGATTGGTCACATTTGATCAGAACTGTATCAAGACACTGATGTGGAGACATCCAAGTGGGGAAAAAGGTCTTTCTATATTTTGATTGATTAGATGATGTGATTGATATTTCAGGAAAGATGATACTAGATAAGGAATAATAAATTAAAGTGAGAGATGCTAATGTTTAACTGGATAAAAACTTGTAAACCAACATGAGATAGGGCATAAAAGATCTAGAGTGAGAGAGAAAGGGCTATGTCAGACTTCTTTTAGTACCTATTCCTACCTGGATCAGTTGCTGGTTGCCAGAGGTTGCCACACACTTGTGTTAGGCCAAAAGCTTGACAAAGTTGGGTTGCTAAGCAATTGCAAAATTGACTTTGCAAATCCTTGTCTGTCTAAACTTTGCCGAGGATTTGCATTTTGCCACTTTGCAATTCCTCGTCAACAGTGATTTAGCCCTGGATTTTTGTAAAGACATCCAGTTCGGCATCAATTGAGAAGCCCAACATGAAAGATTGGCATCAAATGCACGGGCAGTTAAACAATGACACCAATTTGAAGTGACACCATGATTCATTTTGTCAGGGTTAAGGGAACTACAAGTATTATTTTGATGATACGTATTATCAAGAACGGGGTAGGTGCTATACCCAAAAGTACAATACCTTAATAACTAGAGGGGCTTACTAACAATATCTCCATGTACAAGTACGTATCTAGAAAACAAGGAGCCTAGTACGTATTCATGATATCTCTTGCGGGGTGAAGCAGTGTAAAAAATAGAAACCTACCTACCTCATATCTTATTGTATGGTACTATTGTTTCCCTCATGCATGTGAAACAGTGTTGAGTGAGGGCACTGGAACAGAAAAGGGAGTAAATTAATTTCTCCACATAAAAATTTATATTTATGATACAGCTCTACACTCATGATATGAACACACTAATATTATGCAAATGAACTCATTTGTGCGTTGCATAACTGTACTTAAAGTATTGCATACCTACAGTACCATAGATTTGCACAGCATTACACTCACATTGTTCTCATATAACACTTCCTGTTGGTTTTTAAGTAACCTTTGACATTGAATGAAAAAGCTAATCTCCAAAAAGAAAATTAATCACCCAAAAGAAAACCAGATACGGTATCATTTCAAGAGAGGAATAGTACAAAAACTTGTAAAACCAAAAGAAAACTGATTCTCTAAAAGAAAACCAATCCCCAATTAATTTGCCTATGTCTATAGGTACTCATATTACTTAAGCCTTTGGGTGAGTTGGAGACTTTCTTGCGAAGGAAATCTCGAGATTAGATCAATTCTTTTCTGAGAATAGATCTATACAAACAGTAGTCTAGGACCTTAAGACATAGTTTGGGAAAAATCTAAGAGCATAGATTTTCTAAGTTTGAAGTAGATTTTTTAAGGTAGATCTTTATGTCTTCACTAGCCATTTTGTTTTTTGAAATTGTCCACTCTAGATCTAACAGATTTTGAAAATCTATTTTAGATTTTAAACGAAATCTGTTTAGATTCTAATATTCTAAAATCGATTTTTTTTAGTTTTCTACATTAGATGTAGATGGTATCCATTCTCATAAGTGATAAAGCCAATCAGTCTTGGATGATAAATAGTACCATGTTATTAACTTGAATGCTATGTATGCTATAATACCTTCCCATACTAACAGTATGGTACTATTACTAACCATTACTTCTTGCTTTTATGCACAAGGGAACATTGATATCTTATAGAAAATAATCCATTTTCCCGGTTTTCCCTGAACCCCGTACAGTTTTAATGTCAATTCAATTTCTTAGGATTTGTATTACATATGTGATGTCATCTTCATTATATTTCCTAGGAATTGCAATTGAGTACCGAAAGTTTTGTGAATGCAATTCCTTAGGCCAATGTTTCTTTTGCATGAGATGATTGAGTTTCATTGCAAACATACTAACAACCGATTACTCCAATCCATCAGTTCGCATCAAACTAACGCTCATTTCAAACTACAGTACTAGTCACGCAACTGTATAGTTTGACCTTTGATTGCCTTGACAAAATTTAAAGTAGTCCGCAAATATTGCCACTGTTGTAATCATCTTCCACTATTTGTACACCACTACTTGCGGCAACCACCCTCTGAACGCCCTTTGCAGACGTAGATTCAGATCAGGCGCAGTTCTATGGTGGTTTCCACATTTAGGTGCTACACATCAGGTGGCCAGAGGATTGCATTTGTTGCCCCCATTGACACGGTTCAGCAGTCATCTGTGCGAACCATACTTTCTAAACACGATCAATCATCAGTGTAGATCAATTTCGTCAAAATAGGAAATGAAAAACGAATACCCCATTTTGCAATCACTCTTTGTTTACATTACGCTTCTTTCCATTTGACATTCATTTTCAATTACCTGGCTGTCAGTTTTGTCTTCGTGTACATTAAACAAATCTGTTACCTACCATCTGTTGATTGGTATACACTTTGATTTTGGCCAAAGGACGTAAGAGTTCATCCTCAAGACCATTTGCACTCCATCCACCATCTACCTCTGCCAGACTTTTGTTCGCACCATCGTTGTCATTTATATCTTCATAAGAGTGAAATGAGTTTCTCCTCTCAAACTCACAAGAACCATCATTGTCAGCACCAATTCATTTTTGCTTTTTGTTTTGTGTCAAGGTACACATTAGTGAATGTTGCTTTTCATGCTCTACCTGCAGATCGCCTGCACGACTATTACTCTTTCTTATTCGTTGTAGCCAATTATCATTTGAGAAGCATTTTAGACGGTCATAAGTGATAGGCCATTCACCTTTTTGTGCTTCATTATCAATGTGCACAATCAGCACATAGTCTTGACTAAATTTCTGCGGGGCGTTGCAAACAAAGACATTGCGGTGATAAACCTATTTGACACTGCATACTTCAGAAAATCTGCACCAAATCTGATCACATTGTCCCAAAGAATTGGTGCATCTCAGTGATGGTGGCTACAGCGTGATGTCCATTTTTGAAATGTTGCTGTGTTGTATGCATCCAAATTTTCTCTACATCAGTATTTGAAAATAGCACAGCAATCACAGCCGCATCATCATTTTCAATTTTATGACAAACAAAATATTTGTATACACTGTCTGCCATGTTCAAGTATGTCTCTAAATCTCCTTGATACATACTGCTCTGCTTATTCGGATTCGGATATTATTTGGCACTTAGGCATGTTAGGCTTCTGAAGAAAGATCCAACCACCATCCTCAACACAAGACCTTTTACTGGCAGGAAGTTCCTTGATCAAAAGATTTACATCTCCTCGTCCTCCTCTGCCTATACCTCTGCCTGGCGGTCAACCTCCTCTGCTCCTTCCAGCGATTCAACCCACTCTGCCTCTACCAGGCATTCGACCCCCTCTTCCTCTCACGCCATAAGCTGAGCCTCCTCCAGCAGCAGTTTCACTTGTTTTTGGCCTATGTATAGATGACGGTCTAACATCGTCCTGTGGGGGTACATCCGCCAACAATGGGTCAGCCACGACAGAGCTATTTTTCAAGGTATTACTTGACATATTGATGTAGTTTGTCTGTTTGGTGAGTGTATGCAAAGACAAAGTTGGAAGCAATTGCTTGCGATGTGGAGGTTAGGCAAATGCCGCTGTGTTTTGTGGGGAAAGGTTGGAAGCAATTGGGGCCCATGTCAATATTTCCTTATTTAGGTTAGACCATTATCGCGCAGGAATTAGTACGAAATGAAATTCTGCCGACGGGCAGTATTTCTATGTTTACGATCGCACAAGACCAAATCCTGCCGTACCGGCAGAATTTCAAGTAATGGGATATGGGCGTGTTGTTTGTTTAGAGTCAACAGCAGAGTTGTGTCTCGTCATGGATTAAAAACCGGGATGACGGGATATCCCGGCCGAGATTGCCATCCCGTCCTGCCACCCCTGATCCCAGGATTCCCAGGATTAAGAGTGAAGTACTTACGTGCAGAACTTGATACAATATTTAGGTTCATACGTCACGAACGGATTGTTCAGATGGTACTATATGTTACGTACAGTACCTATTATTAAGATAAATTATTCTATGTAGGATTTACCAAGATAAAAGATAAGATCTTTGCGAACGCAAGCATACCGTAAAAGTGTATTGTACCTGCTAGCACAATATAATGTGTATTGTATCTGCTAGAGCACGAACCTGTTAACGGTTTTTGTTACACATTTGTGAGTCTTTTTGTTCGTGCACTTTTCGTGCAATCTTTGGACAGGTATCCATCATCCCGGCTATATCCCTGTATATCCCGGGAAAATCCCGGTCAATCCCGGATATTTGGTCATCCCGCCGAATCCCGGGATGATCCAGATCCCGTTGGGTCCCATCCCGGGACAATCCAATTCTCCGCGAAACGTCCGGGATGAGAACAGGACACAACTCTACCTAACCAACAGAGTGTGATAATGACCGAAACGGAAAACGTCAGTTGAAATGGGTCATTCTGAAGTGGTGGTTGGGGTTAAGGGAACTACGTTTATTTTTTAGTAGATTAGGTTGTTTGACATCCCTTCCTTTGAATATTTTTCTTTGTGTTTGTAGATAGGAAATAATAGATGCCAACATACATAACATGATTCTATTCCATGAAACTAGTAGGTACGATATGCTGCGCAAACAATCGTACGTACCATACCATATGGAATACTCATTACTCGCGGTGCGCACCGCATTACAATACACTATAATATGGTACGATATAAGAGGTATCTCTCTCTAGAGATACACAAGAACATATAGAGGTAGAGTGTACATCGTACTGCACGAGAAACAAGCAATGATATATACTATTCATGTATTAATACTTATATCATGAAGTAGCTGATTCGTGCACAGGTCTTCCGGTACAGATCTGCGTCATCCAACGGATCGTGGCTAGGATCGTTCTCATGAGGTTACCAGCACATTCGTGTGACGTGGCGATAAACTGGCGATGACATACGTGAACAGTCACAGGACCAGCTTTTAATTACCTTTAATGGTGAACTGAAAAGCCAATCTCAAAAAGAAAAGCCAATCTCAAAAAAGAAAACCGGATACCATTTCATTTTCACGTAGGAATAGTACTAAGATTGGTAATTGCCAAAAGAAAACTAATTCTCCAAAAGAAAACCAATCCCCAATATATTTGCCGACCTGGAAAGGTTGCTATTTTATTTATGTAATTACCTGGTAATTATTACGGTATTCAAATTTTATTTTAGGTTGGGGACAAATAATTGTTCTACGCAAAGTTTAGATTGACAAGGAATTGCGAAGTCGATTTTGCAATTGCTCACCTACCCAACTTTGTCAAGCTTTTGGCCTAACACTTGCATCCACTGAACCAGGTTTAGTTTTCAATATCAATATCTCTTAGTAAATCGTGCAATTATCTATATCGTAGTCAGGCACGGACAAAAGTCTTTCTTTTCCAGCAAGGTAGAGCAATGGCAAATTAGCCATAGAAGAAACAACGTGTAATGCGAATCTTCTTCATAACCCTATAGGGGCACATTCGGCCCGAAGAAAGGGCCGAGAAAGTGACTAGCTTAGGAGATCTAGGTTACCACTTGTGCGTTCAGAGTTGGTTCCAGTGGGCGAGTGGTAGGTGTGATAGTAGTCTGAAAGGCCTGCACCGCTGATTCTAGGTTAAGCTAGCCAATACTGGCGGTCGGTACTAGAGCCCGCACCAAGTTTCTCAAAGTCAAATTCCAGGAGGTGACGGTGCTGGGGAAGTAGATGGTTGGGATCCGTGAGGAGCAGTCGACTCACTTGTTCCATGATGTCACGGTGTTCTGATGCAGTTTTGCCTTCAATCAAACGTAGGTGAGTTCTGGTGTTGCGATAGATCCATTGTTTGTGGGTGATGCCAAGTAACCGGTGGATGAATTCCATCATCCAAGACTTGATGTGTCTAGATGAGTTCTGTTGTTTCATGGATTGCATCTGAAGAGGAAGGATTTCACTTCCAATCCGGCCCTCCAGAAGGTTGTCCCACCCCAGTGTATCCAATTCCATGGCCCATTTTGATAGGCGCGGAAAAGGTTTAGCAATGTCCACCATGGCTCCCTCCCCGTATGATAGCAAGTACGATTCAAGGCATTCAACGACAGTGATGTCACTGTGTGTCTCTTCCATCCAATCAAGTAGCGAGGCTACTGTTGTCTGGAAAATCTTGCGTCGGCCCGGATTAGGGCACCGCGTCACATGTGCGGTCGATTCATCAGGGTGACCACAGCACCGACATATATTTTCAGTGTCCTTGTGATATCTCGAAAGCTAGGTTTAGTTTTCATCTCTCTTTGTTATTAGGGAAAGCTAGTCGCCAGCTGAGCGCCAGCTGCCGGCAGAGATTGTTCCAACTGGTACATGATGGTCCAGTACGGTACTGCCGGCAGGGTTGATGTCACCACTTTTCCTTTCCTCCTCATCTCTCCTCATCCTTCAGTGAGATGTCTCAAGATGTCAGCAGTAGACGATCGTTTGGGAGGACAACAAGTCTCGGTAAATCACATTTCCTCCGTAGACTTGCCTCATTTGGACTGTTCATCATTGGACCAGTTTTGTTCGTAGAGTTCAGAAATGCTGCAGATTTACTGTTCAAACAGAGGGCGAAAATTCCACCATCGCCGCAAACCAAGTCAGAGTTCTTGTTCTCAAAATTTTCTCCTTTGTCGTCGGAGGAAATCGGCAATAGCGGTGGACGAGAAGAACGAGCTTTTAACAACATCCATGCCGGGAATTGGGAAATCAAACGGTGGAAAGATCATCCCAACTATTAGATTCCGCGGCAAAGATATATCAAGAGGGATTAGCATTACCAACATTGATGTGAGTAGTTTGTTCTCATTAATTGATTGCAGAAACGTTAAATGAACTGTCCCGTACAAGTCCATCTCAATCTTTCTTAAGCCTCCATCGGTTCCCAATCATATTCGGATGATGACGCACCAACTACACGTGCTAAGAGATATCACACCACCTCCCCCTAGAAAGCATATGTTCTGCGCCGCTGTCTATGATAAACCCTCCAACCAATACCTGGCACTTGCATCCAATCGTCCTGCCATTGATGGCATGACTGCTTACCGCTTGGATGCAGACTGGTCGATATCACCTTCATCTGATCACGTCATTAGTGAGATTGGAGATTGGGAGGACCCTCGATTATTAATGATGGATACTCCTTCGGGGGAACAAATCGTTCTTGCATTCTTTCAGCGGATGACGAGACCTTTTGCAGTCGCTCGGTGGTTTGTTCATAACAATACAATGGGACCAATATCTGAATTAGGAATAAAGAAAGACGACGGTTCTATTAGTAGGGAAGGGACAAAGAATTGGTCCCCGTTGGTTTATGATGGAGTATTGCACTTTTTGATAAGTTCTTTTCCCACCATTGTTGTCAGGTGTGAGACATTAGATTATTTGTCGTGGGATGTTTGCGTGCCTTCTATCAGTTCAATGACTAGTCTAGGAAACATTCAATCATTTCAGAGTGCAATGATACTCCGGGAGGGTCCAATTTCATTCCTTATCCTGATGAACGGAGCAGCATTTTTGTTGGTTTTCTCCATTCACGCACCAATCAAAATGAATGCAGTGCGTTGGGCCTTTATCATTTTCTTCATGTCCCTTTACTTTTCGTTTTACTGCGGGCAGATGATGGAACTTGGCATCCCATTTTACCTATCACATGCACCATCGATCATTTCTGGGCATAACATGTCTGAATCTCTTCAACAGCTCATGAATCATGCGATCCAGGATCCAGTTTCTTTCATAAAATTTGATGTTGAGAGTGGAGATGCATACTTGACTCTCAACATGGCTGACGACAATGGAAGATGTGCTGTTGGACTGTTCAAAAATCTCCTTCCCTTGGCTTCAAGTAGTACTGAGAATAATTGGATATTGAATGCTGCCAAGAATTACAAAATATTCAATGCAACAAAAGCTCAAGAAGACAGTATTGCTTCACTGATGAGGATTTGTCAAGAAAGGTATGGTTCTTAGAGCTCCAATTGCTCCAATCAGCTCCCCCGACAATCTGCTGGCACCAACATCCAGTAGCTCAGTCACTATGCCCGTCCAGTGCCTCCTCCTCAAATATATACCTTATTGTGAAGGATGACTGGGCATTCTTCATCATATGAAAATGTCAGATGTTGTAAATCAGGATTTAGGAATGAAGAAAGCTATCTTGAGGTGATGAAAACAACAATAGAGGCAAAAATAATAATAGGAAACCTGGGAAAAAAATGATTATTTTTAGAAGATGTCTTAACTTTTTGTCACTTGCAGCATTTCATACTGACTGAGATAACAGTTACAAATATCTACTTTATCATCACATTTATTGTTTTACAAATCTTAATCTTCGTAAGACAATGCAATGTGCAGATCCTGTTGCTGCTGTGTCTCCCTTCAATATTGACCTCAAGAAGGAGCTAAAAGCACTCACTGTAACCATGATGACATACTTCAATGGAGATGCCTAAACTGTGCCCATCGATCATCTAGAAGTTATTTGGGACACACGAGATAGTATTTGACTTCCTAGGCTATCCTTCATCATTGAAAGGAATTTTTTACCGATAATGGCAAGTGCATTCATTACTCATGCATACCATGCTATGACTTCTTTGAAGAAGATGAGAGCAATCCACGTGACATCCAGCCAGGAGCAGAATCATCTATGCTCAAAAATGTGTAGACAGATTTTTAATCATCACTTTCAATAAATATATAATTTTATTGCCATTCCTTTAGAATCAAATCTATGTATACATATTTGACGTAGCACAATGACTTTTGTAAACCTTCCAATTAGATGAACATATTGTAATCATATAACACCAAATTAGATTTAAAATTGAGATTTTGACAACTCTGGTTTTGAGGTTGTGTTATCCCTTGGAGATTTAACTACACTCCCTCTGCTCCCAAAATATAGAATGCATTACCTGGAGATATGTTGAAAAGTCCTTGATCTCAGTAGGTACCACAGCATATCAATCAATGCTCGTTCTTGATATTTGCAAACAAATGATTTTGCTGAACATGCAAGTTCAGTTATTGCTTGAAAAGTAGCAAGGATATCAATTACTTATTATTTGTGAGTAAAAATGAGACATTTTTGTACTCTACAAGGATGAACATTGATTAGAGACTCTTAAAAGATCCCAAAACTCCAAGTGAGATTTCTGTTAATGGAGGACTATACTACAAATTTTGCTTTCTCTAAGAATTATTTTATGATTGGTTTGATTCCATATATAATGTATCTATTCCTCTGTTATTGCTTTGTGTCACTGAAAACCTCCCAAATCTGTTGTGATGAGTTATCTTGCAACAAAATGAAGCACATTTAACACAAACAAACAATATGAATTTCAATTGAATGGTGCTGCCACAACACAATACTTCCACAAAGCAATGATGTCACAACAGAATATCATGACATCAATTGTTCAACAAAAACAAGTGTTTGCTTCTTTGAAGAAGAAATAGTCTATAATCCAATCAGGCTATCTGTTGATTTGTAGCTGTTGAATAGTTTCTATTGGTGTTGATGATGAGGTGATATTCTTGTGCACTGTTGATAGGTATATTTACGTGAAATATATCTTATCTGCAGAGTAAAGCATAACATTTCCAATCTGTTTCATGGGCAAGCAGTAATGCAGTTTAATTGCATAGTGATGTCTTCCATAGGAAATGGAATCTTTGATGATGTGGGTGCACTGTGTTTCGGACGAAAACATTTGGTAGGGACAGTACTCCTTACCTCGCTAATATAGCCAAATTTCTCCTAGTGTCAACTTTTTGTATATTATAGCCAACAAGACCTTGATTTAATAGAAGTATGAGCTCATGGTGGTTTGTTGTAACCACAATTACAGAATTTGCTAGAAGTCAAAAGTCTGCAATTATAAAGTATTCCAAGGGTATTTGAAGATAATTATCATGCACAATGTTTACTTGTGCTGTTTGAATGTCAACTTCACCACAATTGTTTCTAGTGAGCCAAATCCCATTGTAACTAAAATGATAGGGTACAATGGTCGATCAAATTTGTTAGCTGTGGCACATAATGAACAATGATGGATAGGGTGTTACTAGTGACAATGTCTTTTGGCAACCAAACCACCCTCAACAAAAGAATCAGTACTGCCCTTCAGGACTTCAACCAAGTAAAGCTAGCAAAATATTTTGTTTGGTTCTAGTCTAACTTATTATTTTGGCAAGGAGTCTGAAGCAGGTATGTTACGCTTGATTGAAATTGAAGGACGAATTACCAACAAAATGTATATTATTCTATATTGCAGAGTTGAGCACTACTGGAGTTGCACTCCAATCCAGTAACTGTTTAATAATAGTACAGAAGGCTACATCAATGTTGTTGTAGGCAATATTGGTATCTTTCACAATGCTATTTTGATGCAGATGTAGGTTTACATTGACAAGAGCTTTGTAAATGTAATTGCTAAAATCAATGCATTTAAAAATTTCTGAAGCATTGCACTAAAGATGGTACTTATTTAGACATGATTAGTGTTTTCTGTACAAACACAAAGGTTTGCTTGGGTAGTGGTAAAAATTGTCAAAATATTGAAATTCATGTTGTGATGCAAGTTCTGAGATTGACTTAGGCAAATTATCTACTCTACAGTACCCTTAAAGATACCCTTGTTTTCTCAGGAGATGCTGTACATCCCTCAATGATTCAAAGTCTTGCTAATAAGCAAGAGCTTCATTACCCCAAAATACCATTTGGGACAATATGCTCGATGTCATTAACTAATGACATTAGAGCCATACCGGATGGTGTAGAAACCTACACAACATCTCTTTGTGTCATTAACACAAAACATACCAATTCTGTGTAGAAACCTACATAGTCTCGTTTTGCCAAAATGAAGCATGTTTGCTTCATCATGGTGTGTTGATACTTCACAATTTTAACGAAATTAACTCACAAAAATACAAAGCTGAAAAGCATACTACAAGATTTTCTAAATACTTTTTGGCTTAGGTCACTATCAATTGATAACCTACTCGAGCAATTTTTTTTGGACCATCTGTCCATCGCCGCACTGCCCGTCAACCGCACGTCATCATCGAGCCGACCACCATCCGTTCAACACCCTCACGTCTGTCCTCCACCAGTCCAGCATTCAGCATTCACGTGTTCACCCGTCGAGCCACCATCTTTTGTGCGCCGGTAAGTAGTAGCACCACATCTGCGCTATGTGATCCCGCCCTCAACAAGATTCGTGTCAATCGTGTCTCCTTCGAGTGCGAACCGCCACAAAGCTCCTACAAGACCCTTTTCTTGGAACAAGCCTTGTAGCAGCCCTCTCAAGAATGTCCACTGAGAAGATCGCGCCCATCAGGCTTAAGAACCAAGAGTGCGAGCGCGGAAGAGGTTGCAAGAAAGCCCACTGCAAATGAAAATCACCGGTACCCTTCCGGTACACTCTCAAAATGTCAGAGTGTACAGGGAGGTTACCAGAATTTCAAGAGTGTACGGGAGGGTTACCGGTTTATTTTGTATTCTTTAAGCCACAGATACATTTATCACGTTAAGCTTTGAAGAAAAAAAATCTTCGACTGGTTGTGTGTTACATGACTCACATTTTGCGAATCACAAGTTACAAACAGCAAGATCACCTGTTGGGTCTAGTTTTGATTTCAATTCTAGGCTTGATCTATGATTTTATTTGGTGAGTGCTTATTGGGCCTATTTATATTTTCATATCAAGTAAGCCATTTACTGTATATGGTACGTACAATATGGTACTATCAGAAGTGACTGTGCCAAAAAATGAGAACACACAAGAATAACACATGGGCTGAAAATTGGTGAAGTGTGTCTACATGACTGTTACTTATTCCTTTGTATCACTGCACTTCACTCTTGGGCAACATATTCCTACATTATACGGTATGTATGATATAGTTATAGTACGTACCATACTACAACACCGGTGCTTGACCCAGAAGCAACTGTAGGAGTGTGTCCTTTCACTGCTTTCACATCACATATATTGTTTTTCAATTACATTGATACCCCACCAGCCCAACATGGGAACAGCAGAAACTCAGTCCACAGACTGAGTTAACCCTCCCGCCTGGCACCGCCGTGTAGCTAACAACAATTAGCAGCAGCGGGTATATTTTGAGGGTGAGTTGTAATGAACTCGTCTTTTTTGGCAGTATTATACTCACCACACGTCCATTTTTTCCAATTAAATAGTTACAAGCCTACAGGCAAAATCGCCAAAACTTAGTCCACAGACTGCGTTAACCCTCCCGCCTTGCACCGCCATGTTGCCAACAACAATTGGCAGCGGCGGGTATATTTTGAGGGTGAGTTGTAATGAACTTGTCTTTTTTGGCAGTATTATACTCACCACATGTCTTTTTTCCAATTAAAAAGTTACAGGCCTACCGGCGAAATCGCCGAAACTCAGTCCACAGACTGAGTTAACCCTCCCGCCTGGCACCGCCGTGTTGCCAACAACAATTGGCAGCGGCGGGTATATTTTGGGGTGAGTTGTAATGAACTTGTCTTTTTTCGCAGTATTATACTCACCACATGTCTTTTTTCCAATTAAATAGTTACAGGCCTACCGGCAAAATTGCTGAAACTCAGACCACAGACTGAGTTAACCCTACCGCCTTGCACCGCCGTGTTGCCAACAACAATTGGCAGCGGCGGGTATATTTTGGGGGTGAGTTGTAATGAACTTGTCTTTTTTGGCAGTATTATACTCACCACACGTCCATTTTTTTAATAAAAGAGTTACATGCCTTCCGGCAAAATAGCCGAAACTCAGTCCACAGACTAAGTTTGGGATTTCGCTTTGAACCGCTGTGTTGCCAACAACAATTGGCAGCGGCGGGTATATTAAGAGAGGTGAGGTGAGTTATGATGAATACAATTATTTTTACACTTGTTTTGACTACATCTAATTTTCAATTAATTTATTTTCAGGCCAGGCACGGGAACAGCCGAAACTCAGTCCACAGACCGAGTTTGTCATCCTGCCTTGCACCGCTGTGTTGCCAACAACAATCGGCAGCGGCATGTAAATATTTAAGGTGAGTTATGATGAAACCAAACTATTTTACAATTGTTTTCATTTCAGCTTAGTTTCAATTAAATAATTAATTTTATTCTTCCTTGGTGTATGGTCCACAGTATCATTTTTTAGCTTGGGGCTGAAATTTTTGCATGCGTGTCATGACATTTTGGTGGGCGATGAGTTGGGCAGGCCCCTAAAATTTGGTGATGTAGTATGTTTAATTTTTTTAGTTGAGATAAATTGCACATTCTCTGCTATTACTGTAGTCAAACAGTATAAGACCCGGTAGCCCTCCCGTATGCTCCGGTAGCCCTCCCGTATGCTCCGGTAGCCCTCCTGTATGTTCCGGTAGCCCTCCTGTATGCTCCGGTAACCCTCCGGTACTCTCCGGTAACCTTCCCATACAATTCCGGTTACCCTCCCGTACACCTTTGGTTACCCTCCCGTACACTTGCGGTATGCCACCGGTAAACATTTTTTAGCTACTAAGTAATGTAGTTATAGCCACTAATTAGATTGATATCAATTCAAAGACTTACTGAGAAGTCTGTTTTCCTGTAAAAAGTACCAATTCCTATCGTACGTAGAAATAAATCTGAAAGCTCCTTTTGGTCTCGAATTTCCGGTAACCTCCCGGTAGACTCCGGTAACCCTCCCGTACACTAGTTTACCGGAGGGTTACAGAAGTGTACCGGGTGGTTACCGGAAGATACCATTCCGGGGGCTCCAGTAACCTCCCCGTACACTCCAGTGTACGGGGACGTTACCGGTGTTTTTCTTTTGCAGTGCCCCTATCCATTATGTGCCGGATCAGGACCCAGTCCAAGAGCTTTGGACCTCAAGCCCGAGACCCTCAGGTGCACCCTCGCGAATGGGTCAGAAACCAGAGTCACGGTTTGGTCCGGACATGGTCCCAACACACAGTTTGTACTGCACGTGAACAAAGCGTACAGTACCGCCAAGAAAATGGGTCTAATTCCCACCTGCGATGATGCCGAAAAGGCATATGACTCAAAAAAGGTGAATGGAAGGCTGTTCTACACAAACTAGCTGATGACCCCCTCAATAAGACTGAGAAAGAGAAAAAGACTGCAGAGTCACTCTCCCTAAAGGCCGACATGCTCGCCTTAAGGACACAAATGACCGACTTAACCCTAGAAGTTTTTCAACTCTACGCCAACCTTCTCACAGAGGAGGCACGTCAGCCCTGGGACTTAATCGTCAAGGAGCAGACGGAGTCAAGTCCCTTTCGCGACATCTTTGGAGTCGAAAGGAAGAAGTCACCAGGCAAAACGTCCAAGTCATTCAGGAGGTGTCAGATACTCCACCTCCAATCGTGTTTCGCACATGACGCGGGCAAAAATTTGAAATTCTATATTTTGAATTGCCTCAAGAAGCCCAACAAGGTTTGGGTGCGTCAGTTTGTGCAGCACATGATGCAGCTGAACAACTATGTGGAAGACCTCCTGTGTTTGTACTACAGCCCGAGCGCAAGTACGATGACTGAACAGGTCTACTCCTTCACTGACGCGGTGCTTGCATGCCATGTCTTGTGCATGTGTCCGTTGAAGTGGCAGGATCAGTAACACTTGCTTGAAAAGTGGTATCCCGAAGGGGTTAAGCCTGTATTGCTCATTCTTGAGCGAATTCAGGCGGTGCACCCAGCGGATGAGAGGCAGTCCTCTTCAAAGCCTGCAAAGGTTCAAGGAGCTGAACAGCCCTCTAAGAAGTTCACGTAAGGCGCACGAATTCCCAAGAAGCCCAAGCAAGCACGGACGGAGTATACGCGCATAGACAAGAACTGCAAGCTATGCAAAAAGCATGGGGGTATGCACACCACGCATAACACTGCGGAGTGTTGCCGTTACAACAAAGACAGAACTCCTACGCGAGGTACTTTTGGGCAAGCTGCACAAAAGTCTTGTGAGGATAGTTGCCCCAAGAAGTCCTACGCCCAGGTCTTGGCTCATATGGAGAAACATGAGAAGTCTCTCAAGAAAGCCAACAAAAATGGCAAGAAACGTCGCCGTCGCGAAGAAAGTGACAGCGATTCCGACTCCTCCTGAAGTGTTGGGTCCCGTAGTACCCGGGAAAATGATAACAGATGTAAGAACATTAAAACTAACCACTAGTTAGCTAATTACACTACCCCTGGTCCGATAAAAACTACCAGTAACCAAAAATTAGAATTAAATGACAAAATTTTAATTACAGATTATCCGAGTCCCCTAGTGGACGTAACTTTGAAAAATCTGAATGACACCACGAACTTATCCACTAACTTTGATGTAGAACCCAACTCAGCGAGGGATACCCTACATAAATCAAATTCAATTGAGCCATCTAACCCACAAAAATCAATGGACTCAATAACAGCAGTACTAGCTGTGCAAAAATTAGCGACTGGAGTCAGTCCTCGACAAAACTCAAACACTTGTCCAGGAGTCGCAAAAACAACTTCTTGAGACTACTATTGGACACTGGTTCTGATGGTGACCTCATGTTCCATGAAAAAGGAACCACCAAGCGTTTTCCCTACTTGACTAGGCAGGTGTCAAAGTCTTGGCACACATTGAATGGGTGCTTCCAAACCAAAAGAAGAGGTGAAGTAACTCAGCAAGGATTAAACCTGATGTTGATGTTGTTGAGTATGATGGAAAAAAAGATGACTAAGCCAGCGTTTGACCTCATCTTAGGTGTAAAAACACTAAGAGAGCTTGGAATTGTTCTGGATTTTCGAACAAAGGATATTACCATTGATGAGATCATCTTGCCGATGAGAGACATCACCAGTCTGTCAACTAGCTCTAAGATTGAAAAGGCTTGGTCAGTTAACCACAGCATGATTCATGAACCATGCAGGACTGAGGAGGCCACTCAGCGTGCTGTTCACATCTTAAATGCAAAATATGAAAAAGCAGACCTCCAATCAGTTGTTGACAGCAATTGTCCTCACCTTAGTCTACAAGATCAAAAATAAGTTGTTGGAGCTCCTCCGAAAATACGAGGACCTCTTTGATGGTACACTAGCTGGTTGGAATACTGAGCGTGTCTCCTTCCAATTGAAGGAAGGTGCAAAACCGTACCATGGCAGACTACCCAGTGCCACATTCAGTCAAAGAGACTCTCATGACCCATCCCCGGTCAAACACTCAGACCTCTTGAACTTTGTTTTTGCTAACCGCAGCAAAGAGAATTCGATTTATCCCCTGACAGTTCAGGAGATTGCCGCAGCTCAACACACGGATAAAACGCTGGACAAACTCAGCCTGCTGGAGGCATACAAACCTCAGCTGGAAGAAAATGTTCAAGTACTGTGCAAGAATGGCAAACTTGTCATCCCACAGGACCTCCAGCAGCGAGCAGTACAGTGGTACCATCACTACCTGCAGCATCCCAGGACAACCCGTCTTGAAGAGACTCTTCGCTCTGCGATGTATTGGAAAGGCTTGCAACACTCTGTCCGCACCTCTGTCAAAAATTGTCATAAATGCCAAGTCAACAAACAACGCCAACGTAAGTACAGTAAATTACCTACAAAATTAGTTATATCTAACCCCTGGGAAGTACCATGTGTGGACCTAATAGGACCATACACTCTCAAGGGCAAAGACGGCACTGAAATTGACTTTATGTGTGTCACAATGATAGATCCAGCTACCAGTTGGTTTGAAATTGTGGAACTACCGGTAACTGAATTCAATTCTGTTACTCCCACAGGTAAAAAGGGCCGCAAGGGTACTAACGCACATAATAAACCTAAGGAAGCTTACTTTGATAAATCATCAGCACAAGTTGGAACATTAGTGAACAAGATCTGGTTTAGCCATTACCCACGTTGTCAAGTAATTACTTACCACAATGGAAGCGAGTTCAAGCTCAATTTCGAAACCCTATGTGGTTCATATTGTATCAATCGTAAGCCAGCCAGCATCAAGAACCCCCAAGCAAACGCAATACTAGAACGGATGCATCAAGTAATCATGACAATGCTCCGTACCGCTGAATTAGACATGGCAACAGTGGCTCCTAGTGACATAGCAGCCTTCCTCACAGATGCTGCATGGGCCGTTTGTCCACATACCACACGGTACTCAAAGCCTCTCCAGGAGCAGCAATATTTGGCAGGGACATGCTGTTTGACATTCCCTTCCTGGCTCACTGGAACAAAATAGGAGATCGTAGGCAACACCAACGCGATCGTTACACCGAACGCGAAAACAAGTCTCGCATCGATTGGGATTATAAAATTGGTGATAGAGTACTTCTTCGCAAAGAAGGTATCCTCCACAAATCAGAAAGCAAATACTATAAAGATCGTTGGACTATATCAACAGTCCATACAAATGGTACAATCAGGGTTCACTGCGGAACAAAATCAGAAAGATTAAACATTAGGAGAGTAACACCATACTTCGACACTACAGACACATAAAATATAAAAAATGTTAGTGAATCGCTCTTACTCCTCTCTCCACCAACACTTACTCTTAAAATTATGCTTTGTAGTCACTACTCAGCCAGGAAAGTCTAGTATTACCAGAATAACTAGGTACATTTAAACAAGTGTCTTCCTCTCCAAAAAGCCAATCCATTTTTCCTTTCTACACGAAAGGTATTTTACACACAACTCACCTGATTCACCATTCGTGGGGGCGAGTGACATAGGCCAATTATCTACTCTACAGTAGTAGTCTAAGGGTACCTTTAAAGAAACCCTTGTTTTCTCAGGAGATGCTGGACATCCCTCAATGATTCAAAGTCTTGCTAATAAGCAAGAATTGCTTCATTACCCAAAAATACCATTTGGGACAATATGCTCTATATCATTAACTAATGACATTAGAGCCATACCAGATGGTGTAGAAACCTACACAACATGTCTTTGTGTCATTAGCACAAAACATACCAATTCTGTGTAGAAACCTACATAGTCTCGTTTTGCCAAAATGAAGCATGTTTGCTTCATCATGGTGTGTGGATACTTCACAATTGTAACTAAATTAACTCACAAAAATACAAAGCTGAAAAGCATACTACAAGATTTTCTAAATACTTTTCGGCTTAGGTCAGAGATGAAAACATGAACTCACAGTTTATCAGGGATATTTGAGGATATGATGGGGCTAAAAGACAGAAGGAAACAGAATTTGAGCATCACATAAACACATGTCAATATTGGTGCTCTTTTTGGATTGGCATTAACCCACAAAAAGTTTCTATTTCGAAAGAGTGTACTTGTACTTATTTGTGACTGGTGTTCAGCAGGTGTTGATGTCACAGCATTACTCTCCCTGACTAGACCTCTCTGGCATTATGCACTTTGACAACGCTTTGATGTTGTAGAACTACAAAGTATAGTTTTCTGCCCAAGTGTTCTCCATGATAATTGTTCAGTGGTAGTACATGTACAGCAGTTCAGATTCATGTAGGTAGATTTGGATCTGAATTCTGTGTGATTTTTGTAAGAGCCATGATGCACGGAAAAAGATACCCTATCTGGGGTTTTGGAATCAACGGAGACATAAATTATTATCAAATTATTGGTAGGTGTGGGGGCTGGTGTACCCCAGAGGCTGTGTCGTACTACCGTTTACTATCACTTCATACCATGACCCCAGCCTAGAATACAGCTAGCATGCCCATCATGTCCGTATTATCTACCGTAATTTCTGGTGTATAAGAACCACTGGTGTATAAGATCCACCACTGCAAAATGACCCATTTCGCCGGACATTTTCCGTTTTCGGCCAGTTAACACACTTTGTTGACTATAAACCTTGGTCATTTAGATTCTCCACATTGGGAGCAATACGCCCATATGTATTGGTCCACGTGGGTCCCATTATTCGCTGAGTTACAGTACTATGACTGAAAACTCACCACACATCACACACACAACAACCACACACATCACACAACATCACTCGCACTCAACAATCAACCTTCGGCGGGAAGAGAGTCATACAGTACTTGTACCTTACATGACAAGTAAATAGGGGACTTACTTCAGATACATTTATTTATTCATCGCGATAGGGACACTAGCTTGATTCGTAGTATAAGAACCACATATTGTATCTTTTGTAAATGACCCGACCAAGTGAGAGCACTGGGCCTTGGCTCTTGCTCGCCGGGGCCGCCTACCAATGACGGGTGTTGGATACGTGGGGTGACTACGCTACTACTAGCTACACACAACAAGTACGACAAAGGGTTTGTGAGTGGTGCGAAAACTGGGGTGGGGTTAGACTTTATTTCCAAAACCCCGAACCCAGACCCCTTGGCAAGTTGCCTTGCCTTGGTCAAAGGGTGGGCTCGTGGGAGAAAAAGAACAAGCTATGCTAACAAAACCCACTCCGTTGCAACACCGTCATGGTGTGGCTGCTCAACAAAAAGAATGAGGCTGCGAGGGGACCTTAGTCACGTCCCTCGCAGCCTGGTTCTGTTTTGTGCCCAGCTGCCCGTCTGTCCATCGCCCCAACCAAGTGAGAGCACTGGGCCTTGGCTCTTGCTCGCCGGGGCCGCCTACCAATGACGGGTGTTGGATACGTGGGGTGACTACGCTACTACTAGCTACACACAACAAGTACGACAAAGGGTTTGTGAGTGGTGCCGAAAACTGGGGTGGGGTTAGACTTTAGTTCCAAAACCCCGAACCCAGACCCCTTGGCAAGTTGCCTTGCCCACCTAGCGCGCCTCCTGCGTGCTACAGTTGCCAAGGGTCCGCACTTTTGGGCGAGTTTTCACCCACCACCGCGACGATGATCGGACGGACACTGTATCAGGTGGGCGCCGCTCATCCCGTCGCATCACAAAAGTGTTGTCGTTGGCTGGCGTGTTGTGGTTGCGTATCCCGCGCTGCTTTCATGCGCATGCAGCTTTGCTGCCGCAGGACTATGTCAAGATTCAGTCACCGATTGTTGTTTGTTGCCGTCATTCCTTGACACAAATCCTGTTACTGTGCTAGGCTGCAATGGCCAGGTCGGCCAGCTCCGCTGGTAGCTCGTGGAATGATCCTCCAGAGACTACAGTGTATCCAATCACTTTATGCATTGCCCGTGACATTCCCATTGAGAACTCTGCTAGTTCACTGCGTATGTATTCCTTGAACGATTCGCCCGTCCACCGTCCCATTTTCTGTATCTGTGTGTCGCTGTAACCATTGAGTGATAGGGCGTTTGCCCCGCCTCCATGAAGGGAGTGTGTATCCACGCGTTGGATTGGGATGCCTCTGGCTGCCGGGTAGTCAAGCGCCTGTGCTGCAGCTTTAAGACTGCGTGAAATGTCCTTGTCGGTGACATCACCGCGTTCCTCCGGTGTTTCCCAACATGCTGATAATGGCGTCGTCCAATTGTTCGTCATATGTGTGCGAATGTGGATGTAACGACGGGCGAGTGCCCGCACTGGGCAGAGGAATGGGTCGCCATTTGCTTCATGGTGTATGCACACCCCTTTGTGCCCATTCTTTTGATTGTCCAACTTGAGGTTTGCCCCGACCGCCGACATGATGGCCTTGTCCGGTGCATAGCGGCTGAGCTGGCGAAGTTGTCCTTGCTGCGTCCGATGAAAGAAGGTGACATCTTCCATTTTGAATTGGACGGTTTGCTTGCTTTCGTTGCGTGTTTGTTTAATTGTGTATTCTCCCACTCGCAGAAGGAAGTAGAATGCGATCAGGGCCAGGTCGCCAGTGGCGGTTTCGCGTGCTGATGCACCGGTCGTAGAGCCCCATTTCATGAGGAGTTCTGGTACATCCACTTCGACTGGCAGCTTCTTGGTCGTGTGGGGATCCTCCTTCTCCCAACCTTTTATGGCCTGTTGAATGCAAGGTAAGTAGCGTTCCGATCCAGCTACTTTTGTGGGATCCACCCCTGTGTCCAAGGCAATCTTCTGTCCAACGGCCGTGAGAGCCGTAAGCGTTGTTCCACCCCTGACTTGGCGTCCGCTACCATAGCATCCAATGCGGACAGCTCCTGTGAATCCCATGAGGTGTCTGCATTTTTCTTCATGTGTGTGACCCTGTAGATGAGGGTCCACTCCCAGAGGTTGGCAGTAGGCTCGCCAATGTCGCCAACGAACCTCCCTATTGCGGGAAGTCGCCTCCACGCGTCCATTTCGATATGCTGCATCCGCAGCACGGAAAGCACTTTCGTAAAAACTGCGTTGGATATCCGGAAGACTGTCCAGGATTGCTGGTTGGGAAGGGGGAATTCGCGGTTAAACAGAGTTAGTAAATCATTGTCAGTGGCGCAATACCATTTTTTCTCGCTGCCGAAGGAACGCGACGGCAGGTCTGTCATACGGTTGCGGTCTCCGGGGATGTGGAGCGGTGTGAGCGGCGAGACTTGTTTGAGTTTTAGCCGGAGGGCGAGGGCCCGGAGGAGTTGTGATGCGACTTTTGAACCTCGGGAAGCCATTCGTCGTACCCAGTGTACTGTAGGCGAATTGTCGCTAAACAGCGCAATGTGCGCTCCCGGTTCGAAGTGGCAGACTTCTTCCATCGTGAGCCAGAGGAGAAGTAGACCGGCCAGTTCGAGATCCGAGTTTGTTATGGTCCCTGTAGGGTTGCTTGTTGACACCAATGCTTGTTTGATGTCGCCGGGCCATTCTGCCCTAAAGACTGTTGGGGTGCATTTGTTGGCTTCCCCAATGATGATCCCACCGACGCCATGTTTCAACACATCCTTTACACCGACGTATTGTGGCCACCCAGTGACCAGTTCCTCACACGGGGTGGGTTGAATCGTAGCTTCGCGTAAGATTGTGCGGCAGTCGCTCATCGCCTGAAGTAGCTGGCGGTTTCTGCCTAGGTGCACGTACGCCGGGCGTTTTCCCAGGAGTGGGTTGCATACAGAAAGCAGCCCTACCCCGGCTGGGATGGCGATGAACGCGTGGCGTAGTTTCGCGATGACGGATTCGAATTCCATGAAAGGTATTCCCGTCCCCTGCTTTTTAGCTGACCGTATCCACCGGTGCAGTGTCCCCAAAAGGAAATCACGTTTGGGAGTCTCAAGTTGTATTGTCTTTTTTCCAATATCGCCTGTAAACGTAAAGCCGAGGATGTCCTTCACTAAGGCCCATACGCCGTCCCCTTTTTGTATTTTCTTCATGGATATGGGGTCGTCGTCGTGGTTTGGATGGCTAGGGAACACGTCATGAATGCCGTGGAGGGCCCCGTTTGCGATGTGCCTGAGTTGCTCTTTTGAAGACGCGATGGCGATCGGGATGAAATCGTCAACGTAAACCTCCATGAAGTCTTTCAAATCATTAGCTGTCGTTTCGGGGAGGTTTGCCACATCACTTCCAGCCATGGCGTGTGTGAGAAACTTGTGGTCTTCCATGCTACCTAACGGCCCTTCCATATACGCCGTTGAGACGTCTCGTGCTGTCTCGGATGCTGTGCAGAAGTATGCCGGCGATTCTACCCAGCCCATCTGCAGCGCGGATGGCACCACTAGTTCGACCGGTTCGTTTGGCTGTTGCGGGAGGACATACGCGAAATTGAACTCTTCCCCTGTTTGGCAGTTGAGCCACCAAAACCCGTCTTTAATATCGTACTTAACCATGAACACTTTGGCTTCATCTCCCGCCTCAGCCATGGCATGGATTACCCTATTCAACGAGTGTCCAAACTGATCAATGGCGCCTGCAGGCGCTGTTAGTGTTGTGCTTTCTTTGACGGAGGGGATGCGCCGTCCATCCATGAGCTTGATCCCAAAGGATAGGTCGAGGATGGCGCGAAAGGCCCGCGACTTGTGGGGAATCATCGCTATTGGCGATATTTTGAGTTCTGCTGGGACACCTTCACGTTTGAGTGTCTCCCAGTCTACTATCCGTGCTTGTCCTTTCTTGACTTTTTCTGCCACCTCTGCCTGCAGTTGTTCCATTGCCTCTGGTATGAGCGCTGACTTGTGGGGCCCTTTGGCGATTGCGGCCTCGATCTCTTCCAGAGTCCATTGTTTGCCCGTGTTGACTGGGCATCCTTGTGTAGCGTAGCGAAGTAGAGTGTTTGCTGCCAGGTGATGGCGAGCTAATCCCGTCGGGTGCATGGCTCCTTTGGGCTGCTGTTCCTGGGGAGCTGGTTTTGGAAGCAATGCTACTCCCTTATGTGTGCGCCAGTAGCTCTTCGCTGGGCTGCATTCTTGCTTTTGTATTCGCCTTTGTTTCGATTGGCGGCGCCACAGTTTTTTTAGCTGCCCGCTTATCTCCCATCCATCCGGTAGCCTGGGCGCATTTAGGCCTGCTTTGGCGGTGTCTAATGATTTTGATTCCATGGGCGACTCATCGTCTGCCTCATGTGATGTCCCTTGATTGCACATTGCTGTTGGCTCTTCGCCACTGCCGGTCTCCTTCCCAGTTGATCCCTCGTTCTGCTCGTCCTCTGCGTCCCGACCGCTACCCGTCACCCGTGTCTCTCCTTGCCGTCTGCGTTCCTTGTCAGTGATCATCCCTGCATCTCTCTTACCTTGGCCTCCGAACATCAACTCTCGCCCCCGTGTTTCCTTCCACTTCTTTACTGAAACCCCTTTATTTTCCTCATCGTTGTTAATTATTTTATGCGCACTGTCAGTTAACCCCGGCAATGCCGCCCGAATGGCATCTGCCGTCCGCTTACGGCTGATACTACTAGTCAGCCTCTCGCCGTCTTCCCGTGCATCCTCCGACCTCAGTAACCGTCAGGTTCGTCGCTGTTGCTTTCCCATGCTATCGTACGGTTTTGTTGCTCTCGGCTGCCGCTTTCCTCCCTGTCCGTTCGCTCCATTGTGGGGCTCGTTGCCACCATCGTAGTTGCCCGTCACCGCCCCACCACTTCCAACCACTGCGCGTCCATAGTATCCGCTTGCGTTATGCCGTTCCTGTTGCCCTCTTCCCCCACTCGGGGGTTCATTGCGTACCACGTAATCTATCCCTGGGCCACATAGGTGAATGAGGTCCCCGGCAAAACTGTTTGGCACCTGGGCTCTTGACGCATGACGGTACCAACACCTCCTGTTCGAGCATGTGCCCATGATGTGATTGTAGCATAATTCATTTTTGTTGTTGTCTTTATTGATGAACTCCTGGATCACCGGGAGTTGGTCAAAAGTGGTGTTGGCTCCAGTTAGGATCTTGGACATCATCACCTTTCCCTTGAACTTGGCGTGGTACTCCTTCATCCTGTTTGCGATCCAGGGGTGCAAGTGCCATTGATAGTGATGCTTGTTGTGGCTGTCGGGGAAGAGGTGTTGTGGCGAAGGGTTGGCAACTGTCGGTGGAGTGAGTCCATTGGAGGCCGCCAGCGTCGGCTCTTCCCACGCGAGCGGGTACGTGGACCTATAGATTGGTTCTTGAAACATAATCTTCAGGATTAGGTCCTCCAGGAGTGACTGCGGAAAGTTTGGTGGGTTGTCCCCTTTGAAATCGTCGGGCAGAAGGAGTTTATGGAAGAAGTTGCACTTGTCGTGGACAATAGCCCACGTGATCTGCTTACACAACGTGGGAGTGAATTTGTGTTCCATCCCGCTCACGGACAGGAGTCGTGGGACCTGGTAGATCTCATCGAGTCTCTTAGCGAAATCGCACCGCGCCCCATAACACCTGATTCCATAGGGCGAACATAGAGACATTTTTCCTCAACTGGTCGTACGTCGCTGCTGGAAGTCTGCTGTCGCCTTTTTCCAGCTGCAACGCCTCTGGGAGTGTTCGTGTTGCGGTGGTTTTCTTCTCTGCCACGGATCGCTCACGTTCACTCTCGATTTCTGCCGTTGTTTTGGGTCTGCACGCCAGAATGCTCAGCCCTTTGCCCGCTGACTCGAAATTGGGGATAGAGTCTCCTGGGTTTGGCTGGAGCTTCACCACTGAGTCAATTGTCTTATCAGACAAATATACCCTGTTGTCGAAGTCCATGCGCTTCTCATCAGCTAGACGCGCCATGGCTGACATGATGATGGCGCGCTGGTCGCCAGTGTCCTTGGTTGCCATGAGCCTTGCCCAGATCGGCGGTACCTCGCCCTCCTGGTAGGCGTGGCACCACCCCATGAGAGCTGCCAGCCCATAGGGCGACAGTGTGGTCGTGTCTGATTTGTTGGCTCCCTCTCTCGGTTGGGCCGGTGCTTGCCCCGGTTGTTGCTGTTGGGCGGCCAGTCGTTGGACTGACTCAGCGAGCCCTCGTATGGCCCGTGCGCTCTCGAGGGTCGCTTGGTTGCCAGTACCTCCTGCCGTCGTGTTTTGTTGCCCCTGCTTCCTTCCCAGGGTGCTTTCAAGCCGGTAGTACGCCCATTTTGCGAACACTTCGCATTCGGTGCTGACTGCGTTCACCGAGAGTTGCACTGCTGGCGTGCATGTGGTTGTGCTAGTGGACTGGCTGGCGACGAGTAGCCACTCCAACAGTAAGATCGCGTCTTCCTCGTCCACTCCTGTGCTGTCATCCTCCACCATTCTTTGTAGCTCTACGCGCAGTTCCCATGCTGTCCGCCTCTCGCTCAGCATGAATTTTGCGAGTGGGGATGGCAGAAATACCATGCGTGGCACTAACACTTGCTGTCTTTCAGCATTCGGGCTGGGGACCCAGCAGACTCGTTTTTCTGTTGCGTTGGCGTAGAAACTTGTTGCCGCTGCTTCATCAAGCACCGCTGAAGCTGCAGTCCACGCCCATGTGTTCCTCACAGGGAGGATTACCGGGTGAGGGTCTCGAACCTGCGTTCTCTTGCCCACAAAGCCGACGATTGAGTTGTTGATGTCGGGTCCCGCCGTCTATCAAAAACTTTGCGATGGAGTGGATGACCTGGAGGAACGGCGATTTGTCCGCCATGTACACGAACACATCCAAGTTCTGTGTCGCGATGAGGACTTCGTCCGCGAATTTCTCCCACGCTCTTGTGGTTGCTTCTGCTTTTTCCTGCCAGCGGAATTCTTGCTTCACTTGGTCCTTTGACGCTTTGGCGTGTCGCCATTACTTTACGCGCCCGACGCCGATTTGAGGCGTGTTTTCACCGGGCACGCCGCGTCCTTGCCTCGAAGTTGTTGCCCCCGTTAATTGGGGCTGGTGTGGCTGGCTGTTGCTGTTGCGTGGCCGTCGTTGCTGGCGCGTTCCTCCGTTTTCCCCTCTTCGCCTTGGCGTGATGTGCGCCATAGCATATGTCAGTGTGCGTTGCGTTGGAGGGTCACCGCGTCCGTCATCTTCGACGGTATCGTTGGCTGCCGGTGCGGCGTGTATGGGTGCAATCGTTGGGGGGGGCAGTGCTGCCTGCTGCTCCTCCGCGTCGTCGATGCCGCTCGCATCCGTGATGCTCATCGTAGGGGCCGTCGACGTGCTGCGAGTGGCGTTGTGCGGTGAGGCACGTGTTGGTTGTGCTGTTTGCGTTGGAGACAAAGAACAAGCTATGCTAACAAAACCCACTCCGTTGCAACACCGTCATGGTGTGGCTGCTCAACAAAAAGAATGAGGCTGCGAGGGGACCTTAGTCACGTCCCTCGCAGCCTGGTTCTGTTTTGTGCCCAGCTGCCCGTCTGTCCATCGCCCCAACATTTTCCGGTTCTTAAACACCTGTAATTACGGTATTTCAATGGTCTTGCAAAACACGAGATCAGAAAAACATTTCAGGAATACGGTAGGTACAATACTGATAGTACAATACCTACTACTTTCAACAGCTTTCCTTCTATCTACGGGGCTGATCTGGTGTGTTTTACTCGGGGAGACTCTGGTTGACAAGGTGACAAGAGTTAAAGAAACAACGATCGAAAATAACACAACACCACCTAATAAAGAAGCAACGAAGCAGAACGAAGCCTTCCACCAACCTCAAAACTCTCCACCCACCATCCAAGATCCCCCACCGATCATGAAACCACCATGATCGTAATCAACGAAAACATTCTCAAGGCGGCAAATCGTCTCTTCCTCCTCCTCATCGCCCTATCCATCGTCCTCCTCTCACCGTGGCATCAACGTGAAGACAACAACATCCCCAATTCCCTATTAGAATGGATTTCCATGCATCTCTCCTTCCACGGCAAACATAAAACAACCACATACCCCCCCTCGAGTCAATACGATCACACCAGTCAACATGGGCAGAACCATTCCGGAGGGGAAGAGAACATGAATGGCAAATTCATGCATGCCCTAGCCCGTGGGTTTTATGACGTGGGAATCGTATTGGTGGTATGGTACACGGGAATGTGTGCGCTCGGTGGTGCGTGTCGTTTGTATTTGTGTTTGGAGGAGTGTTGGAATCGACGTTTGTATAGGGTGTTGCCGTTGTATGGAGTGGGGGGTGAGGGTGAGGGGGTTGAGGATGGCGGTGTTGTGAGGGATGGTGACGATGCATCGTTGGGGGAGATTGACATGGGGAATTTGGGAGGGGTACGGGACGAGGATTGAAATTGTTCGGATGCGTAGTGATCCATCGAAAAGTATGGAACTGACGAATGTGTTCCGTGGGGCGAAATATAATTATCAGATACCGGGGCAAACAAACCAAGGCTTTGTATCTACTTTTCGTGGGGAGGAAGTCCACATTGTACCTTTTGGTTGTAAAGTAGAATGCTTGTTATTATTAAAGGAGACCATGTGTCAATGTGTATGATGAGAGGAGATCAACAGCCAAGCATTCATACTACTCTTGACTGTTCGGATACAATGTAACTGCATCATCGTCAATGATTGAACATAATAATTTCCACTTACTCTACGCCACTTCTACTAAATTGCATACCTCATTCGTTTCACTTTCCCTCCCTCCAACGACGCACCCCCATCCCCATTCAAAGTCTTACCATCCACAAGATCCTCCTCATGAACCTGTTGCAACACTTCCACCAATCCACTCAATTGCGCCTCCCCCCCCTCTCGTCCCATAACACCCCCCAAACTACCCACATTCTCACCCACATCAGCCTGCAGCAGTTCCACAACCCGTCGTTCCTTCTTTCCTCGGCACTCCAAACGGCATTGCCCACCGCATCCCTCAATTCCCGTGCGATAATCTCTCGTAGAACATGGGTGAGACGTGCCGATTCCATGGGATCGGACGAGGCGAGTTTTCGTCCCATGATCCAAGTGTATCCCGGTTGAGTGTCGGATTGGGCAAAGAGGGATTGGATGGCGGCGGTGCATTTTTCCGAGAGGGCAAGTGAGAAGGATGGAGGGTGGTTTTGTTGGTGGTCGTTGTGTTGTTCCTTGTCCACGTCTTGTTCCTCTCCACTGGCAACATGCTGTGAATCATTCTCATCAATATCACAAATGGTCCTCAATAGTAGCCTTAATCGTTCGACCTCCTCGTCTCTCTCTTCAATGTCACCCAACAACTTTTTGTATCCGCGTCGCAATCCATGAATTTGATACGCGAGTAAAACACAAACGAAGGCGAAGAAAATGTTGAATAATTGTGCCTTGGAGGAGCGTAGGAATTCTTTGACGGTGGAGGAGTAGGGTTTTTCGGAGGCGGCTTTTTGGGCTGCCTTTTGGGCGGCGATCATCTTTTATTGTGGGGATGTTTTGTCGAGTGTGTTTGTGTATTTTTGGAGAATGGGAGGAGTGTTGCGATGGATTAGTGATGAGTATGGACAAGCATTAGGCAGATGTAGTTAGGGTTACGTTTTGTATGAGTGATGATGCTTTACGCACCTCGTTTAATTCTGCATGCAATTGCTGCGCCTTTTCGATGGCCTCTTGATGCGGATCTTTGGAATTGGAGGACAAACTTCGAATTGTCGTGTTGGACAGCGAGGCGGTGGAGGAGCGACATGCCGCCGACGGTGATGTTGATGACCATCGCGGGCAAACCGGTGGAAACGGGAGGCCGTTGGACGACGAGCTTGAGGATGGCACTAGCAGCGGTGCAGTGGGTTGCAAGTTTCTTCGATTGAGCGTGGTGGCATGCTTGATGAAGGCGAGAGAGCGTGTTCTGAACATTTTGAATTATTTTGTATTGGTCGTTGTTGTGTCAGAAGACCAGCGGAACCTCAGCGGAACGGTGGAGGACCCAAACTGTTGACTTTCGTCTCGTCTGGAATAACTTTGTCCTCCCAGTTCACAATTTCGGGCTAAGAGATTTGGCCAATATTACCTACCGTTCCATGTGATTCTATATCTCAACCCACGCTAACAATTAACTTGCATCAGTACATTTTAAATAATTGAAAGGTAATCTGTGGTTTTCATATTGAATGTGGACCGTTCTTTCATTTAAACCGTCATTGCTATCAACTGCACACACACTCAAACCTACCCACACAACGACGACCGCACCCCAAATATACCAACGCACACACACACACACAACTAAACGAAATCACTTTGCTACAATGACCCGCAAAGAAGGATTGGGCGAAATCGTATCCGCTCAACTTCGTGTCACATCCGCGAAAAAATGGGCAGAGACTTCCGCCAAAACCCGACTCCTGGCGCAGGCGACGCTCGAGGCCGCCAAACAGGATGAATATTGTGCTCGTAAGTAAGTGAAGGAGGCAGAGGCTTATTTGAAAGGGGTGGAGAACAAGTGGAAAGTTTGTAGTGTTGATGAAAGCAAACGTGACGAGTACGTTACGAGTGACAATGGGTTAAAATCCGCAAAGGAGACAAGTCTGAAGAAGAGAGCTGCGGCGCATTTGCTAATGCCACATGATGAAGAAACCGTTCGAGGGAAAAGGGCCAGGACCAATCCGGCAGAAATCGTGGGTGGTTTGGTCGCAATGGCGTGCTTCGTGTCATATCTGCGTAGTGGAAACCTTTGGCAAGCTTGTATTCCTTAATAATTCAACCATTGCAGAAGTTTTACATGTTATGATTCATAGGAGATAAAGCTGGGGAGAATTAGTTCGTTACATTATGCTAAATTAAATCAGTTGTTGCTATCTGCATCGGAATTCAAAATATTCAACATCTCATTCGTCTTTTTCTTGTCGAGTTGGGACAGCAGGAGGATAAGTCATTGTTTTGGTAGAGAGCAATGATGAACAAAAGAGTTAGTGCACATCGGACGAATTACACGTTAAGGAAAGAACAATGACACGATATGCAGTATGGAAGAAGGAACCATGTTAAAAAGAAATAGATAGAATCTGAAACGGTAAATGCAAGTAAACCTTGAATTGTTTATCGGTAGACTTCATGTTGGCCGGCGACCAGCAAATGACGTCTCTCGCGATCTTTTGTGAAAGGTATGGCATGTTCGTGGGCAGCGCCACGGTAAGTGCTTTTCGATTGGGAGGCATTTCTCAACCGGCAACTTGCCTTGATACGTTTGAATTTCAAGTGTAAAGGAAACCTGGAAAGGTAATTTTGAAATGATGCCTATGAGCGTTCGCTCCAATTGCGTTTCAAACATGAGTACTACTTCCTTCCCCTTCGGCACTACAAAAACTTAGCGAGGGACGGCCAGCCACCCAAGTACCATACCTCTATTTCGCAACACTCCCGCATTTATCAAACTACTATGCTACAATGACCCGCGAGGGATCGAGCGAAATCCAATCCGCCAAACTTAGACTCACAGCAGCTAAAAAATGGGCTGACGCTTCGGCCAAGACCCGACTCATGGCACAGGCTACACTGGTGGCTGCCAAACAAGATGAATGTTGTGCTCGCGAGGAAGTGAAAGAGGCAGAGGCTTACTTGAAGTCTGTCGAGAAAAAGTGGGAAGTTTGTAATGTCGATGACAGCGATACTGATGACAACGAGCAAAGTGACAATATGGTGCGCAACGATACTGATGACGACGTATTAAACGGAGACTCTGTGGATGCGGCAAACGAGGGTACTACCAAGAAGAGAGCTGTGTCACTTTGCCCGATGCTGTATGATGAAGGAAGGAATGCCGGCAAAAAGGCCAGGAGCAAACCATCTGACAACATTCGAGATGCTAAGCTTATAAAAGTCGCAGGTTGTGGTGTGCCCGAAGTCAATGGCACCTATAAAAAACATGGGACGATAAACGGTGCCCCGACATTTGTCAAAAGTGGCTGGTGGGATGGAGAAAGCATAAGCTTTGAAGTCTGGCGTGCTCGTTGTGGCACATGGATTGTCTGGGCGAAGGATAACTATGGTGTCTTTTACGAATCCACCGAGGTTGAAGATTTGTAGCATTATCTGCTGCCAGTGGGGAAAAAATGGAAAGCACGGAGACTTGGTGTTCTACCACTTCCCACGGTGGAGATACACCGATGAAAAGATTGCAACGAAATATTACTCATCGTTAATCTAGGATGGATCGTAATGTCATGCCAAGGTAGGTCAAGGCGTTTGTTTCGCGGTCAGAAGATTGCTTCATTGGTCAGTTTCTTTTCTCAAGGATTCTTTGTATTGGCTGTTGGCTATTGACAATGATGTGCAATATTGTAATTGCCTGCACTGGCAGCACAGTTTATAGAACAACTAATATCTCAACAAAATTCTTCGCTTTCATTGCTCTTCGTTTGACATCGCACAACGTAGACTATTGATTGTTCCGACGGCACGTGATTCTTCCTGGCTATATGGTGATGGTTGATCTGTCAAACCTCCAACGAGAAGCAAAGTGCCGTTGAGGATTGATTTTGATGAGTCAGTACCCGAATGTAATGAGACTATCTGTTAATTTATTCATAAAATCTAATGTGATTCCCCTTATCAGAAAAAAAAGCATTCTGCACATCGCAAGAATGACTTTCCTCTGTCTACTCAATAATCTCAGGCTCTGCAAGACAGGCAAGTTTGCCACGTGGATGATTTTTGTGCGATTAACTGACGTCAACTGACGACAACTGAAGACAACTGGCGTCTTTTACATTATCTCGTTAATGTGACTGACTAAGTGACGACAAAAGAAGGCACCATGTGACGACACTGAAGACAAAATGACGACGCTAAGTGACGACACTGAAGACAAAATGACGACCCAAGTCACGGCACTGAAGACACAGTGACGACCAAACTGAAGGCAGTTAACGACATTTTAACGACCCTTCGTGACGACACTGACGAACTTTCTGACGATACTGACGACTCCTACGTGGTATATATTCTACTGCCTACTGGCGATAGTGACGAACAAAGTGGCGACAAAGACGACTGGCGACCCTAAGTAAAAAACTGAAGTCCTTCTGACGACCCAAGTGACGAACGTGAAGTCCTTCTGACGACCCAAGTGACGACACGGACGACTCAATGACGACCCAAGTGGCGACACCTGGCGACATTTTAACGACCCGTAGTGAAGGCATGAAATGACCATATATTTTTAAGTGACGTCAACTGACGACATCGGACGACATTGACGACTCCATCTGGCGATACTTATCGCCAAAGTCCAAAGTTGCCTGTCTTGCTGAGCCGAAGAGTGTTCGGCATGATTTTCATTCTATTAATTCCTCCCAGGAATTGGAAGCGATTCCTATTGCATATGTGCAAACCCCTCTTCTTTTCACTGACATGTAGAATACAAAATACAAAGAAGCCATGTCATGAAACAAGATTATACCAAGGTCTCTTTGAACAATTTCCCTACAATTGAAAGATGGCCAACAATGCAGTGTGTAAGACATCTAATTCTACATCAGTTGACTGATAACAATGATCCACTTACTCATCCCCACCAAAAAATACATTAAACCAGTATCCTCATCCGAGTTCAAAATATTCAACAATTCATCTGCCTCTTTCTTGTCGAGTTCCGGATTGCACGTCGATAATTCATAGCTTTGGCGGAGGGTGAGGATGAAGGAAAATGGACGGCGAACATCGTTCGGATCGAGTTTGTTGAATTTAAACCTTTGACCATAAAGAAAACAGTGATGCGATGAGCATTTAGGACATACAAACACAGAGAAAAGATATTGAGAAAAAGTTACATCCCACATAAACTAGCACTCACAACAGCTCCCCCTCAACGCCCACCCTTTCAAAGCCCAGCCCAACGTATTTGTAATACTACAAGCCCTTCGTCAGATCATACAATGTGGTATTTTTCAAGTCTTGAACTTGGAGTTTTTTCAAACGAGTGGCGTTGGCAAGCGTTTCTTGGTGGGATTGTTCAGCCAGCAGCTCTGCAAGATGTCCGGTCACTAAAAGAGACCATCTTCTTTTTAGTCGAGTCGCTAGACTTGGCTGCATTCTTGGGTCCTTCTTCAACCGTTTCGATGGGGTAGGCCTTATCAATGCGTTCAAGAACTTCTAGAAGCTCCATGACACTCTGAGGTACCAAGCTCTACTGAGCTCATATTTGTCCTGCCAGTTCCTAGGAACCATCCTGAGGATATGGGCTTGCCAAGTCGGCATCCTCAAAGGTCCACATACCTTGTTGACTTTGCAGCCTTTGAAGAGTAGTACAGGCATGGCAAGAGTTCTACATACCCGTTAAGGTGTTGGATCCTCTGCACAAAGTCCCTGATCGGTACCCTGTTGGGTTTCTTTGGCCCATTGCTGATATAGAACCTTTTTGTTCCGCTGCATCAGTCCTATAGACAGTCTACCGGTGCAACTAGACACACTCCCTGAAGGAGTCCCAGGTTGCTGAGCGTGTCATGGGATGTTCAACCCCATAGACATCAGTCTATGGTTCACAGTTGATCTGTTCCCTGACAATGTTGGTCCAAGGTCTATGAGCAGTTTCCGACAGTTGGGTAATACTGCAAGAAGATGGCTTTGCCAGCGCACTCTATGGCCTCTTGGCTACGGATTTTGGCAGCAGTTGCCTTGGTCCATGCCTGGAGGACGGGAGAACTTTCTTCCATTCCCTTATGCTTGGCCTCGGCCGCAGTGGCCGCAGTCAGATTTTCCTCAGCCTTCTTGTCTGCCTTGCATGCTGCCTCGAAATCTGTGTCTCGGACTCTCTGGGAAATAATATCCAGTGAGGTCTGAACATGGTTCAGGAACTGCCAAGGTCATCTTGTTGGAGACCTTGATTTTATTTACCACCTTGGTGGTGTCCATGACAGTAAGAATATAGGAGATGGGTGGCTTGGACCTCCCAGAGCTCCTCTCACACTCCTGCGGCTTGAGGCCTTCTGGGCTCGACTTACTCAACAACATCCTCTCAATTGCCTCTCCAGGGGGTGTATTATAAAACAAGGCCTTGATGGGTGCCCTGTGGGAGTTAGTTTGAAAAAGAATTTTTATTTTATTTTTAATTTTCCTTCTTCGACTTTTAATTCTTGAAAGTCTTGCTTCTAACTATTTCGCTAGAATTCTTGATCATGAAATTAATCCGACTGGTGGGATTCCCCGATCACCAAAGTCGATCGCTTCGAAGTTTTTTGCTTATCTCTATGATCGCGAGAGAAAATTTGGAGAACTCGTTGATTGCAAAACCGAAGGAACTCGTCGATCGCGAGTAGGATTTTGGAGAGATCAATGCTCGTGCAAAAAAAGCATCGCTCACACGAAAAAGTTAAAATTGCTGCGTGCGATCAAAAAAATTTAGCGTACCTCGTGTCGGAGGGGTTGGATGCCATTGTTTTCGGTGCGCGAAGGTCGCACCACTGCTATCTTAAGACAGTGACCTGAGCCGTATCGTCGCAAAAATATATCACGCAAAAATTATAGGTAGATTCGACAGGGGGTCAAACTTCTTATTTTATGAGCATATTTTGCTCCCATTGTGAGGGTGGAAGCGCAGTGAAGCTACTCTTCCAATCCAAACGATACAAGCAAAATGTGTGTAGATTCTACACACATTTGGTATGCATTTAGCCTTCCCAAATGATGGGGCTGTGGACTCTGGTGTTACGGAGCCACTGAGGCAGTGGACTCCTGTGATATGGAGTCGTAGCCTTTTCGACCAGGGCGGTGGACTTCAAAGTTGTACCTTTTGAATCAGGGGCAGTGGACTTCCCGCCTGGGGAGTCCTGAGAATGCTCCTTTTCTATTTTATACCAATGGGTACAAGAATGGGCTGATGCTTGGCCTATGTCACATAGAGCCACAGACAAGATGTGGTTGGATATATTGACCAAGCCTAAGCACGGAACAGGGTTCCGCCAAGACAGAGCTATGCTAATGAATTGTGATATAGACTATGTTGATGAGAAAGAGCGAACCAGTATCCCACCTGTTCTCCTACCCCAAGCAGAGGGACCAGTGGATCCAGCACAATAACATCAATCATTAGAGAGGTTGTAACGTAGTTTCATGCTTAACGCTCCACGATTTGTGACGTCATGTGCCACACTCCCCAATTTTAAGGTTTTTGGCGTCGAGAACGGTGGAGCGTTTACCGTCGCGTGTCAACCTTCACTTCTATCAAAAATCGACATGTAACAACACTCAGATGACACTCGACGATTTGATGAATCATCGTGCCCCCACACTCCTTTCATGGTTTTTGCCGCCTTTACTTATGCAGCGCGGCTTTCCTCTTGTATTTATCTAGCTACATAATTGTTAAAATAATGAATTAAATACAATTTTGACAAGAATTACCATGCCACAAACTGCTATTCATCATCCTATTACTGGTCTTTGCCACAGGGGAACAAAATGGGATAACCCCAGCAATTCACGCTGGATGTAACTGAGCCATGTGGAGGTGGGCACTTGTGCCAAGCTCCAGCAAGCATGGCTGCAAAACTTATTTCATACGCACTCGACAGCTCAAAAGTTGCATCAGCTCCTTCTAACCAAGATTCTGATGTCTCAAAATCATATTCAGCTTTCTGACAATGTGAAATACATAGTCAACAATATTATCAATGCTCTTTTAATACTCAAGGGACACGACTTTAAACGATGTGTCTCCCTGACCACTTGCTTCATGATATCAGCGCCTAGGAGGAAGCCATCCCCTCACATACATGCCTTGTATGTCAATCCAGCTCTTTGACTGGAATGATGCAAAATGTGATTATCTCAGCAGCTTCAATAATAACGAACTTTGTGAGATGTTCCATCTCTTTGATAATCACAGCAGAGAAGATCCTGACGGCTACATCAGTATTTGTTCCGATAACACGAATCAGTATGGTGCATTGTGCCATTATATATTCCATCCCGAAGAGTTATTCTTATTTCTCATGACAAGATGCAAAAAGGGGTGGTCTATCAAAGACATGTGCAATCAAGTTTTTGGTGGGGATTATAGTCATTGGCTTTATGGGTGGAAATGGATACTTTTCTATGTTGATAGACAATATCAGAACATTTTGGGTCACCAGGGTCTGCTGACATTGCGAGAAAGTTTCCTGTTTTTTTCCAGTCTATACAACAAAGAGTACATCAAAGCAAACGCCATTTTGATGAGGATGGTAATATGTGGAAGAGTCCTGGCCGAGGTTTTCTTCCTTACAGAGTATTTGGATTCATTGATTGTTCTAAACCCGGACAAGCGTTCCATTCTCTGGTCCTAGTGGAGATTTTCAAGGTTCTCCACATAGAGCTAGGTATGACATTTCGCAGAGGTCTGTTTACGCCTGTTTCAAGCAGATTCATGGCATTAAAATACAGACAGTGCTCACTCATGATGGAATCTGTACTTGTTTTGGAGCAACTTCTGCTCAACGTCATGATACTGGGCTGACAACAGGAAATGGATTGTTGGCTCTGAGTGGTTCGAATGAAATCATAAGTGGTATCCAGCAACATAGACCAGCAACAACACCGCCATATGCTTGCATGGGTGATTCTATTTATAGTGTGAATTTGCAGTGCATCCCTTCTTATTTTAAAGCACACTTCACTCCAGCAATGATGACTGAATTCATGAGGGTTTGTGATGCTGAGATGTGTGCATGTCCCCAGCATATCGAATTTAACTATGGATGGATTGCCAGCATATTTTCAATTTGTGCTGATCCCAAGAGTTTCAAGTTGGCACAACACAAACCATATGCGGTAGAGTTGTTGAGGATTTGTCATTTGCTTGTCCACATTTACAATTGTTTGAAAGGTGACTCTGCATCAGGCTACAATGCTTTATATTGATCTCCACCTTCTCTAGAACAATATCTTAATTAGCTGGGGTTCTGCAAATTTGGTTTATATTTTAGCTGACAAGTTTGTATAATGTGTACAAGGGAGCAGTCGGTAGTATTAGTCCATCTGTTGGGGCTTGGTTCAAGAGTTCTTGATCAAAATTATTGTTCATTGTTGCTCTATGATTTATTATGAAAGACGGTCATGTGAAAGTGCATGGTATGTGAGTGATGTTTTTACTGTGTGTTTTGGGTGTATCACCACACTATTTTTTTAGGGTTGTCAATCTTTTTACCATGATCATGATCATCACAAAAATGGTAAACTCCCACTATTTTGGTGATGTGGCATACTAATGCGCATATGTAGAGCTGACGTCATTGTAATATTTTCTTCTTACACGTTCTCATGCGTTTTTACTTTTCTGTTGGGGAGAAAGGTACTGCTAAATCAATAATTTGACGTAATGTTCATAATGATCATGATAATGACCAAAATGTCATGATCATGATCATGATCATTACCTTAACTATTTCTATTTCTTGAAACCCCTTATGGCATGTCCTCTCCACACGACCCAGGATCCCGATTATTTGTGAGTAACTAGGAATCCGTACTTCTCAGTACAATACTGCCCAACACGCTACTGCCACCTTTGCCATCCACTTCCGGTCAAATGTGCACAGCAACACTACACAATCCTATCATGTGAGATGAAGTATCAGAAATAACGATCGATCGAAAAGGTAACGAGTCCATACCATGGAGTAACTCTTGGGGCAGTCAAACATTTTCACATGATGGGTTCGATTGATGAATTTAGAGTGGAATTAGTGACGGAGTTAAGAGAAATAAACTATTTTGTCACACTCATTTGCCCTCTAAAGCATTTTAGCTTAGATTTCATAAGTTTATCTATGAAATCTAAGCTAAAAGGTTGTGGTCCGGGAGGTAATTATCTAGAGTCAAATTTTTGGAATTCTTGTGTATCCTGTACCAAATAGATCTTTTTTGTACCACCATACAACTTTGGTCAGAAATTTGAAGCAGAAGATGATGTCACAGCCCCGTGATGTCATATATCAAAATGATCAGCAGAAGGTAAGGAATTGAAGTATTTCTCACAAAAATGGTGAACAGATGACGTGGAAAAATTTATGTTTTGTCAAAGGAAATCAGCGAGAATTATTGTTTTTTTGTTACAAAATGGGGTGCATCAAGACTGCGCTTAAACTCGTACGAGTTAGAATGGATTTTGAACCTCGTCATGTCAGATATCTTTGACCAGTCATGTGACATCAATATCCAATCCCGGGCACTTATCCAAGATTGCACAACCCTTTGGGACTATCTCAAGGGCTTAAGTCCAGCTCTACAGGTCCGCAGCTTTGATCACTGCAAACGAAAAACACCCGTAACCTCCCCGTACACTCGCAAAACGTCAGAGTGTACGCTAAGTTTCAAATTACTATTTTTACTTGTTACTGAAATGGGTCAGTAATCGAGTAAGTTCAGTAACGAAAAAAGTAATAAAGTAAACTGTCGGCCAGTTTACTGAAGGCCCATCAGATTTCTATATGAGACTCACCCTCCGCTTCCAGGACAGTAAGATACTGTCTTTGACAGTATTACAGTAAAAAAAGTAAACTATGTACTTACATTATTTGCAATCATTCAACATATTATGCAAGTAGTATTAAACACATAATCCCCATTTTAGATCATTTAACATATGCCAACTAGTATTAAACATATAATCCCCCTTTTAGCTGCTCTATTCGCTATCCCCATCATCTGAACTCTCATCTGTGCCTTCCTCTGCTGGCGGCTTCCCCCCGCCATTGTCATCCGGGAAATTGTCTTTGGGCCCAAGTTCACAGTATTGTCATTGTATCGTCATTTGCATGCGTTGCCACAATTAGGCTCGTAGATGGTGGATTTTGACCATTCCAAGTTTCACATATTGATAATAGATGTGTTGGCAGTAGGTTTGTGTAATTTTAAGTCTGTACTACAAATAATCAATGAACTACAACACAGTCAAGGACACTTCTTCTGGTGCATGTCGTATCCATTGTCCCAGCAAGATTTACAAATGCGTTCTTCGCATGACTGGCAGCCCATACGAGAGGTATTAATCCTGTTCAACTTCTCTGCTCTTGTGCCAGGTCTTTCCCTGTAGCACTGCTTGCAGTAAGAACTACCAATCTGTAAATCAACTCGCTTGTCAGTGCAGTCAATCGTCCTGGTGCGAGAGCAGTCGTGCTGCACGAACGACGTGACAGTATGCCTCTTACTCTTGTGATTAACACCTGCAGTGAGCGAATTCAAGCGAAAGAAACATTTGTCACATTCACAGGGAAGGGGTGCTGCTTGCCTCATCCAATTAGGCTCGTGCAACCTTTTCCATTTTGTTGTCATGGATAGTTCTTTTTCCTTGTAATATCCCATAATCCCAGTGATGGTTCATGACAGTTGGGTACAGTTGTGATGATCTTGCACAAGCAGGATGTGTTGTCAAACTTAGAGACCAGAATAAAACAAAAGTATTTAAATGCCAAAAAGAAAACTAATCATCCATAAGAAACCATTTCCTTCTTTGACCAATGACATGTAGTATTTATAATTAGGCAAAACTGAAAAAAGATCTGTTTTTCTTGAGAAGCTTTTGACATCATTAATAGATGTGTCATTATTTTGTGTCTGGTTTGCTGTTTGTAGCTGTTGGTATACTATTTGTATCCCGCAGCTATACAAGTTGGTTGGTGTGATGTTGCTAATGTACAATAAATATGTCAGTGATGGCAGCCATTTGGGTAGAATGGACTGCTTCTACAACATGTGGAAGGCCAAAAGCAGGGGGTGCAAGCTCGATGTCAGAGGGCTGAACATCGTGTGGTTGAGGGCTGGAGGGCTCCTCATACACCTCCTCTTCAAGTTCGCTGCTTGCAATGGAGCCAAAATCATTGCAGTCCTCGTCCAATACACCATCGTCGTCAGATGGTGCATTTTGGGCAGTGTCAGATCGAGAATTCGATTCCTGTGTGACATCGTGAAGATAGAACATTGCGACGAATGTCTCGTGATGTGTGGTTTGGCTGGGAGCTTGAAGGGGTTGTGGAGAGTGCTCGTGCTGAGTTTAGTCCCCGTTAGTCATGTGAAAGTGGGGTATCGGCACTCTCGCAGCCATGTCATTGGAGGCGGGATGGACGAGAGATGTGAGTTTTTCGCCAAAAAAATATGTGCCACCTGCCTAAGTAAGGGTTAATGGGGCTTGGGGTTTGTCTTCCATGGAGAAGGGGTGTGGGAGAAGATGACTGTTTAGGGAGGGCAAAGTTCCAATGAAATAGATAAAAAAAGAAAAATGGGAATACTCACCACTGGAATGGAGTTTTCCCCTGCTTTTTTTCAGGCGGCTGCACTGATGCCACGAGAGGGCGCAGCGTGGGGCGTGGGTTTTGTATTCAATGGAGGGGGCAAGTGGGAGAAGATGGCAGGTGAGTGTTGGTGTGTTCCAATTAAGTAGATAAAAAATGATAAATGGGAATACTCGCCACCCCTGGAGTGGAACTTTCCCCTGCTTTTTTTTCAGGCGGCTGCGTTGATGCCTAGAGAGGGTGCGGCGTGGGGCTTGGGATTTTTATTCAATGGAGAAAGGGTGTGGGAGAAGATGGCAGGTGAGTGTTGGGGGGTTCCAATTAAAAAGATAAAAAAATGAATCATGGGGAATACTCACCACTGGAGTGGAGTTTTCCCCTGCTTTTTTCAGGCGGCTGCGCTGATGCCTAGAGAGGGTGTGGCGTGGGGCGTGGGCTTCTATTCAATGGAGGGGGCAAGTGGGAGGAGATGGCAGGTGAGTGTAGGGGGGTTCAATTAAAAAGATAAAAAAATGAATCATGGGGAATACTCGCCACTGGAGGGGAGTTTTCCCCTGCTTTTTTTCAGGTGGCTGCACTGATGCCTAGAGAGGGTGCGGCGTGGGGCGTGGGGTTCTATTCAATGGAGGGGGCAAGTGGGAGGAGATGGCAGGTGAGTGTTGGGGGGTTCCAATTAAAAGATAAAAAAATGAAAAATGGGGAATACTCACCACTGGAGTGGCGTTTTCCCCTGCTTTTTTTCAGGCGGCTGCGTTGATGCTGCGAGAGGGCGCGGCGTGGGGCGTGGGGGTTTATATTCCATGGAGGGGGCAAGTGGGAGGAGATGGCAGGTGAGTGTTGGCAGGTTTCAATTAAATAGTTAAAAAAATTAAGAATGGGGAATACTCACCACTGGAGTGGAGTTTTCCCCTGCATTTTTTCAGGCGGCTGCGCTGATGCTGCGATAGGGCACGGCATGGGGCGTGGGGGTTTATATTCAATGGAGGGGGCAAGTGGGAGGAGATGGCAGGTGAGTGTTGGCAGGTTTCAATTAAATAGTTAAAAAAATTGAGAATGGGGAATACTCACCACTGGAGTGGAGTTTTCCCCTGCTTTTTTTCAGGCGGCTGCGCTGATGCTGCGATAGGGCATGGCGTGGGGCGTGGGTTTTGTATTTCTGCTAGGGGAGGGCGGAGATGGCGGCGGCAGCAGAAATTCTAATTGTTGTTTGTTGTGATGTGCAATGAAGTGATGGGAATAGCTGCAGCTGTGGCTGCATTGTGTGTGTGTACCATAAGGAGAACATGAGGGCACTAGCAGCTGGCGCACGTGCATGAGCTGGCATGTGGCCAGACCGCATCTAAAAGTTACTTGGGAGTGATTCTAGGCTAAAACTATCTGTTACTGGGCTAAGATGCACATTACTAAAAATGGGCATTTGCATGCCCTCACAGTAAAGTGGCCTAAACACAGTAGCCGACAGTAACAGTAATGGCCAAAAAAGGCAGTAAGAATCCAGGAATCAGATTTCCTGAGTATTTTCCTCAGTAATTTGAAACTTAGAGTGTACGGGGAGGTTACTGGAATTTCAAGAGTGTATGGGTTGGTTTCCCTTGTTTTTTTATACATTACTTAAGCCGCATTTTCGTTTATCACGCTAAGCTTTGAATCAAATAAAATCTTTGGAGTGGTTGTTTGTTTCATGACTCACATTTTGCGAATCACGAGTTGTAAACTGCAAGATCACCTGTTGGGTCTAGTTTTGGTTTCAATTCTAGGCTTGATCTATGATTTCATTTGGTGAGTGCGCTTTGGGCCTATTCATATTTTCAAAATATGGTATGGTACTATCAGAAGTGACTGTGCCAAAAAATGAGAACACGTAAGAATAATAAGTGGGGCTGAAAATTGGAGAAGTGTGTCTACGTGTTTGTTACTTATTCCTTTGTATCACATCACCTAATTCTTGTGTGGCATATTCGTATGATAATACAGTTTTAGTACATCTAAGTATGGTACCATACTACAACAATGGTGCTTGACCCAGACACAACTGTAGCAGTGTGCCCTCACACTGCTTTCGCATCACACAATTATATTTTTCAATTACATCACTGATACCCCACCGGCCCATCATGGGAACGGCCAAAACTCAGTCCACAGACTGAGTTATCCCTCCCGCCTTGCACCGCCATGTTGCCAACAACAATTGGCAGCGGCCCGTATATTTTAGGGGTGAGTAATCACAATTTCGTCTTGTTCTAAAATACTATACTCACCACACGGCCAATTTTTTTCAATTAAATAGTTGCTGGCCTACCGGCAAAATCGCCAAAACTCAGTCCACAGACTGAGGAAGGCATTCCGCCTTGAATCGCCGTGTGTTGCCAAGAACAATTGGCAGCGGCCGGTATATTTTGGGGGTATAATATTTAAAACTCTTCATGTTCTACACCACTTTACTCACCACACGTCCATTTTTTTCTTCCAATTAAATAGATACAGATCTACGGGCGAAATTGCCCAAACTCAGTCCACAGACTGAGGAAGGCATTCCGCCTTGCACCGCCGTGTGGCCAACAAAAATTGGCAGCGGCCGGTATATTTTGGGGGTAAGATATTTAAAACTCTTCATGTTCTACACCACTATACTCACCACACGGCCATTTTTTTCTTCCAATTAAATAGATACAGATCTACGGGCGAAATTGCCCAAACTCAGTCCACAGACTGAGGAAGGCATTCCGCCTTGCACCGCCATGTGGCCAACAAAAATTGGTAGCGGCCGGTATATTTTGGGAGTAAGATATTTAAAACTCTTCATGTTCTACACCACTATACTCACCACACGTCCATTTTTTTCAATTAAATAGCTACAGGTCTACGGGCAAAATCGCCGAAACTCAGTCCACAGACTGAGTTAATCATTCCGCCTTGGACCGCCGTGTTGCCAACAAAAATTGGCAGCGGCCGGTATATTTTGGGGGAAAGATATTTAAAACTCTTCATGTTCTACACCACTATACTCACCACACGTCCATTTTTTCCAATTAATTAGTTACAGGTCTATGGGCGAAATCGCCGAAACTCAGTCCACAGACTGAGTTAGGCATTCGCCTTGGACCGCCGTGTTGCCAAGAACAATTGGCAGCGGCCGGTATATTTTGGGGGTGAGTTTTCATGAACTCATCTTTTTTCACACTATTATAATCACCACACTTCCATTTTTTTCAATTAATTAGTTACAGGTCTACTGGCAAAATTGCCGAAACTCAGTCCACAGACTGAGTTAGGCATTTCGCCTTGCAACGTTCGGCAGAGGCATGTAAATTTTTATGGTGAGTTATTGAAGTCAAACTATTTTACAATTGTTTTCATTTCTGATTAGTTTCAATTAAATAATTAATTTTCTTCTACCTTGGTGATAATATTGTCCACAGTATCGTTTTTCATCTTGGGACAGCTTGGGGCTGAAATTTTGGCACCTGTGTCCTTTTGGTGGGCGATGTGTTGGGCAGGCCCCTAAAATATCTTAATGTAGTATGTTTAATTATATTAGTGGAGATAAATTACACATACTCTATTATTGTAGTCCAACAGTAGGTAGCCCTCCCGGTAACCCTCCTGTAATGTTCCGGTAGCCCTCCTGTAAGCTCCGGTAACCCTCCGGTACTCTCCGGTAGCCTTCCCGTAACCTTCCCGTTACCCTCCCGTACACTTCGGGTTACCCTCCCGTACACTTCCGGTGTGCCACCGGTAAACATTTTCTTAGCTACTAAGTAATGCAGTTATAGCCACTAATTAGATTGATATCGATTCTAAGACTTACTGAGAAGTCTGTTATCCTGTAAAAAAGTACCAATTCCTATCGTACGTAGAAATAAATCCGAAAGCTCCTTTTGGTCTCAAATTTCCGGTAACCTCCCGGTAGACTCCGGTAACCCTCCCGTACACTAGTTACCGGAGGGTTACAGAAGTGTACCGGAGGTTACCGGAAGATACCATTCCGGGGCTCCGGTAACCTCCCCGCACACTCGAAGTGGAGCGGGAGGTTACCGGTGTTTTTCGTTTGCAGTGATGGAAGGCAGCTGCAATTGCACTGCCATAACAAGCCAGAAATGACAAAATGGTTCAAAGCCCATCCTGTAGAAATTGGTATCTTCTCAGTGATTTGGAGGGTGCCCGTTTGGGTGAGGAGGAGGAAGCAGTTGGAGAGGACCGTGAAGACGGAGAGGAGTATAGTTTAGATGGCTATGGTGACGAGGAAGATGATTAAGAGGATGGCAGTTATGAGGGAGACAAAGATTAGTTTATTTGTAATTTCATAATTGGAATTCCAAAACAACCTTTGTAGCTGATTTAGAATTTTTTGTGCTTATTTTAGCTCTAAGAGCCAAATAGAAGTGATTTCCCTGAATTCCGTGCAGGACTGTGACCTAATGGGCTTCATCACATCTACAACACCTGTAGATGTGATACAACCCTTTAGGTCACACTCCTGCACTCAAAAATGGGAGAATGGAACTGTCCGGTTGTAGTGAGGGGGGTTGTGTGGGGAGCGATCGCGACGAGCAGGGGAGGGCAGTTTTTTTAGAGTTTTATTCATGCGACATAAAATAAAGAAGCTGTTTTACATAAGCCAAATAATTATGCAAATAATAGTATGATGTAGATTCAGTAATGATTTCTTCGCTGTGCAGGACAATCCACCTCCAAGCTGTAGATAGAGATTTAAGATGAATCTCGCTTGGATAGTTAAGACCAGAAAGTAGGAGTATGAATTCACTTTGAACCATTAAATGTCAGGTATCTTTGACCAATGGTTTGGCCTCAATATCTGCGCCCTGAGACCCGTCCAACATTGCACAACCCTTTGGGACTATCTGATGGGCTTTAGTCCAGCTTGACAAGTCCTCAGCTTTGAGCGTCGACAGCTGCAATTGCACTGCCATAACAAGCGCAATGGTCCAAAGCCCACCACGTAGAAATTCGTATGTTTTCTACGGAGGAAAGTATGTCAGGTATCATAAGCTCCTAGAACCCATCTAAAAATGCGCGAGCACTCACGAAGTACCAGTCAAAAACTATAACAAGGAACTATCACTATAAGAGGGAACTATGAGCATAACATACTATTCCTATGTTAAAACAGCCTAAACCTACGTACTTTTCTTCGAATAAAAATGTCCCCTCTCTACTAAGTGACGAGGCGCGAGAAAAAATCACTCGTACACTATTATGTTTATAAGTCTGACATAAGGGACATAAAATTTCTACGTAAATATGATACCAGGGTCTACGAGGAACTATAAGAGGGAACTATCTCGAAACAAGGACATGTTGAGACCTGCTTAAACAGTGACTTATTTAAGACCTGAGGTCCTGTGAAGCTAGATTTAAGCTATCGATAGTGTCTCTGAGGGGACTGTAACTTCAGATTATTAATTAACTCGTTTACAATACGTCATAAACGGTCGTTTCGAGCGGTATAATAAGTGACATTTTAGTACCCTCTTACAGTTTTTGACTGGTGTGACAGACTATGGTACCTGACATTTTCGGAGGAAGAGAATTTTGGTGTTTGCTCGTTCAATCTTTCGTCGGAATACTATTCAACGTAGTTTGTGGTTCAAAGTCCACGCCACAGTTCAAATCGAATTTATACACTCGTACAAGAACAGCGCCCATTTCCTGATTCAATCCAATTCCGAGAAAAGGGCATAAACAAAAAAAGGAAAATTCATCTAATCAATTCTAATATGGTGTGAGCCAGTTCTGACTTCAAGTGTGCGAAAATTTCATTTGATACAGTGTGTCCGTTATCAAGAAAACCCGTGTGTATGCTACATGTGTTGTGGAAAAGCATCTTTTTGCATGAGTGCTTTGCTTGATGAGTGCTTGGGTACGAGACATAAATTCCTATAAGTCCGGACACCCACCCATGTACCTCTATTTCGAAACACACCCGCCTTTATCAAACTACTAAGCTACAATGACCCGCGAAGGATCGAGCGAAATCCAATCCGCCAAACTTAGACTCTCATCTGCTAAAAAATGGGCTGACGCTTCGGCCAAAACCCGACTCATGGCACAGGATACGCTGGTGGCTGCCATACAAGATGAATGTTGTGCTCGCGAGGAAGTGAAAGAGGCAGAGGCTTACTTGAAATCTGTCGAGAAAAAGTGGGAAGTTTGTAATGTCGATGACAGCGATACTGATGACGACGAGCAAAGTGACAATGCGGTGCGCAACAAGAGTGATGACGATGTGTTAAACGAAGACTCTGTGGATGCGGCAAACGAGGGTACTACCAAGAAGAGAGCTGTGTCGCTTTCCCCGATGCTGTATAATGAAGAAAGGAATGCCGGCAAAAAAGCCAAGAGCGAACCATCTGACAATGTTCGAGATGTTGAGCTTATAAAAGTCGCAGGTTGTGGTGTGCCCGAAGTCAATGGCACCTATAAAAAACATGGGACGATGAACGGTGCCCCGACGTTTGTCAAAAGTGGCTTGTGGGATGGAGAAAGCATAAGCTTTGAAGTCTGGCGTGCTCGTTGTGGCACATGGATTGTCTGGGCGAAGGATAATTATGGCTTCTTTTACGAATCCAAAGAGGTTGAAGATTTGGAACATTATATGCTGCCAGTGGAAAAAAAATGGAAAGCACGGAGACTTGGTGTTCTACCACTTCCCACGGTGGAGATACACCCGTGAAAAGGTTGCAACGAAATATTACTCATCGTTAATCTAGGATGGATCGTAATGTCATGCCAAGGTAAATTGTTGGCCAAGGCGTTTATTTCGCGGTCAGAAGATTGCTTCATTGGTCGGTTTCTCTTCTCAAGGATTCTTTGTATTGGCTGTTGGCTATTGACAATGATGTGCATTATTGTAATTGCCTGCACTGGCAGCACAGTTTATAGAACAACTAATATCTCAGCAAAATTGTTCGCTGTTATTGCTCTTAGTTTGACCTCGCACAAAGTAGACTATTGATTGTTCCGACGGAGCGTGATTCGTCCTGGCGATATAGTGATGGTTGATCTGTCAAACCTCCAATGAGTAGCAAAGTGCCGTTGAGGATTGACTTTGATGAGTCGTTACCGGAATGCAATGAGACTATCTGTTAATTTATTCATAAAATCTGATGTGAATCCCCTAATCAGAAAAATACAAAGCATTCTGCACATGGCAAGAATGACTTTCCTCTCTCTACTCAATAATCTCACGCTCTAAGCCCAAGAGTCTTCAGCATTATTGTCATTCGATTATTTCCTCCGAGTCATTTGAAGTATTTCCTATTGTGCATGTGCAAACCCCTATTCTTTTCACTGACATGTAGAATACAGAATACGAAGAAGCCAAGTCATGAAACAAGATTATACCAAGGTCTCTTTGAACAATTTCCCTACGATTGAAAGACGGCCAACAATGCAGCGTGTAAGACATCTAATTCTACATCAGTTGACTGATAACAATGATCCACTTACTCATCCCCACCAAAAAATACATTAAACCATTATCCGCATCCGAGTTCAAAATATTCAACAATTCATCTGTCTTTTTCTTGTCGAGTTCCGGATTGCACGACGATAATTCATAGCTTTGGCGGAGGGTGAGGATGAAGGAAAATGGACGGCGAACATCGTTCGGATCGAGTTTGTTGAATTTAAACCTTTGACGATAAAGAGAACAGCGACGCGATAAGCATTTAGGATGCACAAACACAGAGAAAAGATATTGAGAAAAAGTTACATCCCACATAAATTAGCACTCACAACAGCTCCCCCTCAACGCCCACCCTTTCAAAGCCCAACCCAACGTATTTGTAATTCTGCAAGCCCTTCGTCAGATCATCCAAAGTGGTATTTTTCATTTCTTGAACTTGGAGTTTTTTCGAACGAGTGGCGTTGGCAAGCGTTTCTTGGTGGGATTGTTCAGCCAGCAGCTCTGCGAGATGTCGGAATAAGTAAGTGCAGGTAAAACGGAATTGCGTTGGAGTCAACGAACAAACCAATGGAATGAATTAAACAAAATAAATTTTGTCTCACCGTCCAGCTGAATCTTCCCCACTCGGTTCTTATCCCGCCAAACTTCCACATCGGCCACGAGCTTCGATTGCTTTTCTTCCAGAGCACGCTTCTGCTGCGCCACCCCTCCATCATTGTCGCCGTTCACCAAGCCGCGTTGGCTGCGCACCTCGTCCAATCGCCGCAATAATCCCGTGATTTGACGTTGTTGCTCCCCGTGAAGATTGGAAATTTGCTCGGCGATGTCGTCGATGCGAGACTTTTCAGAAGCGAGCCAAGATTTGTAGGAGGAGCGGTTGGCCGAGAGGGTGGAGATAAAGGTGGCGGTGAAGCCCGTTTCGGTGGAGGTCATGCTCATGTGTATGGTTGGCAGTTGTTCGCTGATATTAGGTTCGACGGACCCTGTTGTTGGCAGTCAACATGAAGGAGTGCCTGTACAATACGGTACCATAAAATTGAAATGGCGCGACTGACGATTATACCTGTCACAGTGTAAAGTATGCTTCTTTCGTGAACGACGAATATAATTGATCTTATTGGAGTTACTTTGAAAGAAATAATGATATCGACTGGTCGACTTTCCCAGGTTCCATGTGACAAGAGAGGTCTACATGTTAGGCCAAAAGCTGAGGAAAATACAATTCCCATGGAATTGTGTTTTCTTAATTTGCTGTTTTTGACTCTTGTAATACCTCTAGGGAACAACCAAATTAGTGGGGAATTCAGGGAACATAAATTTAAGGATACCGATGTATTCTGGCATCTCACCAGTTGATACTTGCCCAATGACCAAAGACAGACGCCTATCAGAAAATTAAATGAGCAATATAAAATAATGCTAGATTTGGGCAATGGGAAACTGATCCACCTTTTCTACTTCTCCTCCTTCTCCTTCTCCTTCTCCTTCTACCTCTCTTCTCTCTTCTTCCCCTTCTCCTTCAGTGAGACACTTTTTCACCTTTGACCATCACATGTCCTTCAACGGTATACACATGCGTAATGACCTTTAAATGATTATTTTTGGGGGTTGATGTACGTGGGTAATCATAATGTTTTGATGTCTGCTTACCTTTCAAATTATATCTTCTTGTGAAAGGCACATGAGAATCACTCGGGGACAGGCCCACTGACAAAGCTTAGACGAGCCACCTTATTTTTAAACATAATTACTTCATCTATTTGAATGATTTGTCTTCTATCTAGCTTGCTGCAAATAATCTTGGAGCGGCTGCAAGTAATTTGGAGTCATCAAACAAAATTTTGTCATTTCTTACTGGAGAGCTTCTTGGAGACATTGGTTCACTCATGAAATCAATATTGACTGGATGTGATGGATGAGACAACACCAATAGTTGGTAACAACAAAGTTAATTATGTGGATTTTACAAAAAAATTAACTTGATGAAGTGTCACAGAGGTATGGTACTGGAAAGGGTGTCCAGGGTCTCTGAACTTATGTGTATCTTGACTTTGGATCGGCATCAATTCCTTATCCTTAAGAATTGTAATATTGGCATTCATTATCTCCAAACATTACAATTCTCATGGAATTGTAATTGAAGGTCAACCAATAAAGTCATTAAAATTCTCTGGGAATCATAATATGATACCTAGACATCAATAACACTTCCTTCAGAATTGTATATGTTTCCATCTGACACAATTTAACAATTCTCTGGGAATTGCAACTAACAATGTCACTTAAAATGAAATGCCATCTATTTGTTGGGTCAATTTCAATAGATCCTCACAACAAATGACATAATGGCATTTTACCATCTAGCACAGCCATGACATCTTCAGACAACAATGCACCACATCACTCTCATTAGGAGTATTCCAATTACTCTGTTTTCGACCCATCATGAGAAGATTGTGGATTGGGTAACCAACAGTCGATGACAACTAATCACCATGTTCCACCTCTTTCTGCTCGTAAACCTTTGCCTGTTTTTGATGCTCTCTTGATCTCAACTAAAGGCAGAATTTCTCATTACTTCACAATGGAATCAGCCATCACCAACAAGTTAATGGACACAGTCAGCTCACCAAAGAGCTGGAAATGAATGTTGAAGCTCTGGAGCTACCAATCCATTGAGAAAAAGAATCATCTTTTCCAACAAATGCATGAGAGCAGAGAAATCTTTTGTCATGATCTCTTCTTAAGATTCTGTATGTTAGGAGATTGTTAACAGCTTTTATGTGAATGGCAAGCTTATTCCCACTCTGTGTAAGGGAGTGCAAGAATACAAGATTGTTTGTGATACATCTATACCCTTTATCTTGGTATCAACAAGCAAAGTTATGTTGTTCTGTAGTCAAAGACCACACAAAGACATGGCCGTCTGCCCAAAAAGGGCCAGATTGTTAGTCTATGAGCTATACCCTCATGGTTCTCCTGCTGGTATACTTTCAGTTATCCAAAATCAGGCAAAGAAAAAAGGCAAAAGAAGTTGTCCTATTTATGGATGGGACCCAATCAAGATCGCTGAAAGTACACAAAGTACAATCAACAAATATGCAATTAATGAATAAGAGAATGATGAATATGATTCTGAGGAAGAAAGATTGGCCCATGACTTGTTCTGGAATGGCTGAGTTGCACACCAATCATAGTCTCCATGGATATCTTGCTCATGACAGCAATAATCCTTAGAGTATCGAAAAATATGGCACTGACATAGGCCAATTATCTACCTTAACTGGTAAACCCAAAGAGGTTCCAGGTGGAACCTCCAATGGTCCTCTTCCCTTTGTGTAACACAAAGGAAGTACAATAGTCATAAGATATTGTTTCTGAGAAACAATATTCAAAAGACAATTTCTTTCTTGAGAAACACCCATATGCATTATAGGTGTTTCTTAGCCAAAATATCCAAGAGAGGATTTCTTTCTCAGAAACCTTCTCATGGGACAGTTCCTGTTGGCAGTTGAGAGAAAAGGAGCAGTCATGGAACTGCCCTAAAATCACCTCCAATCTCTAACAGGATCACCTGTGCTTGGTGATGCATGGATCACCTAGTGTACCATGCAATACCAATTTCAGTAGTGTAACTCTCATAATTAAAATCTTTCAACAACATGTATCTACCCGTTTACTACATAGAAGAAACTACAGCAAAACGGCTTAGGTCACTATCAATTGATAGCCTTCGCGCAACCAGATCGGATCGTCTGTCCGTCGTTCCACCATCCATCATCCATCAGCTGTTGTTAGTGGTTGACCATGGTAGGTTCCTCTGTCCGTCGTCCACTGTTGCTCGAAGCCGTTTGGTGTGTTACACGTGGCGCAACTTGTGCTGCCTGACTCCAAGACTAGCAACAGCCACAGCTGAGCCCCGAGTCACGTACTCAGCCAGTTGAAGTGAGTTCACTCACAGGCCGGCACGTGTTTTTTTTAAAACACACGTAGCCCAAAAGAATTCCCCTGTATGTCAGTGAGGACTAGATCCCACTTGACACGGGTATACTCCGCTTTTGTTAGCAGAGCGCGCATTTAGCACTTAGTGCACTTGCAGTAAAGAAAAAGACCACTCGTGACGTATTATTCGCACTTGTGGCAATAAAGCTTACTTGCCATAGTGCTCGTAACAGCCCCTCAGTGAATGAGGAGGCAATTTCCGAAAGAGCAGTATGTGTGTAGTCTATTTTTAGACCTAAAAACACGATTAGACTTAAAATTAGTCCGTACCCGTGATCACATGCAGATGCAGTGACACCACGGAGTACTAAGTACTTATAGCCTTAGGGCAGTACAAAAAATCTTCTAGGGCATAAAATGACCCTATGAAAAATCGTATGGCCTCTAAGGCCTAAAAAGCTTGCTCGTGACCCCCGAGAGGTTTCGGTCATTTGAAAGACTCGCGATCCCCCAGGAAGTTCTCGTCTTTGAAGTGTTGGGTACTCCAAGGATCCAGTTCCCTTGTTCGTTCGCATGGTGGCGGTGGGAGTATCGATGCAACACTGCACGGGCATAGGTTGGGCGCGGGACTCAAGGTTTCAAGGTTGGATGAGCGAAAACCTCAAAGGAAGATGCAATCGCGCAGGACTTTGTCCCACGATCGCGGATCAGCCCCATTCACATGGGAGCGCGTCACGGCACAGCCCATTTGATGAATCGTGTAGTTGCACAGCCCGTGCGCTCACGATCTCAAAAAGAAAACGACCACAAATCGTGAGTCCTCGAATCATCGGGTTGAGCCCATGATCACAAAGGACCAGCCTAGGAGAGAACATTGTTCTACTCCGCAAATGGGCATAGGAGTGCAATGTATTGCCGCATCCTGGTCAAAACGTCAGAGTGACGCGGAGTATTGTCTCGAAGTCCCAGCACGCAAGGGGGCACAAGAAGGACCCATAAACGACTACGTGTCGTGCCCCAGAAACACTCTGAGCAAAATTCTCGCGAATTTTCGATTTGCGCAAGAATGCTGCATTCTTTTTGCGGTTTTTGTCAGGAAACACGCAACTTGTTGATTTCTTTTTGAAATCCAAACAAAAAAGTGAGAAAAGTCCACAAAAGTGAGAATTCTTCTCATGTGGTATTCCTTTCATTCATATAAGCTACCAAGCTTGGCAAAAAAAGGAAAGAAAGCTAGTTGGCTTATGAATAGCCAAATGCACAACCTCTGGTCCGAGGAAAATAGAATTTAGAGCCCAAAAATATAAATTTGGAATTATTTAATTTTAAATTAAAGAGCTCGTTAGAGAAAAATCTTGATCAAAATTCTACTGTCACGTTAAAATAACCTGATATTCAAATACCTTGCTACATGTAAAAATAAAACAAAAATGCCAAGAAATCTTCTGGCATCATGAATTGTTTTCTCAAGAAGATGAACTCTTCTCCCACGTGAGAAATGTACACATGTGCCATGCTGCACTATTAACAAGCAATGGTATCAAAAAGCAACTGGAAATCAAACCATGTTGGGTTTCGAACCCCTGACACGGTGTTGCTACAGTAACAGTGAAAGCAAGAAGGACGTAGTTCCAAGCTTCCCCCATGTTCCAAAATTAGGAACATCCATATGTTTTCCTTACCCAGCTAGGCAGGTGTCAAACTCTTGGCGCACGCAGGATGGGTTCTTCCTACTCAAAAGGAAGGGCAAAGTCACACGATGTTTTTTATTGCACAAGCAGTAAATTCCTGTCAAAACACACTTTTCTGAGTACATGTTACCCAGAGTGACTAAGCCAGCATATGACCTCAGTCTTTGACAAATGCAAGAACTGAGTTTGAATTGTTCTAGATTTTCGAACAAATAACAACATAAAATATGTTAAGATCAATTTTACCTTGCCAGTGATAATTGATGCAAAGTCTGCAAAAATCTGTGAACCAGAGTTGAAACAAAACCTGGACACAACATACCAAGCACATAGCTAACCACTTAAGTGCAGGACTCTTCTTGAGCAAAAATACTCATGATCACAGAGCTAACCACTCCTGTGAAAAACTCCTCTGGGGGTTGAGTAAAATAGCAGACCTTCCAAGCTGTGTCAAAATAAAAGAAAAAGACACACACTTACACTACAAACTCAATTTCATACATCGTTACTGAGGTTTCTCATGACAAGAGAAACTGTTTGATGAAGTTCAGTGTGTTGGAAGAACGTGCCTGTTTACCTCTATTTTTTGAACAAGGTAGGTTTACAGCCTATAAAGACAGAGCACAACCAGTCCAAAAGTCAAGTAAAAACAACGAGGACAATTTACCTTGGCGACTGGAGGGTTTCATTGACAGCCGTCATCAGAACTGGCTGTACAACAACAGAACACCCAAACAAACATAAATTACTGTAAAAAAAGAGTGATTCTTAAAATAAGATATGGACAAAAAGTTAGGAAAACTGTCTAAACTCAAAAGAATCCTTACAGTACTGTAGATGTTGCTATGTTCAACTCTGCAAACACCATAAGACTTCATGAAAAGTCAACAAATCATAGACTAGATACTGCCGCATCTGGAACCGGTTCATGCCTAGAAACACTGAAGAAGGTTATACCTACTCAGAGCTAGCAATAACAATCATGGGTTTTCCATGTGCCTCACAAGCACATTCAATGGAGTCAATGATGGCCATACTGTTCTCAATAGAACTCATTTGGAGTAATATGATATTCTCCAACGGCTAGCTTGAGAGACCACCTTAAACAAGGTTAGGATGGACCTACCAAGCAGCGAGTAAAGGTTTGAATAACAAACCAATACACAACATCTCTGCACAAAGACAACAAGGGCTTAATAACAGACCCAAAGTCTTCGCATGGCAAAAGCACCATGCTTACTAGCAGATGAAAACTCGCTAAACATTCGCCCATACAGGGAACTCACATGCTACTGGGTGGTCCAGTACAAGGGAGAACCTTGGGTAAGACAATATGATTGTCTCGCCTCACTCACAACTGGATTTGTAGAGGAGGAGGTACACCGTACACAAAAAAGAGACACATTTATGTTAGACATTTGTTACCACAACAAGTCTAGAGCAACACCAACTCAGGTTGGGTATGCTCGCATTCCAGTACAGCTTGCTGAACATAGAGTGCATAAACACAGAATCGAAGAGATTAAATCCTTGACCATGATTAATATGATTTGATTCAAACAAACTGTGTCGTACTAGATAATGGTCTCACTGAGACTCAATGACTAGTACTTGATTCCCTGGTGAAAACTTCTGACGGTTTACCTTCAGAATTATCCATGGAGAACACATATGGTGTCCATAAGGAAGGACTCATAGAGTCACCGAAACACGTGGGTCTTTTTGCTAAAGACAACGGGATGACCATAGGTAGTGCACATACGTGTTGCACAACAAACCATAAAATAAGCCTCATAATCATGTGAGCACAACAACACAAAGGATCCACAACCTTTGTTCTTGTAAAACCACAGCACATAGAATTGTGAGTATCCCTAGTTAAACAGGAATATCATCTCACACAAAAGGATAAGTCAAACATGAACATCTCTACTGAGAGACATGTAGCACCTTGTTGGCATGCAATGCAAAACAAATGCAACTCAAGAAGCTATGCACAGAAATGTAGTATCGCTTCACTAGCTTAGACAAATCCAAAGAGAAACACAACTATTATGTTGTCAACATATCATGGAAAGTTCACTTCTCCATGATGCTCGCTGTGAAGTCACAATATGGTTCCATAAACCATAAGATTAGAGTCAACAACTGTCTTTCAACATATAAAAATTGGTACGCACATGCACATTTAGTTATGTTGCAATGTCATTACCACCAACAAAAGAGTTATATATGTACAGACCTCCCTCGAGGATCCTTGCTACAAAATACAAAAGGATATCATAAACAATGAATCCATACTCTTCATGGTACAAAAAGACATAGACGTTGACGCTTGGACCTTCCAATGATTATAGTCAATACATCAAGTATGACTTGACATTGTTCACTTGCCGATAGCTGACCCTTTGGGCAACTATTCCCATGGATACATAGGGGTGACAGAGCAAATTGAAGGACAATATACAAACACAAAGGATTGCAGAAGATAACAAACAGAATATCTGTACTATCAGCACCTTCATACCTAGACCTGGTTCAATATCCACATTGTACACAAATTGTGACAATTAAGGTGCAGTTTCAACACTCCACTTTCGGACCATATGCATTTCATTTGGCTTCCCAGTGTAAGTCAACCAGAGTCTTCAAAAATCAAAACCCAAAAAGTGAATAACTATCTAGAGTTCAACATCAACCAAATCATGGAGATGCTTGGCCTGCTGTACCAATCATGGTCTTGTCAGCAGCTTCTAGTGGCACAATGTTTACCTAAACAAACACTCAGATGCCATTCACTCATACCTACTATGCAGTGCCTATCGCCTAAATGTAGTGTAGCAATCATAAGATGGAATTGTTGTTCGGCATTCCACTTTTGCACACACAGACAAAATCAATAGGAGACACCAGGCAACACCAAACCGACCCAAAATTATCCTCATAAATTTATGGTCACATGGTCCGTGGAAAGCAATGCTTTAGTAAACAAAGGTCTTTTACCCCGCACAAATATTCAGTCGGTATACCAGTGATAATTGGACTATCACAGACAGTATACGATAAGACAATCAGGGTTACACGCGGAAGTAAGTCAGAATATAAGTTTGACTTAGGAGAGTACAAACAAACCAGCTTTATCATAAGCCATGACAAATCTCCCTCTCCACAAGAACTTACACTTCATATACTACATAAAATAATATGTAGGTACAAATCGTCACAGGCAGCTTGCACATTTTCAACCTCAGCAAAAAAGGTTTTTCTGCAAGTCTGGCTCATAATCGGATTTTTTCCTCACCGAGGTTTTACTTTTCCGCGAGCCACGCTAATTCTCCAATCGTGGGGCGAGTGACATAGGCCAATTATCTACCTTAACTGGTTAACCCAAAGAGGTTCCAGGTGGAACCTCCAATGGTCCTCTTCCCTTTGTGTAACACAAAGGAAGTACAATAGTCATAAGATATTGTTTCTGAGAAACAATATTCAAAAGACAATTTCTTTCTTGAGAAACACCCATATACATTATAGGTGTTTCTTAGCCAAAATATCCAAGAGAGGATTTCTTTCTCAGAAACCTTCTCATGGGACAGTTCCTGTTGGCAGTTGAGAGAAAAGGAGCAGTCATGGAACTGCCCTAAAATCACCTCCAATCTCTAACAGGATCACCTGTGCTTGGTGATGCATGGATCACCTAGTGTACCATGCAATACCAATTTCAGTAGTGTAACTCTCATAATTAAAATCTTTCAACAACATGTATCTACCCGTTTACTACATAGAAGAAACTACAGCAAAACGGCTTAGGTCAGGCACATACCCAGAAGAGTAAACTTGCACATACAAAGAACCCACCAGCAGAAAAGACAAGTGGAGACAAATACAACTACAGTGGACCCCATCCTGCTTGAGACCATACATGTCAACAAAGTTCTGTACCATTTTGGAGGCATACAAGGTTGATAGTAGATTCACATATGCCAGTACTGTGCAGGACTCAGGGTATTTTGTGGCCGGTCCAAAAAATTAGTGTCAGATATCCAACCACATTTGTATGTCTTCGCAAAAATAAAATTTGTGCCAAGCCTATGCTTTCTCAATGGTGTCAAAATAATTATGTTACATAATAAATTAGATTGTCGGTATCTCTGCCATTATTTTTTACGCATTCCTACGCACAGATGCTAGTCGCCAATAATATGCTCTGCTACATCCAACGTCCTGGTCACAGCAGAACATTATTATTTTTGGGGCCTGTCACCTCCACTAACATAGCCACCACCATCGAGAACTTTACCTGAACCGTCAACACGATGACGCCCTCACAATCAAACACTACAAAAAAACCGTGTCACCACCTTCCCACGATAGCCCACACCCCTACCAACACTGCGGCAGCTGGCACAGCATCCCTTGGTGCCGCTGCTGCCCCACAATGCCCAAACCCCACCTAAAATCGTCCAGCAGTTGACGCTACCATCGCTGCAGTGGCAGGCCCATTGCATGGGGCTACAATCCCCAACTCCAATGCTAACAACAGCATGGAGCAGCATCCCGGAGGGGGCAGTAATGGAGTGAGAGGCCCTACTGTCGTCCATAGGACAGTTGTGGTAGACTCCTTTGGTGCACAGATTCGGTCTGCCGCATCAATTGTCCAAGAGGGAAGGGACGCAGCTGCTATTAGGGAAGCATTTGAGGCAGTCTTTGGCAGCCCTGCGCACGGGGGGAATACTGACAGAGGCGAGGATACAGCCAGTGAGGAAATTGTAGCTCAAACAGTGGTGGGTAGGTAAGTATTTTTGATGAATTAATTGATTGGATAATAATTCACTTGCTATCGGTATATAAATCCATTTTCAGGAGGGAGAGTGATGATGATCTGGACGATAAAGAAACCCCTGCAATTTTGGGTGCGAGGGTTTACGAAGATACATTGGTGTGATTCTTCCGCCACATGTACGATCACTTGGATGAATTTGCCAGTGTCTCCAAAGAAGAATTTCTTCTCAGTGTTGGCACTGCTGCCAAAGAAGACAGCAATCGCTGCACAAAAAGTGACGCGCCATCCAAGAGACGCATTTCATTCAAAGCCGAGGTAATTTCAGAGAATGACATCAAGACTAGACATGAACTTGAATGAGGTGATAGAGGGGATCTGTGTGGAGATTCTAGGATGCAGAGACTCATGAGGGTGGTGAAGCATTATGCCGAGGTGTGGAATTGTTGGAAACCAAATAGGGCTACAAATTATTGGAATGGGGAAGCAGTGACAAGACTATGGGGATGGTATTTGGAGTGATCTGGGGCCATATTTATTGACTGAGACTCAGTTGGAGCAGGGCATAGGGAAGACATACCACAAAAGCAGGAGTGGGCAGCAAGCTTGGTGGACATGTCATGAGAAGATTAGAAAGCAAGGCGTATACAAAGCTTTAAATATCTAAAACATATCATTATGGTGCCACTATCTCAGTCCTGGTTATTTTTCATGTTTGTTCCTGCACAAACTCTTGGACAGAGAGGGGACACATAGTTGCATCATAGAGGTATTAGGCGCCATGTATAAGCCAACTAAGTATTGAGAACTATGAACATATACAAATACAGTTCCACACCACGTTCCACAGAATTATACCTACTATGGCTCGAAATCGTTCATAGTTATTACACACACAAAATAGTTAAGAGAAGGTCTAACTCGTGCTTACTAAATGTAGAGGCATCAACATTTTTTCACTAAGACAATTTCATCTTTAGGACAAGGTAATGAAAAAAATCATTACTATAATATACAGCTAGTGCTAAAAAATTGCTAAGTACTGGCACATTAATTCTTCAACAAAATAGATGAAGGTCCACTTTTGTACCTTCACTTCAATAATTGTGATGTATAGCATTTGACAAAGAGTACAACAAGCAATTCAACAACCAAGCAGTCTAAAGCCAAGTCACGACATCATGCAGTAAAAGAAAGTCATCCGACCACTCTCGTCTACTTAATTTATTGCTGCAGGTGAAAGCCAAGCAGCACAGCAGCTTGACAACCAAGGGCTTAGTGATCACATACTATTTCTTCAATAAAATAGATAAAGGCACAGTTTTGTATGTTCACTTCAATTATTTTGTATTTGATACTGAATCTGACAATGAATTCAATAATCAAGTAGATCAAAATCAAGGCATGACCCCATTCTGTAAAATGAGATGGTAAGAGAGTTGCATGGCTGCTCTTATCTACTTTATTTATTACCGCATGTGAAAGCCCAGCAACATAGCAAATCAACAACCAAGCACACAAAATGAGAGCGAGACACTAGGGAGGGAGACTTGCATTCAAAATAATAAGAGAGCTTTAAAATACAGTGCAAAAATTGAAGGTTACCCCAGCACCTGCTTTCTATAATGTTAGTATGAAGGACAAAGGTGACATCTACATATTTGGTCTCGGGGTTGGGATTACTGTTTAGAGGGGGATACCTGAATGAAGAAATATCTCAGCGGCTGGAAAAAGCTGAAAAATGTGAAAATGGGCAGGTAAAATATCTCACCTTCCCTCATGAAAAATGATTTCAGTTGTTGTTGGTATGGGAAGGGCGAAGGCAGCATCTCTAGATGATTTGGGACTTGAGAAACAAATAAAGATGTAATTGGCATGTAAAAATCAATTGAAAATTAAAACCGTGTAATCAAAGTAAAAATGGAAAGCTCATTTTTATCACCTTTTCTGTTGCATTCTTTGGCGATTTTGTTGTTCGGAGTGAAACAGCAGTGGCAGTGGCAAGAGATAAAAATGGCACAGTGCACAACTATTTAATTGAAACAGTAAATTCAAACACCAAAGTAAAATATGGTGCATTATTTTGCACTTTCTTATAACAGCCCCTCTCCTTTTTGTAGTGTTCGAGGTGGTGTTGACTGGGGTGCCAGATTAGTCTGAGCGTTCAGAGCCTGTGTGCTGTGCATGTGTGTATTGTGTGTTGTGTGTTGTGTGGTGTGTGGTGTGTGGTGTGTGGTGTGTGTGTGTGTGGTTTGTGGTGTGTGTGCAGTGTGAAGTGTAAGTGGTGTGTGTGTGTGTGTGTGTGTGTAGTGTGGTGTGTTTGTGTGTGGTGTGGGTGTGTTTGTGTTAGTGTTAGAGGTGTTGGGTATAATACCTTACCCTATGCATGATATTAAAGTACACTCTATGGTATGGTACCTTAGTACTAGTTTACCCTTTATGTTTGTGGAATTTTGGAGGCACAGACAGTCGGACTCGTGTTATTTTGTTAGCAATTTTTTTGTAGAAATTTCCACGTGAGGTTCCACATTTCTAGAAGAAAAACTACGCCCATATCAGCAGAGCGAGCAACAGTGTGTGCAACCGGGTTATATCCGTGTGCGAGCTCTCTTTTATCGCTAAGACTGGTTAGCCACGGATGCCATATTTTCGATTGCCATATATTTTGGTGACCGTCGGAGTATACGTTTTCCATATTTTTAGAGACCGTTCTTCGTCGTGCAGACACGGTCATCATTTTTTTATGTTTATGGTTGCTAAATTACAAAAGCTACTTCCACGTGGAGGTATTCCACAACAAATATCATCAATACAGGTCAACCGTCATCTCTTCCCATGTAAACTCCTGGGCAAAAGACTGGTTAATTGTTTAAAGTTTATAAATTCCCAATTCATCGTGGCCTTGAAACTCTGTGATAGCATCATTGCCATTTGCCATTACCAAAGTCGTCTGGATTATTGTTGTGTTCAATTGAGACATGGTCATCAACAAATGCCCAGACAATCACACAATCAGTCCATCCAAACAGCAAAGCTCCTTGCCCAAAAACAAATCATCGACAAGAACAAACATTTACACAATAAAAACAGTTCGTTGTTCAAAAATAAGAAGCGGCACCAAAATCACAGCAGGTTGGTGACATTGTTTTGTGTCAACGATGCAATGCTGCAACATGGTTTATTGTTACATCAAAATTGGTAAATTGTTGGTGGAAGTGGGATCAGGCAGAGATTTATCTGATTCCCCTTTGTTAGGTTGATTGTTGAATGGGTTGTAGTGCAATGTCGACAATCCCCACAAACAAACAATGAAACCACAGATTTCAACCACTAATTGGGTTGTCAACAGCCCGGGGAGCGTGGTTGTCGACAACGGTGTTTGTTTGACAGAAGTCGCTGTTGCGCAGTTTTGGCGTGCCCGCCGGGTACCCAGTCCACGGTCGAGGTTCGTCATTTACTGCAGCAACGGTGTGGAAGTCGTCCTTGTCGATGCAGGACATGTCGATGATTCGAAGGCTGCAGCGAATCGTCCTCTTCGTAGAAGGTGGCGTCTCACGATGGGCAACGACTGAGGCGGCGTCGGTCGTGATCGAGGGGCGTGATGGGAGAGATGCCGGCCGTCGAAATCAGTGCAACTCCCACTGCGACGAGGGGATTTATTCGGGCTGCAGCGGCTGCGTGGGACATCGCGACGAGTTACAAGATTCGACGTCACGGGGGCGACGGGGGAAAGCACTCCTCGTGGAATTCCTTCCAGGCCTACGTGCGTTCCACGATCATCTAACTCATTGCCTCGCGAAAACCTCCCATTCGTGGCAATCATCGCAAGATGCCTGTGGTTGACAAAAGAGTTGATTGATGGTTGGGGACTTGCTCAGGTGGAGGTCGGGAGGGAGAGTGTGTGACCTAGGAATTCGTATTTAAATCGTGTAGACACCAATTATCTGAGTTTCCATTTTTAGTGCCTGAAAAATTGAAATGGCAACGTTCACCAAATACAGCGAAAAAGGAACCCGTTACAAAAAAATTCGTTAACCATTTTTTTGGCAACTTTAACAATTCTTACCGTGGCTGCACGCGAAGTTAGGGGTCTAGTTACCATTTCGCGAGGTGGGTGACAAAATAGTGAATAGAATAAACTTGTGGTTAATTCGCGTACATAAATCGGAATCAATATAAAAATGGAAGTATACGAAAGTCAGTCACTGGCACGAATGATCTATTATGATACACAGTGTAGATATAAAAATGGCGGGAATTCCCCGAGGAATTTACAACATCGGTTGCAAACTTCCGATAATACGCCCATATCAGCAGAGCGAGCAACAGTGTGTGCAACGGGTTATATCCACGTGTGCGAGCTCTCTTTATCGCTAAGACATAAGAGTCTCAAGATAAGTTCGCGCTACCTTTATGCGCGTTATGACAAATAATCAATCAAAGTATACATATAAATTTGACATTTATAGGTCTAAGTGATTTGTATGCAAAAATATTATCCTGAATATAATCACGAAGTCTAAATTGCACATTTAATGATCTTACTATTGCTTGTGTCATGCTAAAAAGTCTGTCTAAAAAATCTGACTTCATTATTTCTTTTAACAGAGACATTTTGACAGATAATAAGATAACAATAAATTTACTTTCTAGTTGAGAGCCCCCAGAAGGGGTGGCCTAGTTAGCTCTACTAGTGTTAACCTGGTTCAGTAAATTTGTCTGCCACTAAGACTTGCAACTGAACTAGGTTCAGTTGCCGGGTTGCCAGCACTGGTTGAGAACTGAAACTGGTTCAGTAGTTCTGATGAGAATGTGAGTATATTACCAGGTGTCAGTATCTTTTGCTGTGTCTGACTGACATCACGTCTGATGTCATCTGACCTTGTTCAGCTTCCAGCTGCCAGCTGCCAGCTGCCAGCACAAAAGACTAATTTGAGCCAGGTTCAGATTTTATGTTTGTTTGTTAGGGAGAGCTAGTCACCAGCTGTGAGGAGACTTTTGCCAAACTGATCTAGGTCCAGTACTTCTGGTGGGGGTCATGTCACCCCTTCTCCCCCCCCCAACAATTGTGTACCACAACTTCATTATGCTTGAATCTGTGGATTGGTTAGTATGATCACAAAATCCAACCTGCCATGATAAACTATAAGAATGTTTATCTTATCAGCAATAGTATTCTTCTATGTGTGTACCAATTTAGTAGGGTATTACAAGAAGCTGGTAACATCCCAGGGCCATCCATTTACATGAGTCATTGATGTGGAACAAGATCAGTATCTATATTTTGAGAATCTGCAATGCCTTCACTTAGCCTGATAAAAGAGCTGAGTGTGAATCCATAAGCAGTGTGATGACACACGTACACTTTCAGGAGTTTCTTTGTGAATGATTTTGCAGTCATGTCCACCAAAAGTGGAAACTGCATGAGACCCCATGCTGGATTGTGAAGTGCAACAAAAAGATCAAGTAAACCTAACATGTCGAACAGTTTGATAGGAAGTGGGAGGAAGATCATGACAACGGGTATATTCATGGTTGTGATGAATGACCTGAATGCGTTGTGCATGTTTGGTGATTTTGCACCCTTAAATATCTCCACATAGATTGTTGATGTTGGTTGACATTCAATCTCACTGTCCTTTATTTATTGTCATGGGTCCCCTCACCCCTTCCACGTCAAAGACCCCCAATATGTGCATAAGTGGCAGTTCAGTGGTGATCCATATAAAGACCCAGTAAAAAACTTGGTATGACATATTGCAATGTGAATATGATTGAATATGGATGTCTCTGTGGGAAGGGGACACCGATTAGGACTGGCAGTGCCAATGTTTTTGGAGTGGCTTGGGGAGGGGGATGGATAAGGGTTGTGTTATTGAACACAATATGACACAATACATGCTGTACACCTTAGATCTTCATGGAATCCAAAAAATGTAAATCTCCTCTGTCTAACTCAACAGTACTAGCAACTGCTGTAAATTTTTGCAGCAGTTAGCAAAAGATGAAACATTCCTCTCCCTCCTGAAGTGGCATCTTACAGAAAACATATATTTGAATGACAGATGCAAAAGTCATGCATAAAACATAGAAAGCAGAAAGCTTAAAAGCAAAATTATCTTGTTATTAAAATTAGAATGAATAATAATGATCAGTTGGTTTGCTTAACTTGTTGGTATGATGTGTTTTTTTACAATTATATAAAATGTACACATATTTTAATACTACAAAATAGAGGTTTTATATGCTATGTAAATCGGGTACGTTTTTTGTAATTAGAGTTCGTACATTTGTTATTTAGCGATGTTTTTTGCAACCTCACCACGTGACGTTGTTAGGTTACACGCACAGAATTTGTGCATACCACTCTGCAAACCGGCGTTGCAAAAATACTACGAATAAACTTGTGGTTAATTCGCGTACATAAATCGGAATCAATATAAAAAATGGAAGTATACGAAAGTCAGTCACTGGCACGAATGATCTATTATGATACACAGTGTAGATATAAAAAATGGCGGGGAATTCCCCCGAGGAATTTACAACATCGGTTGCAAACTTCCGATAATACGTGAGTATCATGTCTTTAGCTATAAGTTCGGACCCGAATGACCTGCATGTACATGGGAATGACTACGAAAAAAAATAATTCTCATCTTGTGGAATTTTCAGAATAATATGGAGGTAATAGGCACCATGTAGGCCAGAAGTATGTATTGCACACTCAGAAGGAATTTTTGGTGTGATTATGCACAGGCCGAGAAAAAGAAACATTATTAGGCACTTGTAACGCACTTCCTACGCACTTGATGACTAAATAGGGATAGTACATAATTTAATGTCCTGATTCCTGACAAAATTCTCGTCCAATAGTACATATGAACTTGCCAAACCTATAACTGCAAACTTTAATGCATATGCATCCAAGAATGTCAAATAAATTAATGTTTCAGGTGTTTTGTGACTTCCCATTACAGTTGATGAAATGCATCACTTTTGGACATCATTCAAAAATGAGCCTGGATAATCATCAGATTGGTGGGATTCATGCTTATCTGCTAATTTTAGCCCATCTTTCAAAATTTTCAGTACTCCAGGTGACTATACTGAAGTATCTTGTTTAATGAGCTGAAAAGAAGACATAATGTTGGAATATCACTTTAGACAGATTCATGCAGCACTTCATCAGGAAAGTGGTGTGTTGTCAGTTGGCGACAAGTGTAACAAGGTTCATGTGCTAATTAAATTATTGAATTAACATGTCAAGCACACATTTTTCATTGCGTGCCAATGTTCTTTAATGAAATCAGGATTGCAAGCAAGTCAAGATATGACCCTGTGAGGGAATGCAATTAGTCAAAACCAGATAGGTATCACATTGATTCTTTGTTAACATCAGAGCAACCAGGGATTTAGTGTACCAAGGCAAGAATTCCACCAATGCACACATTGTTGAAGAAGCATGTTGAACTGCCAAACAGATGTAGCTAATAAAGATGTTGTTAGCAATTTATGGCTACTATTCTTAGGTCATAGGTGTGGTTCTAATACAGCTGCAATTAGCTGGAGATGGGTGGCTGATCTGTAGTCCCGTCAGCTGTCTGCCATGTGGAACTCTGTTCTTGCTACTCGGGATCCTTGGTAATGGGGATGTCTGTGTGTAGCCATTGGGGAGAGTTCCAACACCCCCTCTCAGAGAGCTAGGGGTGTTAGCTCGCGGCAGAAGAGTAGGGGACGTACTTGTGTGCAGGTACCAAGGGCGGACATTAAATTTTCTTGCCCTGGTTGCCATCTGACATCAAAGTATCTTTGTTGTACTTGATCTGTGACCCAGAAAAACCTCATTTCCATGGAACGTGAGCGTTGTTTTTTTGACGGTGTCGTTGGCAATGCCTGTTGCAGTAGCGTTGTCACAATGAATGGGAGTTGGGGGTTGTTGGTGGCCAAGCTCCTCTAGAATTAACCGTTGTATTTTGCCTTCTTTGCAAGAGAGGAACAACCCACCCAGTTCAGCCTCCGCGGCAGAGGCCACAACAAATTTTAATATGCCACAAAAAACGAGGATTGCTCCATTGAGTTTAATGGGTGCATCATCAGTTGGCACACTGCCTAAGAAATAATAAGCAGCAACTTGGCTGCGTGCCCGAGGTGCTGATAAGTATGAAGCATCTGAATGTATATTCAGTATCATATCAGATGCCCGATACTGGACTGTAGCATCTGGATTGGATGCACAGTAATCTAAGAGTTGTGTACATCGTGCAAGTGTGTGTTCCATCGCTGCGGCTTGACTGATAGCAATGGTGCTGAGAGCTGGTAAGATGGTGTTGTCAACTGCTCTGGCATAAAACAAGAGTGATCCGACAACTTGTTGTACCCGGGTAACACCGCTAGGTTCAAGTGGTTTGGAGTCATCTGGGGGTAATGTATCTTGGGAGTCTGCACCAAATTTCCTAGGATGTGGTTGAAATGGGCAACGTTGTGGCGTTTTGGGTGTGTCATGTTGGAACCGTTGAAGAACTTTCTGGATGTATCCGGGGAGAGATATGAGCAATGTGCATTTGTCATAATTCCAATTGAGCTTGATCCCACAATATAAATCTCCTTCCCAATCTTCTGCCAGCATATAGTGTTGTTTGAGTGTATCAATTAAATGTTGGGCATGTTGTTTGCCAACAAATTTCACACCAAAATCATCCACTACAAGTGTGAAGGCTAGAGGACGCCATACATGGCGCCACAGACCAGGAGTATGTGCTACCTCATAGTATCCATGCGGGGCTAAGCGCTCGTGTAAGAGTTTGTTGGTCAAGGCACCGGCCATGGGTAAACCATACATACATCTTCGAATCTCTAAATACACAAAACCATTCTTGGCCTTGGTCCTGAGGTCATATTGTTGGATAGTGTGTTCGGGGAATAAATCGAGGGGCATTTTCATGTACTCGTATCGATCCAATGGGGCTGTGAGGAAAAACTTTTGATGTCCACACCCATAAATTTAGCCCCGGTGGTGCTGAGGACACTGTTCCACAATATCTTGGATGTAGTGAGGTCTGCAGTGCGTGTGGTGAGCACTCCTGGGTAAACCTTGATGAGGTTGCCACCTGCTGTAATACGGACTCGATTGGGATCTGTTTTCTGTGGTCTAAAATCGATGACTATTCTCCCATAGGTTATGGTGAGACCCACAGGAATGTTGGCAATTTCTTCATGTGACATGACAAATGAAGTGTTGGTGCCTTTTTCACCAGTTTTGAGGTCACCCTGTGCTAGGTTACCAAACTCTTTGCCAAATGCCATTGTCCAGATTTCATTCATTTCTGGCAGTTTGATCAGGGTCTTGTATTTGGTAATGGTTTCCCCCGTTACGGGATGTTGCACACCAGCACAAAAATGTTCAATGTCCACATCATATGGGCTTGTTTGTTCCAATGGACTAGAGGATATGAAGCTGTTAGGTACCCACGTGTGTTGTGGATCTGCATACACGTTGTGAGTGAGTAGATTCACAGCCTGAAAAGCAATCAGGTGAGGTGAATGTAAAGGGATACGTGATGAAGAAGGTTCTCTTATAGTGAGGGTTGGCTCATCATCGTGTTCGTGTAGACGTGGTGATCTTCTGGTGGGTTGGGTGGGGTGGTCTGGATTAACAATGGCTGGGAGTTGTCCGGGAGTATTCCCTCTGGTTACCCTTTTTTGTATACGTGGAGTTTGTTTCACCGTGGATGGGTCGGTGGGGGTACTGGTAGTGGTTACTTCCCGTGCATCACTCACCCTCTGAAAGGTTACATCAGCGTCTGAAGTGTGTTGGGGTGCTGGAATGGTCTCACCCTCTGAAGTGGTGTCTGTGGTTGTAGTACTCTGCTGGTTGGTAGTCAACTTCTCAAGAGCTTTGGCGACCTTGTGTAAAAACTTTCTTTGAGCTGGTTTTGTGAGCTGTTGGACTGCTTCAAAAAGTTCAGTATATACCTCTTGTACATGTTGATCTGGTGTGAAGGTGGGCAGGATGCAGTGCTGTGGGAATAAATCATAGGAAACAGAAATGCGGTAAGCTTTAGTTGCAGGGACATAAAATTTTGCATTTCGATAGTGATCTAGAGAGGGTCCACAGTACCAGGCATCTAGGCCTCTGGGTCCCCATGATGTTCTTGTGTTTGGGGACTCATAGATGATAGCTTTCGTGCCTGGTGGTGCCAAGGGGTGGGCATTCCAATCGTATCTGTGCCCATGGAGTTGATGATAGGCTGACTTGGTTGGATCAATTCGAGATGTCCGTAGAAAGTTCTATGTGATCAATGCCTGTTGAGTAAGAGTATCCCATAATTGTAAGGGCCAATCCTTGTCTGTAGTGCACAAGCCACTGATGAAGTGGTTTTTATAAGTTTGAATTGCCCGTTCGGCAGCGTTGACTCGGTGATTGTTGGGTTCCACAAATGGCCACTTAATCTGCTCCTTGGTTAAGTATGTTTTGATTGACTGTGCTGCCTGATTGTCCGTTACATTGAAAGTGGGTTTAAGTCCTCTTGTTTTCAACTCTTGAAAGACTTCATCAAAAGCATGGAGCACGGTCTCATCTCGTAGGTTTGGGATGGGTATTGCAAAGACATAGTTGGGATCGTAAGCATATGCTATTAAATAGTATTGGTTCCCATCAAGGCTCACCACTGGGAGTGTGCCCGTGGCATCCGTGTACATTGTACCTGTGTGTTTATCTGCTAGGGCTGCATAGCAAAAAACATCGCACGAACTATCCCCAATGGGTTCGAGTGGAATGATGTGTGATGTGTTGGTACCTGTAGTGATTGGAGGTGATGTTGGTCTTGCGCTGTCTTGTGGTGGTGGATTGTATCTAGTACTGCAAATGCCCGTGCGAGGGCGTTTCATTCGACCCTTGGATGTTGCTGGGCTTGGTCCCAAATACTTACAAATTAAGTCAGGTTTCATAAAGGGTACCCCTAATAGTTGGTCATTATTGATTGCCTTGATTAATGTGTGTACTGGTGGACTGAAGAATGCTTGGTGCATATATTTCAGTTGTTGTTGTTTGAATGGGAGAGTGTAGACGTTGTAAGCAACATGTTGGTGTCGGGGTGGGGGCAGATGGTGTGGTGGTACTGCTGTGTGTTGTGGGGTGGTTGGGTTAAGTGGAATGATCCATAACCCTGTGTCTCTGTCCCTTGTTCCTGCGAGGATTAATGTTCCTTGGTGAAAAATGTGACATTTATCTGTGTCAAAAGAGACCGTACACCCTGCATCACAATTTTTTTGGTGGCCACTAAGGAAGAGTGTGCCAAACCAGGGACAATGTGTGCCTCTGTCATGGACTCAGGGAGCCATGGGATGTTGAGGTTGCAGGTATGTGATCATTTGATAAAGCTGCCATCTGGGAGTTTGATTTGAAGAGGATGGGCTGTTGGTTTTTGATTCAAAACACTGGCGCCTTGAATAATAAAATGTGCAGTGGCACCAGAGTTGAGGATAGCAAACTCTCCTTGAGTCTGTGTTTGTCCTAGTTGGTGGATATTGTGGGATTCTTCATCACTGGAGATCTCATCATCAGTAGATGGATCAGTTGCTGCAGTGGCACAATCACTGGTGTCTTTGCTCGATAGGTTGGACATGACAATTGTTGTGTCATCATCATCATCATCGGCCAAATGACTGAGGATGTCATAATAGTTGGAGGGAGGTAGGTGTGAATGAATGAGGGTGGGGGTTGACTTGTGTATTACTGGAGTAGAGTCGTAAACAATATTGTTTAATTTCTCCGCAACAGTATTGTTTAATTTATCCGCTAGACACATAGTCAGCCCTAACCGTCAAGCTTGCTGGGGTTTTGGATTTGTCGGCAACGCAGTCTTGTGCATTGCCTTTTTACTAACCCGATGCCCAGCAGTCATGTATGCATGTGCGTTTTGGCAAGTGCATCCGTCCTAGTGTCCTAGTACCTTGTTGGTACATGTTTGGCTTGTGTGCCAAAGCGGTACATCCCACCCACAGCTATAGCACATGTTCCAATTGTTGAAGTGCTTAGTGGTGTTGGAGAAAGCTGGTTTGTCCCGTTCCGGGACACTTGGAATAGTGGGAGGTGGAATGTGTCCTACAGCCGAGGGAATAACACTGTTATAAGACGGGATCGATGCCAGTGGTGGGATGTGGATTTGTCCATATGGAGTATTGTTGCGTCCTCGTCCGCGTCCTCCTCTGGTACGTCGGGAATACCCGTGGTTGCCATAACTATATTGGTGTCCATAGGAAGGTGGGTAGGAAGGTGGGCCCGTGACAAGAGGAGTGTATTGTGTGGCCGCTGGTGTGAAGGTCTGAGCAGGAGGACGTGCAAATGGTGGTGTTATGATGACCTGGTTGGCTTGCGTGAATGCTGCCATAGATTGTTGAGCTGTTTGAAGTTCTGCGCGTAGAGATGCAGTTTCGGCCCGTGCTGCTTGGAGATTATCTTGCCGTGCCAGATAATTTGCATTGTTGGCTAGCTGGATGGATTAGGGGCTCTCATGGATGGTTGTGATGGAGTCGTCATCTGTCTCCATGGCGGCGTTGTTGACATAGCCATGCATTCCAGCCGTACCCTGTCCGGAGGCTAAGCGGAGTTCATAAGCCTCTTCAAAATGCAATTTTAACTGAGCCCAGATTTTGTTTTCCTCGTCGAAGTCTTGCCATTCAAGAAGTGCACGTTCATAAAGGCCTGTCAACTGGATGGCGATGAGTGCCTTGTTGATCATCTGTTCGAGCGTGAAGAGGGGTTTGTTTTGTGTGGCAAAGACATAACAGTCTTCAAGCCGGTCAAAAATACCTTCAATCGGCTCATTCGGATCCCACGGTTTGTCCAATTTGTGGTTGTTTTCACTTTCTCCCGCGGTGTACAGACACCGTACTTCATGCGTAGGTTGGCGAGGATGGTTTGGGGGTCATCGCGCACAGTGTATACTTTCATGCCGATTTGGTTGCCAACCGGTTTTCGGAAGGCATTCGGAACCGCGGTGTTGAGCGCTTCTGTGACGGCCCGGCAAACGTTCTGTTGGGAATCAAAGACGGCCTTGTTCGCTTCGTAGACAACACGGAGGTTGTTTTGTTTGGCTGTCGTTTCCGCCGTCGCTGGATGTGGTCCCGGGTCGGGCCATTCTTCCCATGGAGCGTCGGATCGGAGCGCATAGATTGCCGGAGGCATCACCATGCCGAGAAAACCATGTTCATGCACTTGATGGCATGGAATGGTTTGTAGTTTTTGCTCAAGGTGCTGTGAGAGAGCTCGAAGATTGCTTGCGTTGGGCCGTGGAGCGAGCGACGGGAGAATCCTGATGGTTGCTTTCGCCTCTTCGTAGGTAACCTAGATTGGGGCCATGATTGTGCAACGGTACCAGCCAAACGGGGGTACAAAGATTCGTGTTTTCAAATTGCTAACAACTGTTGAACTGCCAAACAGATGTAGCTAATAAAGATGTTGTTAGCAATTTATGGCTACTATTCTTAGGCCATAGGTGTGGTTCTAATACAGCTGCAATTAGCTGGAGATGGGTGGCTGATCTGTAGTCCCGTCAGCTGTCTGCCATGTGGAACTCTGTTCTGCTACTCGGGATCCTTGGTAATGGGGATGTCTGTGTGTAGCCATTGGGGAGAGTTCCAACAAAGCATGGGTGTTACCTACTACACAAAAAGCTGTAGTGAATACAGTTTTATCTTCCAGCATTTCTACTAATCATGACGGCATACTTGAGAACCACATGAAAAATTACACCGCACCTGAATTATTCTCACTTCTTCTATTGAGATATTAGGATTCAAATCTAATGATTCTTTCAAAGACTATACCAAGAGGGACATCTCTTATAAAATATGACCCATTGAATTGAATTGTTCTTGGACAATGAAACAACAACAAAGTTGCCTCATTCATTTTGTCCATTGGTATTTCAGGAATTGAGACTGTTATGAGAAGGGTTGGAGCAGAGAAAATTGATCTTCCAGTTGAAGTTTTGCTGAGATTAACTTACGACAATTTTATGGGCTGAGTAAACAATGTTGATACAGACCAGAAATAGGAGGAGCTTTACAAAGAACACTATGCTTAAGAAGTGGTAGGGTACAGGACTCTTAGGAGTCTTCCATTGCACGGTTGTTCACATATGAGTCACATGGAACAGGGCTGACATTGAAAGTACTAGTGGTTTCTTCATTTTGTAGTCAAGAATTGAAGCTCTGGCTGATTCTATCTGAGCCCTTCATCTCTTTCCAAGATAAAAAATAAATGAACAATGCACTTGAAGACAATTTGATTGCTTTGTGAACAAAAAATCATGGAGATGCGCCAAACCAGCTGCACAACATGTTTTCAGAGGAAAGTGTTGACTATGTTGTCTTGGGGAGGGATTTTAGGCATTTTTCAGAAGAGAGAATAGAACAACCAAACTGGTTAATATTGGAAACAACCCCAGAATTTATCAGAAATGAACTATACAGTATACCTGTTATCAAGCAGAATATGCAAAAATATAAAAATATATACATGTATAAAATAAAGAATAAGATAAAGTTTACTCACACCATGTGAATCCAAATCAACAATGGCTATGATGAATGGCCAGATGTACGTCCTGGGAGTCTTCAGGTCAACTGCCCTTCTCTGCCATCCAGCAGCTGTACATATTAGATCTTCAGTTGAAAGCTTAATGACTAATAGAAGAAGAAGAAGAAGAAGAACAAGAAGAAGAAGAAGAAGAAGAAGAAGAAGAAGAAGAAGAAGAAGAAGAAGAAGAAGAAGAAGAAGAAGAAGAAGAAGAAGAAGAAGAAGAAGAAGAAGAAGAAGAAGAAGAAGAAGAAGAAGAAGAAGAAGAAGAAGAAGAAGAAGAAGAAGAAGAAGAAGAACAAGAAGAAGAAGAAGAAGAAGAAGAACAAGAAGAAGAAGAAGAAGAAGAAGAAGAAGAAGAAGAAGAAGAAGAAGAAGAAGAAGAAGAAGAAGAAGAAGAAGAAGAAGAAGAAGAAGAAGAAGAAGAACAAGAACAAGAAGAACAAGAAGAAGAAGAAGAACAAGAAGAAGAAGAAGAACAAGAAGAAGAAGAAGAAGAAGAAGAAGAAGAAGAAGAAGAAGAAGAAGAAGAAGAAGAAGAAGAAGAACAAGAAGAAGAACAAGAAGAAGAACAAGAAGAAGAAGAAGAAGAAGAAGAAGAAGAAGAAGAAGAAGAAGAAGAAGAAGAAGAAGAACAAGAAGAAGAACAAGAAGAAGAACAAGAAGAAGAAAAGAAGAACAAAGGAACAAATGGAACAAGAAGAAGAAGAAGAACAAGAAGAAGAAGAACAAGAAGAAGAAGAAGAAGAAGAAGAAGAAGAAGAAGAAGAAGAAGAAGAAGAAGAAGAAGAAGAAGAAGAAGAAGAAGAAGAAGAAGAAGAAGAAGAAGAAGAAGAAGAAGAAGAAGAAGAAGAAGAAGAAGAAGAAGAAGAAGAAGAAGAAGAAGAAGAAGAAGAAGAAGAAGAAGAAGAAGAAGAAGAAGAAGAAGAAGAAGAAGAAGAAGAAGAAGAAGAAGAAGAAGAAGAAGAAGAAGAAGAAGAAGAAGAAGAAGAAGAAGAAGAAGAACAAGAAGAAGAACAAGAAGAAGAACAAGAAGAAGAACAAGAAGAAGAACAAGAAGAAGAACAAGAAGAAGAACAAGAAGAAGAACAAGAAGAAGAACAAGAAGAAGAACAAGAAGAAGAACAAGAAGAAGAACAAGAAGAAGAACAAGAAGAAGAACAAGAAGAAGAACAAGAAGAAGAACAAGAAGAAGAACAAGAAGAAGAACAAGAAGAAGAACAAGAAGAAGAACAAGAAGAAGAACAAGAAGAAGAACAAGAAGAAGAACAAGAAGAAGAACAAGAAGAAGAACAAGAAGAAGAACAAGAAGAAGAACAAGAAGAAGAACAAGAAGAAGAACAAGAAGAAGAACAAGAAGAAGAACAAGAAGAAGAACAAGAAGAAGAACAAGAAGAAGAACAAGAAGAAGAACAAGAAGAAGAACAAGAAGAAGAAGAAGAAGAACAAGAAGAACAAGAAGAAGAACAAGAAGAAGAACAAGAAGAAGAACAAGAAGAAGAACAAGAAGAAGAACAAGAAGAAGAACAAGAAGAAGAACAAGAAGAAGAACAAGAAGAAGAACAAGAAGAAGAACAAGAAGAAGAACAAGAAGAAGAACAAGAAGAAGAACAAGAAGAAGAACAAGAAGAAGAACAAGAAGAAGAACAAGAAGAAGAACAAGAAGAAGAACAAGAAGAAGAACAAGAAGAAGAACAAGAAGAAGAACAAGAAGAAGAACAAGAAGAAGAACAAGAAGAAGAACAAGAAGAAGAACAAGAAGAAGAAGAAGAAGAAGAAGAAGAAGAAGAAGAAGAAGAAGAAGAAGAAGAAGAAGAAGAAGAAGAAGAACAAGAAGAAGAACAAGAAGAAGAAGAAGAAGAAGAAGAAGAAGAAGAAGAAGAAGAAGAAGAAGAAGAAGAAGAAGAAGAAGAAGAAGAAGAAGAAGAAGAAGAAGAAGAAGAAGAAGAAGAAGAAGGAGAAGAAGAAGGAGAAGAACAAGAACAAGAACAAGAAGAAGAAGAAGAACAAGAAGAAGAACACGAAGAAGAACAAGAAGTGTGCCCAAAGCATAGGGAGAATCTGTCCTTTGTGGGGGAGCAGGAGAGACTGCACAAGTAATGGTCCACAGCCAGACTGCTATTTCAGCCCTACAACAGAAGGAGGTGCAAAATCTACAGTCTTCCAATGATTCAGATTCTGTAGATTTGCATTAACAGCTTTGGATCTCTTTGCCAGTAGTGTAGAAATTTACAGGACTCAGAAGGCTTTCATGAGCTTGCTTGGATGGCCCTGGGACAGTTGCTGCACTGGGATGTTGATGCAGGCACCACCAACAAGAGGATGCATTTTTGAATGATTTGTAGAGGGCCAAATTTGGTTGATCACAACAGATCATGATACAAAATAGCATTGAAGACATCATACCACATGGTAAGGTGGGTCAGATGTCCAGCATAATTCACCATCACTCCCCTCCCCTACCACTATTATTATCCATTAAATTTTTCTTGTCATCTTAGGTAACCCATAATCTCATCCAACAGACTGTATCTGACACAATCACTACCCCCACGCCCTGCTAACAACATCAACATCAACAAACCAGGGATTCAAGCACAAGGTAAAACATGTCCTTTCCATTTTCTACCTTGCATTGAAATCAATAACTTTCAATTAATTTGTAACCACCCATCCATTCCATAGTAAATATCTCAGACCCTAGGCTGACTCTAGCTGCACCGCTGCCACAGCCTGACTTGTAACATCAAAAGCAACTAAGGATTCATGCCCAAGGTGACAAACATCTTCTTTCTATTACAATTCGTTTCCCTTAAAGTGATACACCACATCTGCACCATGCGCCAGCACTGCCTCTCCCCCATTTGAACATCAAAAGCAACAGGAGATTTAAGCACAACATGAGAAAAATGTTATTCCCATTTTTACCTTGATTTTATGATTTATTTTTTCAATTAACTACTTATGTACTGTCCGTGATATGATTGCCAACTTCACTCCCCCTACCCTGCAGCAAAAATATAAAGCAGGCTCTACAATAAGAAGTGAGAAAGTTACTGCTTCCCATTTCTTGACATTGTTTTTCCAACAGCTCCCCAACTAATTTTCTAATAAAAAGTTCCTCCTCCAAGTTGTCAAAGAATTCCCAACCCCAAGACATCATCTGGAGATGCCAAGTCACCCCCATGCCAAAACTTTTGAGAGTAGGGGCTGCAAGCAGAAGGTGAGGTAATGGTTCATCACTATGTTTATATTCTTTTCAGCAGCTCACAAATTATTATTTTTAAGTGAATGCCTTACCCCGTTTGGTGCCTCTGGAGACAATGCTTTCACCCTCTCTCCATCGTATCATGTCTCTTGATTGATTGTTGTGATTCCTTGCTTTGACCAAGTGATCAAGTGCTTAGGAGTGTATGTCCTAATTGTAGTTAACATGAAAAGGAATCCTAATAGATTGATTTCTTGGCATGTGAGACACAAGTTTCATGTGACTTAACATTTGTGGTATTGATTTTATAAATCATGTTAAACATTATTTGAAACAAAGGAAAAATACTATTATAAACACCACATTTCCAAAAGTGGTGAGTAGTGACAGATATAATCTATGATGAGTAACAATACCGCGGAGCCATTAGTAATAACATTGGCATAAACCATCAGTAAAGTATTCACACATTTCCACATTAATACTTACACCGATTAAGTAATAACACACACAGCACCATGACTTTCCCTGATACTTTCTCAACACTTTTGTTGTAACTATACTTACAGAACAATACAAGGTATTGCTCCCATCCAGACGGAGTTTTGGGCTCTTGGACATACTTGTATCATCATTGAGTGAATTAGCCTGAATCTAGCTCAACTGCATATTTCTTACAAAACATCCCATTTTAAATTAAAATGTTCAGTTGGTGGCGTATTCCCCTGAACTACGCTTATCAGAGTACAAGTCAGAATCAAGTTTGGCCCATTGACTGGACTTTGAACTTGAACCATTCAGGCTGAAATATACTATTCCTACTTTAGATTGTACATCTTTCAACTGAAAATTACTTGGATGTGAAGCATCAGATAGTATGTCTGTGGTTTACTTTAAGTGACTGTAAAATCGTTATCTCGCACGTATGCGCATAATGTGCCATCATCCTAGCATCATCCCACAAGTTTCATGACGTTCGCTATCTGACATGGACATCAGCGCAGAAAACATACCAATTTCTGCGTGCTGCACTTTGAACCATTATCTCATTTTAGACCCCTAACGGGAGCTAATTTGAGGTGGTGATTGCAAAGAGCTGAGGAAGTGTAGAGCTGGAATTAAGCTCTCGAGATAGACCCAAAGGGTTTTGCATTCTTGGACAGATCTCATGGGTTGAATGTTGTGAACATACTTAAAACAAAATACACTGTGTGATCCACACAGTCATACCTACTAAGTCTCAAAATCAACTTAATACAGTGTATATAAACACGTTGACATACAACGGTCTAACTATTTCGCAAAATAGCTAGAGAGAAAAAAATCACTAAGACATTTTTTACCATGCTTCACTCCACAGGGCCTGTTTAAGAGGGGTAAAGCTAGAGGGAACTTTTTTTGCTAAGACATTTTTTAGCATGCTTCACTCTGCAGGGCCCATTGCATAAAGCTATAGACAATTACATATCAAGACATATTTTACAACCCATTCAAACATCACATTTAACTCATAAACTACCCAGCCAAAGTCACAATAAACTCACAGTTCTCAATGCAGGACGCCCTCCAATTTTTTTGACGGATCATCTTCTTAATTATCTTGGTAACTGACAAATTGGACCCATAAGCTCTATAAATCAAATCAATTGCCCTGTCAGCACTATGCCTTGCGAACCATCTCTGACACTTGGACCCAAAAAACATTCCTCTTGTAATATTTAAATCGATCTGCTTCTCTCTCCAAAGCATTCCAATCCTTTGCAGCTTTGCAGCCATGAAAACCAAACTCATACTCCGTCCACAAATCATACAATCTTCGAAGACACTTTGAAAGCTTAGCTACAGGTACCACAGGAACAGGATCATTGGCATCGTTGATGCTCCCATCACCATGAAACACCTCTTGCATATCCAGCCCTTCGAATTCCTGCTGGAAGGTTCCAGGCTCCCCTCCTAACGCAGGGACTCCTTCCACAGTTGGGGCAGCGGTGCCTTTGGTAGTAGAGTGCCACCGGATTGACCTGCCTCCACCTTGCTAGTTGCCTAACCGCCTCCTCTTGTAACCAAGCATTCCTGGCCTGTTCGAGAGACAAGTCAGATTATTGCTCAGTCGAGCCAGTTTTCTTTTCATAATGGTTAGTTGATGATAGGCCTCTGTCCGAGCATCACAAAGTTCATGGCGCAAGTGCAGAATCTGGGAGGACAGCATACATACCTCTTGGTTGCGAATCATGGCTGCCCTGCGAGGATCCCCATCACCATTAGACAACCCGCTTTGTCCATCATCATCATCAGCTTCCATGAGATCAATGATTACCTCTGTGTCATATCCCGTCACAACTAAAGGCCTCCTCTTGATTGGATTGCATCCATCCTCTAGAATGTTGCGGGATCCCAACTCTTGATAGGCTTGCATAATGGACTCCCTCATTGGAGTGGGGACAGCATCTTCTCCTGTCCTGTCAAAAACCCTGAAGAGGACAGCACGGCCACAAACAATACAAACTTCACTAGGAATGTCATGACGAACCATGTTAGGAACAACATAATCAAGGATCCAATTGTCACTGACCCCTGACAAAGGATCAATCTCATAGGCAATTACCCCACCCTTGCACATGGCTGCTGCAACCTTGGCATCCACATGGGAAATATTTGTATCCGCATAAGTCTCCTGCTGGCGACGGCTGTTCTTCCACCTGCCCCTGTAGTCTGTATCATCCTAAATAGTGAAAGAAAACTTATAAATTGGATTAGTAATGTCTTAATTTGAATTAGGCAATAATGAAACAAAAAATATAAACAACACATACCTTTGAGCAGCCATTTCCTCTGGCAAAGGTGACTGCCATCTTCCTGATGCTGTGGGTTCCAACAAGCCCCGGCCTGTCAATATAAAAATCAGTATCTCTCAAAGTATACCCAAGGAGATGGCTCAGCCTCTCTTTGATTCAAATTGGATCATCTAGACCTTCATAGCCAAAAATAAACTCATTCTCACCAGGATTGACCATTTAATGGTACTCTAGCCAAAGCCCACCATTTGAAAGGAAGTCATACCTTGTGTCCATGGCCCCAAAGATCACTTGGGGTGGAGCATCCCTCTCATCTGTGACATTTTTTGACCATGGTAGTTGACCAACCACCCCATACTTGGGTTAGAGAGAATACGGCTGAAGGTCGGCCTCCCGGAACTTCGCTGTGTCATCTTGGCGCCCAATCATTGCGAGCTGAAAAGTAGACGCAGCAGCACCCACAAGGCCAAGCTCCCTGTTAGGGATACGCAAATACACCTCCATGACTCATTCAAACTCGGAGTTTGTGAGGGGCCGTCAAGCTTGAGAAGCCACGCCCCAGCGCTGCGTCTGGAACGGCTTCATGTGGTGCAGAAGACGAGCCATGAGCTGTGACCGAGTTGGGTTGCCAAGCTGGGCCGTCTCGTTCCATTGCATGACATTGTTGATCATGCTGTAGGAGATGGCTCCCTTCCAAGCAAGCACTGAGTTCACCCTGTAGTGAAGTGGCGGAGAGACACCTTCGTCAGCATCAGCATCGCTGTAGACATGATGCTTGCACCATCTGTAGAAATCCAAGGCAGTGAGGGGCTCCAGTTGGTCCCTGGTGAACTCGTGGTTACGGTCGTATGCAATACCATCCCTGAATGACATGAAATTACGAAGAGGTGCGTGGTATTTTTTGGCAAGTGACCGCTCGCGACGAGGGGCTCTTTGAGGTTGTTCCTCTGCAGGGGCAACGGCGGCGGCGGCGGCGACGGCAGTGGCAGGAGGTGCGGCCGCAACAAGAGAGAAGGGCAAAGCATCCCCGTGGACAATCACGCGATGGGGGGGCTGATCTGGCTGATTTGCAGCAGCTAGGCCGGTTGCATTGTCATGAACTGCAGGGGGAATGGGTTCCGGTGGCACCGGTGCGGCAGGAAATGCCTCCGCAAAGTCAGCCTGGACTTGGTTGCGGTGTGCCGCCGCCGCCCTTTGTTGACGAGTTATGGCTCGGGCTTGGGATGTCATGGTTGTTATTTTGATATTATTTGTTACTGTCTGTTTTTTATGGGACTCGTCTATGCCTTTTTATGCATGGAATAATTGCTGTATAGCATGATGTCATGTAGACTTCTCAAAATGACTCCCGCTGCCTCCTGTGCTCTTCAGGTTTGTCTATATCTGAGGACGGCCAGACGGTATCCATCTTATTTTGCTTGCTAATTTTTTGGTGAATTATTACACGTGACAATCCACAAGTGTGGAATATGGACTATGTAAATATCCCATTTTTTGACCACAATATTGGGGGGTCTTTATATACTCCTACGTGGGAATGACTACAGCTCAAGAAAAGTCTCATGTTGTGGATTTTTAACATTAATGAAAAGATACCTGACAAATAGTCGGCCAAACTCAATTCTGATTTGTACCATTCCCTCTGCCATGTGTTCTTGCTTGTGCTCCTTAGATAGGCAAGCTAAGATGTGATTCATACAATGATGAGCTTGATAAAACTATATTTGTTGTTGTTTCCCCCCACCCCTTTGGGTTTTGCATGTCTGAGTGTGACATCACAACATGATGGGCCCTTTCTGCCGCAGTCGATCGTTGAAGTGTCAAAATGAGAAGCGTGAATCATCTGGCATGGTCCTGTGATAGCGTTCTTATGACCGCGCCCGATCCCCAAGTTGAGGTGTCTAAACTTCGCGTTATTTTGTGATACCTTTTCTGTTTTACTTAGTACTGCATGACCCCCCACTATCAGCCGGTGCACTTTCTGTGTAGTCACAAATGTAGCAGACCTTAAATCTGCCTAGCGTCTTCCGTCATTCCTCCCCAAATATTGGAAACCCACACAGAGTGTATGATGAAACTAGGGTAAGGCCTACTCGAAACATACTTCGAAAGTTTCATTAGCGTCGAGAGGTATCAATTTGCCCCACTCCTCTATGTTGAAACTTGTCAACATTAAATTCGTCATTCTCATCAAAATGACTACGAACACATAGGAATAGCTATTTCAAATGAGATTCACCCCGATGACGGGATCTTCTTAACATGTACCCATCTTCAAGTTCAATGTAAGCGACGAGACTGTACGTCTATTAGAATGATGTGACACAAGCAGAAGGCGGTGCAAGTCTGTATACACTGATAGATGAGGATGGAAGTAATTTCAGGTCAATCACATATTACTTGAAATTTCACCTTCGTTCAAAAAGCAAGAAGGCCACGTAACCATGAAGGGCGCAGACAGAAAGACAAGAAAAAGGAAGAGCAATAGCAATCAAATTCTCGTAAAGCCCAAACGTCCTATCTCTGCTTGTGAGTCCAGCTTTGCAATTTAATAGATGCATCATGTCGTGACTTGCTTATTCTAACCAAATTTTGGAATTCTTCGAGCTAGACAACTTCTTCTTCCGTGACCTGCGAGAGGAACTCAAGTCTGGATCATCGCAAGAGAAGGACAACGGCAAATCAGAGAAAAAGTTGAGTGTTGAAGAAATCGGACGCCTCATTGGCCAACGATGGCAAGGACTTTCTAAGAACGAACTAGCCGAGTACGAAGACATGGCGAAGAAAGATTGCGCGAGATACGAAGAAGAAATGGCTGTGTTTCATGATGAGGAGCTTGCATTGATGTGTATGGGGCATAATGCTACAGGCAATGCAGACAGCCAAGATGATGCGGACGACGGACAAGAATCTCATCAAGATGAAGAGAGACAGCCCTCTGGAAACAAAGACTTAATAAAGACTTTGCATTTGGATTTCATTCAAGCTGATGGAGCTGTTGATCCAAAAGGAGCAGTAGCATGTCATCCAGATGATGACAGGAAGCCCGCCGCGATGGGACATTACTCGAAAGAGACAAAGCAAAGTACGCAGCAGATGTATCCACAACAGACAAATAATGTTACGGCTATGTCGCTTGATCAGGAAGCAGCCACGGTCAGTAGTATCCCGACATTGCCTTTCACTGCGGCTGCTCCTCAGCTCAACGCGTTTGGAGTTGCATCTTCGCAGGATCAAAATGCGACATGGATCCTTCAACATGTGCAACAACTCGTGCACAATCATCAAGAACAACGGAATTCGATACTAGCACCCGTAACCGACGAATGCACTGTAGCATCTCTTTCAGATCAAATCTGTCAGCAACGAGCTGCGATCAAAAATCGTCAAGATGCCATATTGTTAGAGTACAAATTGTTGCAGACCAAAGACGATATGTTAGAAAAGATAATCTCAAGCCTAGGAGAGAACAATATATCCTCTTCATCTCAATTAACAGATAATTCTACAAGAAATCCCATTGCCTCGGAAGCAGATGCAAACTTACTGCAGATGTTCGTGGACATGAACAGTAGGATAGGTCAATCTGACACGATGAACGCTAACACTCTTCCAGCGCTCATGTTATCAAATCATCCTTATGTCGAAGGTGCTTCTACGCCTCTGACTGGAAATAGGAGCGGACAATTACATCGAAATCAATACTTGCAGCTGCCTCAAACTCAATTCTTTGGCCCGAGTGATGTTCAAGCACTTTTGGCTCAGGCTGCTTCAAGTAACTCTGCAACCTTGGCTTCACTCGCCAATCTACATCAAATTGTAAATCAATCACATCCAAGTGCATCTGCGGAAGATATGTGGTTGATTTCTCAAGTTTTAGCAGCACAGCAACATACAACTCCTCCCACTGAGGCCGCGAAAAAGAAAAGCAAAGATTGGGAGTAATGTAGGAGAAATTCCATGGCCATTATTTAGGTTTCAGTTGAAAAGGGCCCAGTGTGAATTATTTGTAACATACATGATTCTTTAGAAGGGGCGAAAAGTTACACCATGGCGATGCATCTAAACTATGGAAACGCGCTCCTCGGTGGTCCAATTCTTGATCGTTCCACTCATTGCACTCTCACAAAGGATGAAATAAATAACACGATACTTCTATTCTGAGAATCCTAATTATGGATTCATGCGTAATGCTTCACTTCTATTTTCAAGAGTTCGCCGTTCCAATTCCATCTGAACCAAATCTGAAAAATCTCTCACATAATAACTACTCCAATTCTCTTTCTTCGCCCCCTCCACCATCCACGGTGCCGAACGCCGATTGTAACTATCCATCAAATGCAATATCCGAATATCTTCGATATCCGGTCGAAAGACATTAACGTCATTAATGTCGACACTGTCTCGCGTCGTATTCTCCGTGGCGCCGATCGGAGGTAGATTCTCGCAATACGCCACGCCATGCAATCCGACACGAAGGACTCGTCGGACATTCGATAATGTCTTTCCGTAAGTCGATACCGAATCAGGGACACGTCCCACCGCGATGAGTTTCTCTCCAATTCTCGCGGATTGGGCATATCCCGCTGAAGGATACATCCCACCCAACGAAGCGAAACTAATCCCACACAAATCCTCCAAACTTGTATTCCGGGACGATAACTGCATCTCCACTGCCTCACCGATGGTAGTTTGATTCCCATAACGATACTCCAACAATTCATCCATATCACTCACCCATGCCAAATCATCCCCCGCCATCCTCACGCCGAGAAGGCACGTATTGGCAAAACTCGATTTATGTCCCTGTGGTGCATACGTGAAATTCCGTCCGAATCGTTCGGGCTCAATGTAGGATGCGGCGTATTCCGAAACGACAATGCTGAGAGTACCATCGTACACAAAGTCTTGGAGATGTTGCCATGTTTCGTGAAAGAGTGACGAGGTGGGCCAGAGGGGCAATCCGAGGTAGACATGTTGAAACCCAATGGTGAGGTAATATTGAATAATTTCGCGATGTTGTGACGAGGCGTAATCGACACCAATGAGACAGACCGATGCCTTGGGTATACGTTTCGAGGTTGTGGTATTGTCCTCTTCGTTCACCACCCAAGGAGGGATGCGGGTAGTATTTGTCCCTCGATCGCCCCGTGGAGGTTGTGGCCCACGATCCCACGCCTCGTTTCTCACACCACGTCCTCCTCTTCTTCGACGACGACTGACACTATTCCACAATCCACTGGTCCGTATCTCTCCATCCTCCTCACCCCCGAAAATATAAAATGGTCGATAGGGACCATTCAAATTCCAATACGAGGAGGTATCAATCCCCATTCCCCATGTGGCAGCCAAATTTCGTGGAGCCAAGAGTACATCGACACGAAGGGGGACGACGTTCGTAGTCTTTGTGATTTCGTCCCATGGAGCATGGGGTGGCATGTCACACGCATACGTCATGGATTCACTCTGGGCATTCCTCGCCGTTCCCCCGTGATGTGGCAATACGTGACACGATACCAGAATGTGCCTCACGGACATGTGACTCGAGGTGGAAGTGGTGAGCAACAGGGCAAAGCCGTGAGTGTCATTGACCAACGACGAACTTTGGACCATCCGTAGGACTTGGCCGGTACGAATATCCATCATGTTCACGTGTGTGACGTTTCCGCGGAGGGGGCGGGGAATGTCGCTGGCGGGTAGGCCGAGCATGAGGAGGAAGAGACGGGGTTGGTGCGGGTCCGGTAGGACGTCGAGGATGTAGCACGGTGCTTGGTGGCAGCGGCGGGGTCCGGCGAGGGCGAGGGCGAGGTAGGTTTGGGGAGTCCATAATGTGTGGTTGGTGGTGGTGGTGTTGTTGATTGGGTTGTGGTTGATGAGGCGGGATAGAAACGTAAGTGTGGAATTGGAATAGATTAGGAGGGCAGCGGCGGCGTAGCAGAATAGAAAGAGGGGGAGTCGAATGCGTTTGGATCGATAACATGTGTTCGATTGTGTTGGCATTGTTTGCTATTGTCAACAAGAGCCTCGCTCGACCGAACGCCACCCTGTCAGAACAACTTTCATGGCTGTTGTTGCTGTTGTGTGCTCCGATCTCCAATACTGCAGAAGGACGGGGTGACATCTTTTGACACTCTGGTACACTCTGGTGTCTCTCTGGTGTATGTGCCAGTATTGTACAATACGGGAGTGCGATTACTCTATCGTCCTCACGGTTCAAAGCTTAATCAGTCAAACTAAAATACATTTATGCAACAGTATGTGAGCAACTGTGTGTGTCGGGGTTCCTCGCCCCAGCACCACCCCTAGCTCTGCTCTGGAGAAACATCAATAGCAGAGACAGTTAACTAAAACCTTTTGTCAGTTGAGCCGCAGCACCGCGGAGTTTCACGCGGAGCCCAGCAAGGATGGAGAGTATCTCTGACAAAGATTAAAGCCAATTGTAGGCAGTATGGTCACATGGCCAAACCAAGGGTGGGAGGGTGGGAAAAAGAAAAATCTCCTACAACGCTTCCGCTACAATTCAATTGGACTGAACGGAAGTAGCCAATGAGACTGGTTCAGCAGTCACACAAATCTTATGGCAAGAGCTAGCTTTCCTCTTCAAAACACAACCCAAAGCCTGAAGCACATCAACACTTGCAGGCCAGATGATGTCGAATGGATGACAACGCGAGCTCTGTTGTGATCGTATTTTAAAATGACTGTCACGACTTGTGACCGTGACTCCTCTTTCCTTCACTTACTCCCGAGCGAGATTCTTATCACGTGATGGGAGTGTGATTACTCTATCGTCCTCACGGTTCAAAGCTTAATCAGTCAAACTAAAATACATTTATGCAACAGTATGTGAGCAACTGTGTGTGTCGGGGTTCCTCGCCCCAGCACCACCCCTAGCTCTGCTCTGGAGAAACATCAATAGCAGAGACAGTTAACTAAAACCTTTTGTCAGTTGAGCCGCAGCACCGCGGAGTTTCACGCGGAGCCCAGCAAGGATGGAGAGTATCTCTGACAAAGATTAAAGCCAATTGTAGGCAGTATGGTCACATGGCCAAACCTCCACACCTTTGTTGCTACACACACTTCGCCGATGCCCCTGGAATTCACTCCCTCCACAGTTTGAACCATAACCGTGGAGTTGTTGTGTTTTCCTTCAGCATACCTGGGACGGCTGTATGAGAACCGCCTTCATGTTTCTCATTTCTGAGTAAAGATGAATCATTGAACGATTCACGGATCGTTCACCATTGGCCCTATCTGTCTGCCAACGACAATGATATTCGAGAATGTGAGGCTTGATGCCCTGTATTGTGGCCTCCGTAGTAAGAAACCTTCTACCTGAACGCTGAGCCCCATACTCTGCTCGAATATCACAGTCTGAATCAATGAGAGATGTCTCCAACTGAATAGTTTCCAATCGTCGGTAGATATCTTCCATAAACTGTGAAGCTTTAGCCCGAGTTCCATCCGTGTTCTTGAAAGCCCAACCCTGACAGTGTCCATCCATGGCTAGGCGACCCACAAACCTCTGAGTCCACTTAAAGAAGGTAATGCCCGAATTGGTCGTGCCCGCAATAGGAACCATGTAGCATCCTAGCTGACCATCATGGGCCTTGAAGCGCCCTACCACAGGCCACGCAATCGCTGAGAAATCTTGATTGTCCTCGCAGAATCCCAAATCATATCTGAGAGCGGCGAGGTCAGTCCACATGACCTCAAAACCTCTCATTCCTCCCAAACATGATACCAAAAGAAACATGCAGGAAGAAATAATACCAAGAGGTATGGCGCAGGCATGTTTTTCCCACTCCAGTTCGTATGATTGCAATAGCTTGTGCAGAACTTGAATTGAGTATGCTCGATCTTGGGAGACAATATCTCCCATTCTTGCGCATATCCCAAGAGCAAACCTCTCGTACCATCGAGACTCACTGGGGCATAACGTTGCAATGTACCTTCCCTTCCTCGAACCTGAGGAGAGTACAATATCAGAACCACTGACCGGAGATGACTCCCATAATATGGTCAAAGTAGCTCTAGTTTTTCTTGCCGTACTGTACTGAACTGTTGCACGCTTTCTGCCCTTTTCGGTTGACCTCATGAGAACCATGAGGGCATGAGCCATCCCTCCATGATGATAGAGAGGGAAGGGGCCGAGAGGCGGCAATGGATCGAACCCCAGAGCAGCCCCATACTTCGCCATAAATCTAGCCTCCCTTACATGTGAGGCAACCGTAGCGGATGCGTGAGACCAAAATGCATCGAGAGTTGCTCGAATAACCAGTGCTTCGAAGGCATCATCTTGTACATTGTTGGGGTCCAAATCCTTCCCTCTGATATTTTGAGATTGACAATTTGGACATTGGAAAACACAACCAAGATGATCACCAGGTCGTGCCTGCTTAAACCGCTTTAAATCTTCAAGTTCAGCCAGTGAGGCGCCGTGGAAGTCTCTGGGGAGCTTGACCTCGAAGGCATCAAGCTCATGCGGGACAAAACATTCAGCGCACCAAGCTCCCTTGCACTTCTGGAAGCGCTCGCGGGTTACACCATAATTTGCGCAAATAATGCCCGACTCGTAAGTGACTCTCTTTCGACAGCGCTGACAAGGCGCGGCCGATTCCCACCACCTTTTCTGTGTGCAATCGGAGTAGCCATGGATATGACCTGTGCATGGGAAAGGAGAATCCAACAAGCAAGGGTTCGTGAGCAAAATGAGGCCAAGCTTCACCAGGGTACATAACAAACCAAATATCCGTCTCCTTCTCAAAACGAGACTGCCATTCCTCCCAGTATAAGATGCGTGGAATTATTACCACATGTGTGGAATCATAAGGTCGTTTGTGACGGGCTCGAGAGAGTTGCTTAAGAGCAATAAGAGCGGCCGCCGGTGGAGGGGTCCAAAGATGCACCCCAGGCATATGACCATCCCAGAACCACCCTTCCGGGGTTAATGGCTCAACATATTCTGATCCAATCCATCCCTTGATCCACGGCTGCAGACATTCCTGCGCCACGTCAAAAGCACTCCTTCCCAAAGGTAGAAATAATCTCAAATCATACCCGAGGGAAATACCGGACTCAAAGTCGCCTCTTGACCAGCCATCGATTCCAGTGAGAATCATCCTGGTCCCTGCGATGTGGAAGACATGCAAATAAACTTCATGACGCCTGCATTCTATTTTCAGTTGAAGTACTATTCTAAACAAGTGAATAGCGGTGGAGAGCCCTTTGAGCCAGACTGCCATCCAGCAGCCATTGTCAGTGGCTGCCCAGAGCTCACAACCGTCATGCACGCCTGATCTTATCTCATTCAGCAGATGATTTGCTTGATTTTGTGCTTCTCGCAGATTTGAACCTCCCTCAGCAAAGTCTTGTTCCCAAGCCCCCTTACGACCACGTATGGTGCCATCGGGAAACTGAGTAGCTCCACCAAATCCCTCAGCAGAGGCATCTCCAACATAGTATCGGAATTTGTTTGCGCTACTCGGGCGAATGTAGACAGTGCGGGGTGCTTCAGAAGCAAACAGTTCAGCCAAAGCTTCACAATGCATAATAAGTTCTTGGGTGATTCGGGTGAGAGGAGGGTATCCATCTCCAGCAGTTCTACTGTTGGGAGCATCTTCGATTTCCAAGCACTCGGCGGAGTGCATGGCCTCCTCAAGATGTGACGACGAGATTCCATATGGGTCCTCGGCATCAACGAGGGGCCCCAAAGACTCTCTCTGCAGTCTCCAACCATTAGAATCTCTATCCACCCGAAAAGCCTCTATTGCATTGAAAAATCCTTTGAGATAGGGTCGAGCGTCTCTGTACACTTCTGTTACATTGACACCCAAACCGGCAATGCGTCGTAGCTCCGCAGTCGGTAGCTTGTCTTGTGTCTCGGAATTGTCAAGGACCCACTGAATCCCAGCCTTGAAACGAGTCCACTTGCTGGCACTTGTGGACTTGCGAGGGAGGGGCTCAGATGTGTTCATGATCTCGCCTTTCCAAGCTCCTGGGCTGGTGGTAGGCTTGCGGTACTTCTCCTCACTCGCCTGGCTTCCGACTGAATTCATTCTTGACTTTAAGAAATGATCAGTCTTGACTGCGTTCAAAACATCCACACCTCTTGTGGCCGGGTGAATGTCATCAACATAATCTACCAGCCTAACAGCCAACTCCCCATCCTTCTGAATTAACATCACCCTCGGAAGGGATGGGTCCCAGTCCTTATTCGTGACCAGGTTTAGAACTACTCTGTGCCACTGAAACGGAGAAGAATCGTCCTGAGGACTCTTCATGGCCCATTCCAAGACCCGAGACTGCCCTTGACACGCGATGTAAGGTGACGCATGCCCTCCAAAGCGGAGCGTAGAAAATCTAGCAAACCACTGTCTTTCGACTGACCCGTTATTACGGGTATCAAACATTCTCACACCAAGATATGGCCTGTCTTCCTCATGAGCCTGCCAGTTCATGAAGTGCTTACTGACGTCGATGTCTGATTGCCATGACTTTATAAAATTGGTAGCGTCTTGGGTATAGTCCTGATCCGGACAGCCCATCAACAGGTAGGTGCCCACCGGCACAGACAACCACCTAACCACAATCTCCTCCAAGTCCCCGAAGTCGCAAAGCATAAACGATGGGGCCCACAAAACAGCATTGTGACCATTGGCCTTTGAGTCCCAGACTACTCTAACATCAGAAGCCTTTGGCACACAAAATCTTGGGATAATAAGTTTAACAGGTCGGTTGCATTCCAGGAACCATTGAAACCAAAGTCTAAAAACTTTATCTCTGGCCTTCAGCTCGTCCTGTCAAGTGTCAGCAGGGATATTCTGCTTACTGCCTTCTGGAAGTGCTGTATTGGGCAGCTGCCAAATCTTGACGCCGTCCCTGAAATCGGCAAACCATTCTGGACTCATCTTCCAGTACATGATCCGACTACCTTGTGCCCACGTAAAATATCTACAAGCGTGGTTGCGCCTGCTGGCATCTCTGACTGCCAACACATCGCGCTTGCTGGTGGAGGGGTCTAAAGTCTTTAGAAAGTGATCCGCGACCTTATCCTGATAGGATGCCCACCACCTGACTGCAAATCTACGGAGCACATTACGTGCGTGTGTTTGCTCCGGAGTCTCATCCGGCATGGCCCAATTAGACAAATCGATGTCCGTGTCATCTGGACATGCAGCCTGTGCTCGGACTGTAGCAGCCTGTTCCAGGGCTGAGAAAGGTACGTCAGCTGACATACCAGCTTGATTAGTTACCACTTGCGGAACAGGGTGCTGAGGCGTAACCATCTTATTTAAAATTTCATTGACAATTAGTCGGATCAACTTGCCGGGAGGGGCGAGTAGTCTAGCATGCAGGAGATTCAAGCCATCTCTGAATGATAGTTGCTTGCATTCAGATTTGCCTTCGTAGTCCCAAACAGAGTGAAGCTCATGTAGCTTGATAGGACGAAGCACCTTCTCTCCTTTTGCTGACACACTGACTGCTCGGACCCAAAAGAACAAAAACCGAGACAGGGAAATCTGTGACAAGTCTGGCGCCAGACCTTCCGCATCATAAACTCGTAAATGCTGACCGGTTCTGTTAAGTTTTATTATCCCACAGAAATCTTTCCCATATTCTGCACTAAATTGTATTCTCTCCGGAGACTTAATCTCAGTATCATCAAGCGAAGTTTGCAACGCCTGCGCGTAGTGTTCCGCTGTCATTAGATGAGATGAAGTCAGACAAGGTCCCACCCGAGAGTAATGCACCACGTGCCATTGGGAGGAGGTCACCCCGCCGAAATCAGTATGCCTAGCTTTTGACAGCTTACGGCTGTACTTGATATCTGGAGAAGGAAGATCCTTTAAGGCTTCTCCACGGGAGAGCTTCCCATCCATCACCACCGAGGCTTCGCGGGGCTTCCAATAGTGCATCAACGTAGAAAACATCTCCTTGTCCTTGGTTGTATCAGTCTTGATTGTACCGAAGACGATTCCTTCCCAAGAACCTGAAGGGGGCAAAGACGTAGCTTGAATTAAGGAGATAGGCTTGATATCGCAGTGTCTCTTCAAGAGCGTGGTTACTTCAGAATTATTGGCCACTACCGTATCAAGCCTAGCCCCCCACTTATGAACCGCGTCTGCCCAAGGGAAAGACCCATTCCCGAACACCCTAACGCCTATGTTTTCACGACCTGCTCTGCCGACGCGTGAGATAAGCTCAACTGCAATCTTTTCACCCTTCAGCAGTGTCACGCCGGCAGGCCCCCGAGCCGGAGTGTTCTGATTTACTACCGGCTCACTCTCTACCGCCCTGCTAGCTAAACCCCGTCCCACACTCCCCGTGGGATTAGGAGCTGGTCGTCAGAACAGAGCAGGGTTCTTCGCCTTCAACTCCCTCCAGCCACTTTCCATTGTGCGAATCGATTTGGCGTGATTACCGACGGTGCTGTCCAGAGTGGATAACTTGGACGAGAGGTCCGAGAGAGCTGTCCCCTCTTTCTTCATAGATGCGAAAGTGAGACAAATGGCCACATCTGAATGATCGATGAAGTTAACGTCATGGTAGGCTTTCCATGTTTGAGTGGTCCTGAAAGATCCCCACATCATAGAGCCCGTCGATGCCTCTGAATTTGGTCTGCAAACCAAGTAGGTTTTATCAAAGAGTTGCTTCACAAAGAGCATGACCCGATGCCATGCCTCTTTGTGAGACATGGCTCCCTCTTGGCAAATCTTGTTAAAGAGCGGGGTAAGACAATCCAAAAGACCGCGAGTCTGATCAGCCGAAAGTCTGAGCTGAGCAGTAAAAATAGCATTGGCCTTTGGGTGTGACTTGGCTGGGAAATAATAATCAATCCCAGCCTGGATTGTCCTAACAGTAGTGTCCAAAGACTGTTGCATGGACAGCTTCGTACCCGATCCAGAGGAACCATCGAAGATCGCATGAGAGTGAAAACCCTGGGCCCACACTACCCCCTGAGTAGACGCAGCATCATCCTTCTTGGAGAACGCGAGTATGGCGTCAGGATATTTTAATTGATATGACAAATCAATTGCTGCCCTATCTAAAGACTGGAAACCTGCCTTCAGGGCATTGGCAGTTTGGGCCAAACCTTGAGAGACTGTCTCATACTTGGGCTCAGAGAGAATAAACAATATGATGGGGTCCACCACAAAACGATTGATAGACGGATCATTGAAGACTTTACTGAAGGCCTCGACCGCGGCTTCGTCTCTGAAAATATAACCGCCTAGATCGACCGCTGTGGACGACTTGCTAGCCTCCAATGCAGTCACCCTGTTGGCCAATGTTGAAAACACTCCCGCTGGATCATTGAGTTCCCTGTGAGCTGACTCCACCTTGGCCACCAGGCCCGGATCCGTGCCCATGGAGATCTTTAACCTGTTCAGATCCTCTTGAGACACAATCCTATCCCAATCCAACTTGGCATACACGTCCAACGCTAGTTGGTCTATCTCGTTGGGAGAGAGAGATGTCCTTCCTCTCGAGGATGAGATATTGCCCTTCAGACTCTTCAGCTCTTTACGGAGATTGCGGTTCTCTATCTCGTAGTCATGGAACCTTGCAGAATAAGTAGTCAAAATCGTCTTGAGCTGCTGGTCTCTCTTTGCATCGTACTCGAGAAACTGATCGAGTCGAGCCCTGAGGTCACTGACTTCATTAGCATGAAAGTCATCCTCGCCTTGAGTTACCTCTGAATCTGAATTGGAGTTCATCCTGCGATAGTTCGGGAGAGCATACCTCATGAAACCGCCATCCCCGCGGGAGCGAGGGCCTGCAGAGGAAGTAGTTCTGCGCCCACCAGAGGAGGCTCGGGAGCCTGCAGCAGACCCTTGACAATCCAATCCCACCAGAAATCTCTCCACCAGATGATCCCTTTGGACTTTGTTCTGGTGGGATGTCGAACGTGAGCCTCGCGATAGAGAGACAGAAGTGTTGCTCCAGCCGCCAACCGACTCCTCCTCTTTAATGACCCGTTGAGCTGTTTGAAAGGACTGAAGTCCAGAGGAGGCTGTTGCAGCAACGCCAATCGGTGAGAAGATGGGTTGGTCAGTGACCTCTTCCAAAGTCCCTGCCCTAGCAAACGCACTAGGCTTGTTATCCGTGTAGAGATACAAAGGGGGATCCCTGGGCGTAGATAAAATGTCTTTGGGTCTGGGAGTGAGAGACTGACCTACAGCTTCGTCAGAAGGTGCAAACACCCCCGGGCCGGGGAAGTGAACGAAAAGAAACTTCCACACTCTCGGCTCCAACTTTATCTCCAGCAGAAGTTTAAATCCCTCGGAATCAGGAGGCATATGAAGAAACATTGACGCATCCAGAGTTGGCCTTGAGAAGATAACAGTTACCCTCTTCCTTGCATCAAAACTGACAGGGATGGCCAGCGCAAACTTGCCCTTGAGAGGAGACATGCGCTTGGCTCGAGGGCCCTTGTGCATCGCGTACTCGCACAGATTATCCCCTGACAAGGAGAGCGCACAGACCTTGAAATCAACTGCAGATGGCTTCACGTCCTGGCCCACCGCCGCCAAACAACTATCCTCCGCCCCGAGCACAAATAATCCCACGACCTTGTTCGAATTCCACGCATCCAGGAGAGGTTTAGGCGTGCCCGGCTCTACTTGCGCAGAAGCAGCGGACGTACCTTCGCCCTCCGCATCATCCTGCTCCAATAACTCAAAAGAAAACGCCTCGGTGACTGAAACGGTCTTGATCATTTCCCTTATTTCTTGAATCCGAACCGCGGACTGAGCATCGCGAAAGCGAGTCCAAAACTCGGTTGCGAGGGAGACGGCCTCCGCTTGAGACACACCGCCGTCGGTGCAAGATGGCATGGTGCGGATGAAAAGGCTCCAAAAATGTAGAGAGCGCTTGTACTATTAAGCGTTTTTGAGACTTGTGTCGGGAGAAACGAGCGATTGAAATAGTGATGAGCTAAAATATCTGCCCCTCTCCACCCCGTTATTGCGTAGCACACGGCCTTGGCTAAAAGAAAAATCTCCTACAACGCTTCCGCTACAATTCAATTGGACTGAACGGAAGTAGCCAATGCCAATGAGACTGGTTCAGCAGTCACACAAATCTTATGGCAAGAGCTAGCTTTCCTCTTCAAAACACAACCCAAAGCCTGAAGCACATCAACACTTGCAGGCCAGATGATGTCGAATGGATGACAACGCAAGCTCTGTTGTGATCGTATTTTAAAATGACTGTCACGACTTGTGACCGTGACTCCTCTTTCCTTCACTTACTCCCGAGCGAGATTCTTATCACGTGATGGTATTGTACCCAACTTTATCTAACTTGTTGGCATCTTCTTCTTCTCAATAAGACTCCTGTGTGCAAGTGCTACGAACAGGACGTAAAGATGGAATGATGTTGTTGTCATTAGGACTTATGGGAAATCGGCATATTAATGGATGTCACATGTACTCATGCAAAGGTAGGTACAAGTAAGAAACCACTTTGAACTGCGTGGTCCACTTTGAACCACGAACGACCGGATTTACTATTCCTATGTACGATTGTACGCATCATCATCCAAATTCGGGGACACGAATTGTCAGATAGTCTGACCGTGGTTCGTAGAAAACATACCATTTTCTACGGGAACCACGTTGAACCATTTCGTCATTTTTGGCTTGTTGTGGCAGTGCAATTGCAGTTGCCTTCTGCCAAAGCTGAGGACCTGTAGAGCTGGACTTAAGCCCTTCAGATAGTCCCAACGGATTGTGCAATCTTGGCTGGGTGCGAGGGATTGGATAATGATGTCACAGGAGTGGTCAAAGATATCTGACATTACGTGGTTCAAAGTGGTTTCTTACTTGTACTGTACAATACCGTAACACATTACGGTTATAATGATGTATGTTGCGTATGCGCAAGATGATATGATGGGACAGTTCTCAATCGAATCCATGACAGACACCACACACCGTTCCATTTTTTAACTGAATTATTTGTATTCATTATTACATATATAATACTATCTAGAAATTCTAAATAATTAAGCCATAACAGGTTCAAGCACTTGTTACTCTCGAAAGAACTTTCGGAGGTACTTTCGGAGGTACTTTCGGAGGTACTTTGTACTTTCGGAGGTACTTTGTACTTTCGATGGTACAAAGTACAAAGTACCTTCGAAAGTACATGCCTATGTAGGAATCATTCTATTTTCTACGATAAAACAAAGTTAGGTACAAAGTTCCTCCGAAAGTACATTTCGGTACTTTCGGGGGAACTTTGTACTTTCGGAGGAACTTTGTACTTTCAAATGTACGCGCAGTTTCAGTACATGGTACTCTCTTAGGTACATTTTACCTTTCTTTACCATGAATTATTTGAGAAGTGGATCGCACAAAGTACGAGAGCAACTATTCTGAGATAAATCCCATAACGCAACTGCACATGCCTCTTTAAGGTATGTACAAAATTAATACAGCCCCGCAAATTGATTACAATCAGTGCCACTCAAATTCTCTTTTGGTTATAACATCATACGATACCTCTAGGTAGAGAATTTGATTGTTCTTGATTTTCATGCAAACTTCCCCTACGTCCTTATTATGTGATCAGGGGAAAATTGACAAAGGAACCTGCTTGTCGTGTACAGAAGATTCAGTTGGCAGATGTTTTGCCACTTGATTACCTGTTTGATTTGATCGATGCGCAGTTGTACGTTTCTCTTTGGGAAGCCTCCCGGCCTTGGCGTCAAGACTACCGTAAAAATTGGTTTATAGGATCTAGCAAATGTTAAAAGATACGTTTAGCTGCTCCTCAACACTGCTGTAGTGAAATTAACATGTGGTCGATTTTTTTTCTCCATATTTACCTATACTTGGGGATACTTCCGATTCGCGCCAAAAGTGAATGTGGCGGTGATGTGGACGTGATGTGTGGTGAGCTTGATGGGAAAATGTCATAGCTCGTGACCCAGAAGGAGTTGCGAGGAGCTATACATATGGGTGTGTTGAAGACGATGAGGGCTATACATTCCTAGTGCTTTGAACACTAAAGAACATGTGTAGGGCGTGAAAATCACAAAAACGCGTCAGTTGGACGGGGTGGTTCTTGTAATGTGGTAGTTCCTATAAACCGATTTTTACGGTAGTATCCAAAGACCAGTTTTAGCAACCGAAATAAAATAGAACCGTTTACCAAATTGACCCTGAAAGGGAACCGGTCAGAAAAAGATACGTTAACTATATTGGTGACTGCCGTAATTTGATTTTTCGCTCAAACGCCCAAAGATCCCAAATATTTGACCTGGTCAAAACCGATGCCCCCCCCCCCCACTTTTTGGCTAGACCCGGTCAAACCAAAAAAAATCTAGGCAAAGGGGGTGCCCGACACCCCTTTTGCCCAGATCGCATTTAGCCAGAATCTGGCCTCAATTTCTGGTTCTATCACGCACAAAACGCGAGCGATTTCAGATGACAACGACTCTGCCAGCTTGGACCCCCACCGGGTGGCCGCAGGACAATGATCATGACAGATCAGCATGGGCTAGTGCAGTGAAAGCGCCGAGCAGAGGAATTGTTTAACAATGTTTTAACGATATTTTTCGCTGTGACGCAGTAGTGTTAGTTATACTTTTAAGAGAGAAAGCATGTTTTAAGACACAATTGTATTTTAGATTAGTTTATTAACCACAGCAGCAGCAGTAGTATTCCCCTCCACCTTCCTTCTCATCTCCACCTGACATACCCCACTCTAACCGTCATCTTCTACTGCACATTCCCCTCAAACACCGCCATCAAACCGTTTCACACTCGTCCCCTCCACATCCATTTTCGAAAAGAAATGTCGTGCATACAATTTGCGCAATCAATAGAGGAAGGCGATGCCGCATTCGGGTGTGGTTTGTATCATGTCAACCCCACAAAATCATAACCCATGTAAATTCTGCAGTCATGTGGTTGATTGTCAAGTCGTGTATGTCGATGGTGGAATGTTGCCATGAAAGCCTCATGATCAGCCCACCCAGGCGACCACAAAAGGAACAGCAATGAGGAAAATTAGGTCAATGATTTACGTGGAAGCATGCCAGAGGAATGACTATAAAAATTAACTTACCTCCACTGAAATCCAATCTACCCGGCTTCTGCACATGGAAGGCTGCAATGGGGCAAAATTCGCTCTGTAAAAACGGTGGTAGTTCTCCAAAAATAAAACAAATCTGACCAAACGAAGCGGCAGGAGGGTCGCGGGTGATGTTGCGGTGAGGTTGATTGTGGCGGACCTCTTGTTGCAAAGGTACTTGTGACGGATGAGGTGATGTGGTGAAGGCGGCGGAAGTTGACATGGTGTGGAAAATTAGTGACGCGAGCAGTGAATGCGAGTTGGGTGGCAGAACGTGTCAGAAAAACTTAGTGAGAAAGCTAAAAGGAAAATCGGGAAATTGACGGCTTTTCTAAGTTTCACTTTACTTTTCTTACTGGTTACTGAAATGGGTCAGTAATTAAGTAATCTCAGTAACGAAAAAAGTAATAAAGTAAACTGTCGATCAGTTTACTGAAGGCCCATCAGATTTCTATTCAACACTCCCACTGCTCCACCAGGACAGTAACCTACTGAGTTCGACAGTAATTTCAGTAACAATAGTAATAGGTGCATACAGATGAATTTGAATGCATGTAACATCATATCCACTAGTATTAAACATATAATCCTCATTTGACATTTCTATTCATTATCCTCATCATCTGAGCTCTCATCTGCCGATGCCGCTTGATCTGCTGGCTGCTTCCCCCCACCATTGTCTTCTTCCCCATCCTTCTTCACAATCTTCAACTCCGGATCTGGATATTTGGCATAGTAGTCAACAATCATCTCGTAGAAGTCCCAATACCTCTCAAATTTATCATAAAGCAACTCTGATTGACATTCCAAATTTAACACTGGATCAAATCCTTGATATGTTCCCAAAACTGTGTAGAAATAGCCCAAACCATTCCCTGCCTTCTGTGTTGTGGTCTTGAGAGGTCCTTTCTTCACACACTTAGTAAGCACAGCACAATCAATCTCACGAAACTTCCCGTACGATCATGATCCTCGTCGTAAAACCCCAACCCTTCATACTTCGCTGACACCCTAGCTGCATGAACATCATCCCCTTTGCTACCAAACTGACATTCCTCCCAATCTTCAAGGTACGCATGGAATACTCTCTTGGGCTCGTTAATAAGTTCCTCTGAAATGTTTCCCTGGCAGTACTCATCCAGCTTGCAATATTCAAAGTCCTCATCTGTCCACAACACACCTGCACGCTGTGCCTGAATTCGCTGTGTTTGGTTCTTCTGCCTTGCAAAAGCTGCGCAAATTACGGACTGCTTCTTGGTTTTTTCAGCCCCTAAGTTGGTGCGCTTACCAGTCTTCTGCATCTTCATGGCCTTCCAGTGTCGCTCGGCTTGGCCACAACCTAAAACAAGAGAGCAGCTAAGACATGCACAAATTCCAAATACTGCCTCGGTAGCAGGAACAGAATATCTCTTGTGCCACTCATAGGACACAGTTTTCGGATCACCAGGAATGATCCATATGCTTGGTCGGCTGAAGAATCCCCGTCGCTTCACGTAGTCGTCTCTCTCTTCCCAGAATTTATCAACCAACTTTGCAAATGTCACGTTGGTGTCTTCTCCACTTTGTATTTTCCTTGGTAGAAGTACTCTTTTGATGAATTCTTTGACGGCAATGTGATTATGTGCATCCTTGTTTGCTTCGAATGAGCAATAATGGTTGGGTTAGACGAACACAAGTAAGCAACACGGGCCCCATTTGTTAACAACCGGGGCTTGTAATGCTCCCAGACAGCGGTAGCATGGGCAACCGTCTTCTGATTCAAATCAGTAGGTTCCTCGATGGGAGAAGAGACCTCATCTTCATCATACTCATCACCGATTTCAAACTCCTCTCCTTCCTCTTCATCTTCATCTGATTCATCAAGGTCTTCCAGAAACTCAGGGTCCTCTTCATCGCCTTCATCACCTTTTTCATTGGAGGAACTCTTTGCACGCTGATCCATCTTGTTCTCTTTGTTAAACTCTGAAAAATGGAATTAAGAAATAGTAAGGCACTGCAAGTTGACATACAACATAAGAAACAGCATACTCACGTTTAAGCCACTCCTTATCTGCCTTTGAAAGCTTCAACTCGACAACTCCATATGGGTCATCCTTGAGTCCTCAAACATACTCATGACATGTTCCATTCCTGGCCCAATCAATCTGTCTGCCTGAGCTACGTAGTAATAGAGCTTATCCATTCCCCCCACCATGGTGTCTGCTATGCGCAATATCCGATAGACAGGATAAATAGCCTGGATAATAGCAAAGAGACACTTCCAAAATTGAGTGGAATTAAAAATGTCAGCAAGAAATCCAAACTTCTTGTAGTCCACAAATACCGGGTCCCTTGTGCAAGCCTGCAGGGTAGTCTTCAGCCTAAAGACACGGAGGAATTGTAAGAGCTCGCCAGCCATTCGACACTCTGATGGTCGTAGAAGATTTATTGCCCTGCCATTGTTGTGCATCTTTGATTGCTTCACCCAGACAGACCGAGGGCCATGCATAGTAGAGCAAAATACCTCCCTTGTCTATTAAGTGGATAAAGGGAGTTAGTGAAAGTAGACACAAGAAAGAAATCAACAAATGAGAGTCACTCACCACCTTGCACAACTTCCCGTATTCTCGCAGACAGGGCAGTAGCATCAACTTTCCAACAATCAGAGAGACAACATGTTCAGCTCCATGTTCAACAATAGCACATGGATAATGCTGAGCAATTATTGAACCGGCCTTTTGCACATTCGATGCTCCATCAAACATTATTTGAGTCACACTACCTTTCTTGATGTTTTCTAACTTGCGGAGAACTTGTAGCATCTCCCGGGCAATGAACTTAGCATCCTTCTTGCCACCCTCACTCATGTGCGATGTACAATCTATCACATCAAGAACACAGGCAGGATTGCCAGGGGAGCAAGCTAAAACATTTATCAATGGTGTTGTCTTGATTGTAGCACCATCCCGTAGACAGAAATGCTGTATAAATCAGGCTCTTCAAAAGCTTGCCAGCCTCTTCATGGTAGTAGCTCTCGAAAGTTGCATCGAGAAGTTTGCCACTTACCATATTCCTGCCTGGTGGTTTATAATCGGCACCACACTGTTGGACTGCACGAGTATACCGGCGGAAAAGGATGCATTCTCCGATTCGGAAGGAGAGTGAATTTGCCAAGGCAAAATGAGCAAAGGCAACATTGGCAGCCTTAACAGCATCCGGACTGCTGCGCGATCCTGTATAGTTGTGGAACTGATTGGAAAGTGTGGTTTGGATGCTTTCTTTTTGCTTCTTATTGCCAGTAGAGCGAGATGAAGATGCTGTAGTCACACTGTTGGTGATGGGAGAATGAACAGTCAAATCAATGGCAGTGTCAGCAGAACGTTTATCACCTCTTTTGAACAAAGATGAGAATGTGCGATTATCCGTGGAATCAAGGCTTGAATGCATTCTGGCAATAGAATGTGCTTTGAAAGCTTTTGAGTCATACTTAGACCTGTAGAAAGTGAGGTAGGCATCCTTGTAACGAGGACTTATGCTCCCCTTGCAAGCCTTGATGTCCTTCACTATTCCAACAACATGTCCAAGGGCCTTAGTGGCATTGTGCTCAAACCACTCTTGCCCACAATGGCCGCATCGCCACTTCTTCCTTCCTGTTAATTCATCCTGAAACTTGATCATCATGTCTGAATCCCAAATGGAATTCAGGACTAGTGGCGCCACTTGAATCTCTGGAGGAGGTGGCATCTCTGCCTTATCAAACAGTTCATCAAGAGGCCTTGGAGTTACATCATCAGGGATGTCATCCTCAATTGCCAAAACCATAATGGAACCCTTTTATGGCAACAGTAAAGGGAGTGTTATTTACCAATTAAATAATTCAAAACCAAAGATAAAGATGGAGTCTTTTGCCATACGATGACTTACCGGTCGCCGGAGGGTTAAAACAGATGCTGTTGTCGCTAATCAAGTTGTGGGTGGGGTCAGATTGGTTGTACAAGGGCTGTGGGGCAAGGGTATTGAACAATGTGTAAGTTACCAATTTGAAAGTTCGAATCCAACAATAAAAAGGGTGAGACTTTTGACCCAGGAAGACTTACCAGTCGCCGGAGGGTTCAAACAGATGCTGTTGTCCCTGTTCGAGTTGTGGGTGCGGTCAGATTGGTTGTTGAAGGGCTGTGGGCCAAGGGTGTTGGATAAATGTGTGAGTTACCAATTAAAAAGTTCGAATCCAACAATAAAAGGGTGAGACTTTTGACACAGGAAGACTTACCGGTCGCCAGAGGGTTAAAACAGATGCTGTTGTCCCTGTTCAAGTTGTGGGTGGGGTAAGATTGGTTGTAGATGGTCTGGGGAAGAATTATGGAGAGCAATTGGTGAAAATGTTATCTTTTGAATTGAAAGTTGTTAAAAAAACAACAATCAATGAAATAAAAATGGCCCAAAGGCAAAAGCGAGCGAACCTCTGCCGTTGCCAAGAGACCGTTGCGATGAGAATGGTGAGTTCCGATTTGGAGGGAGGTTGAAGGGAAGCAGCTATGGGCGATTGAGAAGGGAGGCGGCGGAACTTCCCTGGTGTTAGCCAAGCCAAAATTCGACTGCCACGAAAAAGTGATGTTGCGTCGCCCAAAAAAAGAATCAGAGTGATTCCTTCAACATGGTGGTAGCGACGAGTGTTGCGGCGAGAATGGTGCGTTCCGATTTGGGGGGGAGGTTGATGGGAAGCAGCTATGGGTGATGGAGAAGGGTGGCGGCGGAAATTCTCATCGTTGCGTGAATGCGGTGAGCTGAGCAGGATGTGTGACAATGTGCTGCATGCAATCGCAGTTGAGCCACATGAGAATTTGAGGCCAGCAGCTGCTTGGCACGTGCGTGAGCTTGCTGGTGGCCAGACCGTGCTTGCAAATGACTTGGGTGCGATATCAAGCTAAATGAATCAGTTACTGCACTACATTGTCCGTTACTGAAAAATGAACTTTACACACCCTCACAGTAAAGTGTAGTAAAGACAGTATCTCACAGTAACAGAAATGACCAAAATAGACGGGATTTTTTCAGTAATTTACTTTACGGAGTAAATTACTCAGTAAAGTGAAACTTAGCGGCTTTTTGGTGAGTTGCATGAAAATTGAAGTTTGGGTGTCAAAATAATTACGGTAACAGTTTTTAAAAACGCTGGCTAAATCGGGAATCTGGCCAAGGCATATTTGGGCATTTGACCGAAAAAATGAATTACAGTAGTCACCCTATATCTTTGGTACCATAACTCGAGGGAATTCTTGCCGTGGTTGCACCGGTAAAGTTATGGATCTAGTTACCATTTGGGTGAAGTCACGTCAAAAATAGGAACTTGACCTAAACATAGTACCCATGGCTGTAACTCTAGTCGTAACTACTTTGAACAATAGGATTGGCAGTCCATTTTGGCACCCGGGTCTTAGTTAGTGAATTTGTTAGGATGTCACCCCTACTATATGTTGGATCCCATTGGGGCACCGTCCCAGTTCTAGAACTGGACGAAAAAATTTGTCCAGTTCTAGAACTGGATGGAAAAATTTGTCCAGTTCTAGAACTGGACTTTTTCTCCGCCTTGGGGCACTGTGCCTGAATGGGGTGCCCAGTTCTAGAACTGGACGTCCCAGTTCTAGAACTGGGACCCCAATTAGGTCGATTCTTTGCCTAATACGGTACCTCAGAAAATTGGAGGTAGTAGTTAGGCCGTTTGCAGCCCTGGGGTCTATTTTTCAGGGTCTATATTTGCGATGGGTTATGACCCCATTTTCTGAGTAAAAAAATAGACCCTCGTGATGGCTGTGCAGCCATGGGGTCCACAATCTCGTGTCGAGAGTCTATTTTTTGTGGTTCACAAGCGTCAAAATTTCCAAACTCGTCCAAACTTGTACAAACTCGTCAAAACTTGTCAAAGCATGAAACAAAATAGAGAAGGACGCAATCCTTCTGGGGATTTCTCCAACATCGCCCAACTCGCGTTGTGCTTCAACACTCTGCTGATGCACGTCGTCCTTGGTTCTGTGGCCTTGCTGTCACAGCGTTCAGCACCCTCTATCCAAGTCCCTCCAGATGATGTGCTCCAGGAAATCATCGACATCTACGTCTACAGGTACAACCTGAATGCTGTTCTGCCAAAGCGTTGCTGAGACAACAACAACGTTGAACAAAGGAAAAGGCAAATGGTCCAATACGATCGCCAACGTGCCTTTGATTCTGTTATGAACGACTGGATGCACCCAAGACCCCGTTTTGATGAAAAACAATTCGAACGGACCTTTCGAATTAAGAAGTATATGGTAGACTACATCCTTTCGAATTTGGCCAGGACAGATCCATTTTGGACGCAGACAAGAGATGCAGTGGGGCGTCTGTCAATACATCCCATTGTTAAATTGCTGACAGCACTGAAGTTGTTGTGCTTTGGAGTATCTTTCTCTGTGTTTCAGGATTACTTCCAAATGGGAGAATCCACCTCCCGCTGGTATCTCAATAAGTTTTGTGTAGGGGTTGTGAATTGCTCTGTTCTCTCCGAGAAATATCTACGTTCACCCACCAAAAGCAATGCTTGTCGTTCATGGTATTGACGGTATGATGGGGTCTTTGGACGTAACGAAGACCTTCAGCGAATTAATTGAGTGGTCTTCAGGTACAGGAATGTACTCCGTGGAAGACTTGTTCAGTTTGTTCGCCGTCCCTGCCATTGCATTCTGTTGCTGCTGTACCCTTAACCAAAAAGCTCTATCTTTTTGATTGTTGCTTGTTATGGAGTAAGTACTAACCTGTATCCAAGCTCTTGCCAAGAGTAGGATCTCGTTCGCGCTGAATTGCGCGGACCTTGACGCTTTCTTCTTGATCTCTAGATTGGTTTCTGGGGGCACTTCTGGCTCATCTGGCTCTTCTTCGGATTTGTTGCCACTGTTGGATTCCACCTCAGATTCAAGTGTTTTGCCATCTTCATTTGGAGATTTCCCAGCTGGATATGGCATTTTTTTGCTACCAGTGTGGTAATAAAGTAGTCAAAGGCAAAAACAGAAGCCAGTATGAGTAACAACTGTGGTAGTGTCCTCGGGAAATTGGAAGATCGCGACGATGTCGATGATGCGATTCAAGAATAAAATTGTTTGTTTTGTGTGATATTGTGCATCTATGTGGTTGATGGATGCGATCGTGCCACGTTCTGCTCTGTTCTGCAGGTGGATGCAATTTCCAGACACGGAGGGAACTCACATAAAAATATAGACCCCGGTCGACCTTCGAAAAATTGAAATATTGACCCTGGATCTATATCAGGTTGATATAGACCCCGAGCAGATAAAAAAAGTCGGGGGTCTATATTTTTATAGACCCCCGACCGTATAGACACCAGGGCTGCACGCAATTTTTCGCCGATCGGGGGTCTATATTGGGGATCATAACCCAATACAAAAAAATAGACCCCAGGGCTGCAAAGGGTCTTAGCCTTACTTCAATCAATATTCATCACCGTTGGGGCACTGGAAAATAATTTCAACGCATAGTGCCCCAACGGGGAGAAAAACGTCCAGTTCTAGAACTGGGACGGTGCCTTAACGGGATCCAACATATAAGATATTACCTGACAGAAGATATCGATTCTGATGGGAATGCAGAAAACCTACCTGTAATATTGATAGCTTTTGAATTTTTTTCATATGTATATGTTCAAGACACATTTCATAGATTCCAGAAATCTTTCCCTAAAATAACAATTCATCATAAAAGGTGAATTCATCCACCAGCAAGACAGTCCACTTTTGACATTGGCAATAAGTATCGCCAGATTAAGCAGTCAAATTTCGAGTGTCGTCACCAGGTTGTCACATGAATTGTCAATGGTAGTCACCCAATTTTGTCAGGGTCATCGCGGTCATATTTTGATCATCACTTGAGTTGTCAGTAGTAGTCTCATTGTTAGACACTTAAATTTTCCATGTCATCACTTACGGTTGTTAGTCATGTTCGTTATCACCTTGTCATCCTTGTTGTCACTTGGTCATAGTCAGTCATGTGTGCAAGGTCATCAATGTCATCACGTGGGTCTTCTGTGACATCAAGAGGGGTAGTCACGAGGTAGTCATGGTTGTAACGGGGGTGGTCAAAATGTCTTCACCTTAAGTAGTCATATAGTCATCAAAATGTCTTCACCAGTAGTCTTCTGGGTCATCAGAATGTTATCACCAGCAATCATCAGGGTCATCCAATGGTCGTTAAAGGTAGTCATATGAGTCAAAAAAATGACACAGTCGTCATTTTTCATCAGTTTGGCTCATCAGAAACTTCCACGTGGCAAAGTTGCCTGTCTTGCAGATTGAAGACATGCCCAAGACATGTGACAATAGGGTTTACAATTCTTCTAATGAATACTATCTTGACCAGATCACCAAGTTTCATGAGAATCAAAGGTGTTTTCTCTTTTTTCCCCAGGGCACCCCTTACAAAGATTCTGTAGCTCTCTGATGACCGCCAGGAGTCAAATTTCCACCTCAGTTGGTGGAATATTGGAGGTTGTGGCACTTTGACATGGTTGTGCCACTCTCAAGATATTGCTTGTTTCTCCCACCTTGTCCTTGTGCCACTGCAATATCCATTGTAGTATTGTACATCTCCTCAGCAACATGTTGGTTCTTGGACTGGACTCTATTAAGTCATCAGTGTGGGATATCTATGATCTCCAGACCTCAACAATGCACCTAGCTCCTTATCCCATTGCTATATGAGACTGTATACAAGTGTTAGTCTCTAGCGAGGGCCAAACTTAACTGTCTGGTTGAGTTTTTCTTGCATTAGTCCAAGCATTATTCAACAAATTGATAATACTCTACTGCTGTTTCATTTTCCTGAAATGTCTGACCATATTTGGCAGTTGGTCTACCCTACCTCTGTCTGTTCATTGTTTTCATCTCTAATGTCAAGGATAGGTCACATGATTCCGGTATAGCTCTTCACACCACAATCAGTAAACCACATCCTCACCACTGCCTTAGGATTCTTGTTGTGGTGTAACTATCAAGTTTAAAGCGGTGTGTGTGGGGGGTAAGTAACAATTTCAAAATCTTGCTTTACCTTTGTACTATTCTTTTTATGTGACATCCTTTTGATAGATGACCAACAGGAAGAAATCAATATGTTGCATTGTATGTTAGAGACATAAAGAACATGCCACCTCTCCATTACATCTACTACACTGCTACGAGAGAGTAGGTTCATTTTTGCAGTCCCCTGATCCCAGAGAATTCATGCCCACATTGCAATTGATGGTTGTTTTGTTATCTACACAATCAGAAGAAGAGCAAGCAACCCTGGTTCAGGGCAAAACCTCACCATCTGACTTAGATATTCCTTGTCAAAGAGGCCAATTATTTGCAAAACAGGGTGTGAGTTCATTTTTGCTGTGCACCTGCTCACAGAGAATTCATGCCCACACCGCAATTGATGGTTCCTTTGTTATCTACACATTTAGGTTGTATAGTGAAGAGCAATCAACCCTTATTCAGTTCAAAAGCTTTTGATCTGACTGAGTTTTTCCTTGTCAACAAGGCTAATGATTTGCAATTATAAGGGTTAGTTTATTTTGCTGTCATGCCAATCCCAGACAATCCACATCCTCAGCACAATTGACTATAATTATTTCATCTCCCAATTTTGTTTAAGTGAAGACCATTATCCTAGATTCTTGGACTACGAATTCTAAAGACAACCAGTTTAGTGTCTCCAACCTTGTCTCAAATGTCCTCAACTTGGGTGTCATCCTCAGTCATGATGGGCTAGGCAAATTCTTGTCCTTCCTCACAGGGGAAGAATTTCAACACGCCCCAAAGAAGACTTCTGGAAGAATAATTCCTTAAGACCGATACGATCAAAACATACAATACTGCCAATACGACAAATCTACTAGATTTCACCAATTCCATGGGATTCACCCATTGTGGCAAGAATACTGGGCTTGATTGAAGTGTCAGATTTTAATGAAAGAACATCATCACCATCACTGCAAAGAGCAGAATATCCTGTCCAAGATGATAATTCTCATCAAAATGTTAATGTACATTTTCCAACTCTCCAGCAATCTCAAGGAAACAATGCACCATCTCCGTCATTGCAGTTGAGAAGACTTCAGTGATAGAGACACCCCAAACACTGAAGTCGCTCCATGGGTCTGTGCAATAACCATCAACTTTGGAAATGTCATGGCATTTAGATCCCCCTGTCACCTCAGTTCATTGATTCCAAAACCCTTGCAGGATGTGGCCTACTTGAGCTCAAGAATTCACCCTGTATACAGAGCACAATGAATTCACAAAACCCAGTGCATTCACTTTTTAGGAGAATTATGTATCACCACTAGGAAGAGATCATATCGTGAATACTTCAAATTTCATTGATTTGTTTGCTTGGGTAAACGGGTGACATTCCAGCTAAATGAATCCCCAAGTTTTAGTTGGGCTTTTCAAAATGGCTCCTCAGGAGAGACAAAAGTGAAATCTTGCTATTGGCTGGGAGTATTTGTGTGTCCTGTATCATCGTGTCCCCATCAAATTTGCACAAAACACCCAATAAGAAATGAGTGCACAATTGATCTGTACCAGATCCACATTCTGATTCATATTGCCAAGAGTACCTTGCTTCACCGATTTATTGCAGTTGCAAATGTCACTGCAGAGTTAGAGGCAACCAGGATGGAACATTGACTGCTTCCCACAGTGTTCTCACAATCATCCTGTTCCTACTCCAGTGAGGGCAACCAGAAAGGACATATCCAAACTGACAAAATTCCTGAAAATCAATCAAAAATGTCAAGTATAAATATAATGAAAGGAAAAGAAGTAAGAGAGGGGATTGCAAAAAGTGACCTGATGGTTGTCCAGATTACTGGAAATGTGAAGAGGAAAATAGTCAGGCAATTGTCCTCACAAATATCTGGTCTCGGTTACACATATGATGATCCAGATATGTTTCTTGAAAGTATCCACCAGATTCAACAGAATGTTCCTATTGTAATGAAGAATTCAAGTATGGGTGGAAATGATTCCGTAACATTCATCTCCCTACAGACATCTGAGATGTCCTGTCCTTTGGTTGATGTTTCCAATTCCAAGCAAGTTGATACAATCATGTCTTTGTCCAATACCTTGTATTATCAAGGGACCTTATGGGTGACAATAACTTTGACTTGGGATGTCCACCTGCAAAGCATGCATTGTAACAATTCATACAGGCCTATTGACAGTGAAAATCAAAACTTTGAACAATTCGAGAGTCAAGAGTCATGTGGTTTCTTTTGGCTTTTGATGTTATATCCTGGTCATACAATGGACATGTCTGGTGAACTCATTAATGGATGGTTACAGAGCTTTAAAGAAATGTGTGATCATGTCTCCAGAATTGATAAGATTCCATCAAGTGAGATACATGGAATGTTGAGGCTGTGCACTGTGCATTTCAAAAGTAATGTTAGAAGGGTATCACGGATTTCAATGTGTGTGAACCCTCAAAAGGCATACCAATTTCAAAAATTATGTGGTCTATTACTGAAGGACCATTCTTTTGATGATTTTGAGGACATTGTGACTGCAATTCAATCTAAATTCCCAAAATGTAGAGGATGGCTTGCATGGTTTTTCAATCTAAGGAGAGCACCTCACTTGTTTCTTGGTTGTAACACATCATGCAGTAACCCACCGACAAAAGAGAGATTTCACTCTTTATGCAAGCATACAAATGCTCAAGAAGGTTTTGGATCCCTCTAAAAATGGACTGGTAAAATGAAACTTTTGAATCATTGCTTATAAATCTCATTCAGATTGTTAAGCAGTTTGATAGTGCCATGAGACTCCAAAGAGGGGGTCTAAATCAGGTTTATGACTTTCTCTTGTAGCAAAAATAAAAAAAACAGGTTCCTTGTTTAATGGAAGCAATGATGATGTCTGTAGCATGTCCAGCATTAGTGATGGAAACTTTGATGAGTTTGATAGCAATGCTTTGGAGGATGTCAAAAGAATGTTGTGCAAGAAAGATGAAAAACCTTGCCCTCAATCAAGTGTTTGTTCAAAATCTTGTAAAGTTGTTGATGTAGATTTGGAATCATCACAGTATGCAATGCAATCCAAAACAAAATCCAGACTCTGGAAACCAGAAATAGCTACTTGAGTTTCTTATCTCATATTCCTCCTAAAACAGGCACAATTCATGTTTTGCAAGCAGTCTTGTGCAAAGTATGTCATATGGACTCATGCAATGTCCTATTATGAACTCTGCCGTGATCAACACTACAGAAATTAAAGTAGGCATGATTAACTGTTTGATATGCTGAATCACCAACCTGAAGACATCATGGCAGCAGATGAATACAAAAATTTATTTGAAGCTATGCTGAGTTGTGAATCATTTTCATACAGTTTTGGAGATCCATTCTGTCCCCTTGAGTTCCTCCAAAGATTGTTGTTGCAAATCAGACAATCAGATACAGACCATCTTAAAAGCTTTGATGTCTTGGGCATGCACAACCAAACCAAATCAAAATTTGACAGTGCAGTATGTGGTGCACCTTTGTTTAAAAGTGTATTCAATGATTGATGTGATTTTATGTATCTAAGCATGATTGGAATCAAACCACCCATTGGTGAGAGACTGGACCTAAGGGCCTTACTCAAAAGAGAGTTGCATAAAAAATGTGTTGACCTCAATCGCAGTTGCTTTTGCAATGTATGATGTATGCCAAAATGTATTCACTGCTATTGGAACAACTGAAATTACAAGGATGATATACCAAAGACTCTCATTGTCAGTTTTGTATTATGTTTGGATGCTCGCCAATAGTGTGGTTTTTTTATTCTATAATTGAAGATTGTGAACGTAATGAACCTTACAATCCAATTGAAGTTGACAAATGGATCCAGAAGTATTTCAAGAATTCAGAAGACACGAATGTTATACACAAACAGGTGAGAGTACTACCATTGCAAGGATCTATACAATGTCATCCAAACTAGGTGATACAGAGCCTCGTAAGGCAAATTTTTTGTGAAGATTTAGGAAAATTACCATCAACAGAAATGGTCCAGTGTTGTGAGGGGGTGATGTGTACTGAATGAAAGCAATGCCATTGACAGATAAGGGAACTGACACATTGCCCTGTGAGATTTCCCCACAAGCACAAGATTCATGTGGACATGACACTGGTGACATTTGATACAAATTCAACAAGTTATTTGTAGGAAAGGGTGGTTTTCAGGTAGAGTTGCTGATATGAATCATGATTTGGAGAAGAAGTCACGTCATTGTGCGTATTCTGATGGTGGCAGTGAGTACTTATCTGTTGAAGAACTGGAGCACTTATTACATTATGAGAAATTGGCATTGAATGAAAACAAAAAGAAGATTCATTATCTGGATAAAAGAATACAAAAAAGGATGAATCACCAAAGCTTTCCAAAGAAAGGACAAATTATTACATGAAGATACCATCTTTACCATTTAGTCCTGTTTTGACACCAGAGCACAATAAACTTGCAGATGTCTGAGGAGAAAGAAGTTTCTGTAATCACCTTCATTGGATCTTATCAATGCACTGCTACAAAAAAATTTACTGGACATTTATTTTCATTGCATGGTGAGGATATGGACTATTCTTACAAGTTGGATCCCATGATGCAAAGATTTCAATATGTTGATGAGGTCTCATCTGGTTTTGAGTGGAAATGTGTCAAGAGTTTGGATGATCATGCTAATACTAGCCAAAAACCAGCCAAAACACCCATCATGTTCTCCACATACAATCAAGTATGTACCTACAGTATGTGAGTATCACGTAAGTACTCTCTCAGGTCCTCAGCCCAAAAAGGCCCGTCCTAAGAGCCAACGAAATGCGTCGTCAGTACGTGGGACTGTATTGACTACAAAATAGCTCGCATAAATTAGTTATCACCTAATTAACGACGAACGATGCATCTCGCTCTGCTCAGCAGATCAAGAAGTTCTCTTTAATGATGTTTTATCAACATTTATAAATATGTTCAACAAAAGAGAATATGATAAATTCCTCAAGAATCAACAGGGGTGCCATAATGATGAAGCCACACACAACCAATCAGTTTTGCTATGAAGGGATACCACCCCGAGAGAGAGAGAGAATCATTCAATCCGACATTTATCAGCAGAAATCTCAGAATGAAAATAAAGGGGAATGGAGGGGGAAATATACTAGCAACAATGGATATTTTCAGCAGTGTGTCATTGTTTCTCTTTCATTACAATCAATGAAGATCTCATTGGCTCTTTTTTGTGGTCAATCCTTTGACACCTCAACAATCATGTCATGACAGTTTGGAAGGACAACTTGATGGATATCCACAACGCATACATATTTCACCATGTATGCGTCAATGGTTAATTGAATATCATCAGTTGAGAATGGGAAAGAAACATTTCGTACATGACTTGAAGTGGTGTTGAGGTTTTGTCACAGATAGCAGCATGATATTAGGGAACAGCAAACAGATAGGTAATGACAGTGGACTGCATACTATGATATTGCCAATTCTGTTGCAAGAAGAGTTGTTTTTACGAGTCTTTGGGAATACAGAGAGAGAAAGTAAGGACCTGTTTAGGATTGAAATGAGAAGGAGGGTGGTATTGTCACTATATTTTGGGGTGTTATATTTTGAGCCTGATGCACAAATGATCCTGGAAGTGGAGGAGAAATCATAAAGACAAAGGACCGCAAGTCTGAAGAAGCAACGGGGACCAAAAGGTAACAAAAGAAAATGAAGAACTCAAGATTAATCTCATGTTTGTAAGAACATTTCTAATGCAAATGACAGTAGCTATCTACGAGGGTAGCCTATGGTTTGCGGTGATTCTGCAGTTCATTTGCAACACAATCCTGTTGTTTGTGGTTAGTATGCGATGTGGTTCATTGATTGCGGTGTAAATACATGGTACTGAATGATTCTATTCCCAAAGTCAGTGTCAATCTCACGCCAACGGATGATTGATTCGTTAAGCAGTTGGATGAACCATCTTATTTCATTAGAGTGACTGCAAAGATTGATTGATTTGTGAAGTCGATTGATAATTATTTCTGATTGTCTGAGCCTAATTCTTGCTCAATTTCTGTTACTCTGGACAATGTAACTGAATTACATATAGAATGATGGATGTGTTTAAATTTATACAGAGTGACTGATTAGTCAAGGCATGTTGATGTGAGTGAGATGTTCAAAGGGAGTCTACCGTTGGACATCTTCCTTTTAATTACCGAATACTTCTTTTTTCAGTACATGTATACGTCGCAAATCTAACGAATTCGACTCTTTGACGCTTTGATTCGTGCTAGCCTTGTATTCGGATAGGGGAGCTCTTCCTCCTATTGGGATCGCCGGCCTTCGATGACAGAACGTGACATGCCAGAATGGCAGGTCTGGTAGGATTTTTATACTTGATACTTTAATGATTTAGTCCTATGACCAAAAGGAGTCTGGGTTAATAATGTCAAAAGGCATATTGATTGTTGGGGATGCGGTAGTTTACACAGTTTCTATGACGAACGAATGAATAATCAATTGTATGGTTTTTATTCTGAGATTGTAGACTTATCCATCTGCAGGAATTTCGTGCCTTATCTTACCCTCGGCTCCTTTCCAGTTTATTTGGAAAACACCTGATACACAGGAATGAAATGTAGACGATGAACTGGAGTCTATATCTGAGCTAAACATGTCCAACTGGCGCATTGATTCTCTTGACAACAGTAATCCATCCAACCGAAGAAGAGAATCTCGAAGTAATGGAATTTTCTCAGGAATGACATCTTCCATAAGCATCACGGTGATCATATCGGACAGAAGGTTGCTGCTGCTGATAAATCCCCCACTTTCGTGATTGATCAAGTCTGCCACCTTCATTGTAATCTCAAACCTATTAGCAACAGGTGCTGTTGCAGATAGCCGAAGCCATCGTGGATGCGATGTATGCGATCCGGTCAAATCATTATGGAGGCGAGTTGTTGTTTGTTTTGCTGGCATTCTTATCACCAAACCAACAAGTCCTACAGCCGACTTTCTGTTTGTCATCAACATTAGCATCCTCAAATGAGTTCAAGTGTATGCAATGTTTGCGATCAATTTGTCCTGCGGATGGCTCCCGAGTCGTCTTCGAATTGGGAAGGATTGTTCTGCGAGCTGTGAGAAAGCCAGGCATCACGTGACACGATGTCCCCAGCAAAACATACTGCACAGCAAGAACAGCAAGACAGGCAAGTCGCTAAAAATATCTTCTTTTTAGCGAAAAAAACTTGGCGAGTCAGTCATGACGAACGTATTCGGGTCGTCAGTTGTCGTCAGTTGGACCGTTCGAGTCGTCGGTTATCCTCAAACGGACGACAAACGGTCGTAAACAGTTCGTCACTAACGACTTTGGCTGTCATAACAGGGTCGTCACTGACGACTTTGGTTGTCGTATCAGGGTCGTAACGACGACTTTGGCTGTCGTAACATGGTCGTCACTGACGACTTTCGAGGTAGTAACTTGTCGTAACTAACGACTTTCGATGTAGTAACTTGTCGTAACTTACGACTTTGGTGGTAGTACGACTCAGGAGGTTGCTGTCGTCACATCATGGTCGCGGTATGGGGTGAGTTACTTCTCCATTTTTGATGGTAGCACGCGATTCACCCACAAAAAGCAGCGCGTTAAAAAGTTGCAACTATGACTCCGATGAAGACGGTGCCATCTCTTTGGAAGAAGAGGACGAATTGCCGCCAGCCCCTGCGAATGCACCGCCAACCGCATCGGCCATCACTTCCGACGGGCGCAAACACAACAAACAGCGCCTGCTCCTAATCTCATCCCGCGGCGTCACGGCGCGCTATCGCCACCTCCTGGAGGACTTGCGCACGTTGATCCCTCACGCCAAGAAGGAGAGCAAGCTTGACGTGGGCAAGAATTACTCCGGATCTGGCAATGGCCCCAACGCCGCGTCTTCATCTCCACCCCCGCCAAAACCAACATCAAAATCGTATCGGATCTCATGACCCAAAATCCCTTCACGCTCTCCCCGCAAACTTCCGTCGATGAAGCCATTGCCACATTGCTCGTGGCGGGGGTGTCGGGTGCTCCGGTGGTGGAACGGCTCAAGAGCGCCGCTGAGGAGGAGGATGGAGGTGACGGGAAGACGAAAGGGAAGGTGGAACTTCGTCTCGTGGGATTTGTGAGTTCCTTTGATTTTTTGCCACGAGAAGAGGGCGGGTTGGTCACTTTGGGGGACATGGAGGATAGTGAGACGGCGAGGAGGATTTTGGGACAGACTGTGAGGGAAATTATGACGAGGAATCTGGTCACTGTTACGACGAATGATTTGATGAAGACTGCTGCCAAGGTTATGGCCAAGCATAGGTGAGCGCATGAATGGAATCTGATACAGTTCGCGATGCTTGATACTTTGCGTACTCGGGATTGCAAATAGTGTCTCACGATGCCCATCACACACACATCATTGATTCGCTCCTTGCAATACCATAGGTTACATGTACTCCCCGTAGTCGATGTGCACAGGGGCAATCTCGTGGGAGTCATCTCCGCCAAAGACGTCATGAGAGATGTCATGAAGACGGTGAATAAGGCACTTCCGTCGGAGGAAGACTTCTCACAACGCATGGCTAATTTTGAACCTTAGAGATTGAAAGCCATTTTGGTTTGTTGGATGAAAGATCTTTGTGCTGGAATTGGAGAAGGAGAGGATTGCATAGCATTGCAACGAATTGTGTTTAGTAGAAAGAGATGCATGGTGATGAAAGACATAGGTTGAACTGTTGATACAACGCTCTTTGTGAGTAAAATAACCCATCACATACACCAGACGGGCAAACAAGTTATAGTATTATACTGTGATTGGTATTACTAATGTAGAATGGCGAGAGATGCCGTGTTGAGAGTTGAGAAAACTAATCACTTGGTAAATCGTGCCATTTCTTTGTTATGTAGTTGAGAAGGGCGCAAGGTCCACAGTTGATGCCACTTAAGTCAAAGAATGGTTAACGAGATGGGTTGTCACCTTGTCTAGTGAGTAGTAAATAGTACTCATTTCGAGAGTGACATGCTACTTCTTTCAAAACCTTAATCACAAAGTTTGCGCGCTCGTATCTCTTCGACAGCAAGCCTCGAATGACTTGCATCCAAGTTTGTCAAGTGAATAGTAAAACGCATTCATTTCGAGAGCAACCGGCGACTTCTCTCAAAACTCAATCACTATATAAACTTATATGCTCTCACTCCAACTTCTTCTACAGCAAGCCTCGAATAACTTGCATCAAAGTTTGTAAAGGACGACGAAACGCAGGATCGCAGTTTGACATTTTGCTGTTGATATTGGAGAGAAGTTGCTGCACGACGCTACCAACATCTGTAGTTGATGAATCACAACGAGAAATCAGGAAGAATTTGATGAATCAAACACTCCAATGAATACGAGGCATCACATAAAAAGCCATAAACAACGGCAACACTCACGTCGTTTAATATTCTCATTCGTCGGGTCAATCGCCACTGCAATTTCCTGCGACCACGTAACAATAATCTTAAAATCCGTCGGATCAGTAGCAGACACCAACACCGCTCCAAGTTGCTGCATCAAACAAATCAAAATAGTCTGGCTGAGCGTCACTTCGCCGTTGAATGCCGCGGTAATATCGGCATGTTTGCAGGTGAATAGGACGACGTCACCGTTGGCCGCTGAGACGGCCTTGGTGAACCCTTCTTCGTAACGTTGGGCTTGGCAGAGGGATAGGATTTCTTGGCGGGCATCGACGGGTCGGGGTGGAGGGTGGGGGGCTCTTTGTGTCGTTGATTGTCCACCGTTGTTGGCGGCGGCGGCAAATCCGGCCGATCGAAGTTGGGCTACTTCCGACAAAAGTGATTGGATGGCCTCGAACATTTTCATCATTTGTTGTGACATTGCTTCCATTGTAGAGGAGGTCGATTGTGCCTGACTAGTTGCTATTTGTGCTAGGCCATGATACATAGTTTTGGACATTTGATGAAACATTTGACTGGTGGCCGCTTCGTAGGCAGGAATCATGATTTCTTTCATTGGCTTCCACTGTTATCTTTATTTAGTGAAACAAGACTTCTTCCAGTTTGCAGGCTCTGACTGCTGCTAAAAAATCTTGCAGCGGCTGCTTGTAATTTTGTATGTATTTTACGGCAGCCGATGTAACGCGACAGCACTACGATACTGTTAAACAGGTAGTCACAAGTAGTCACCTGGAGGTAGTAACATGGTCGTAACCTCACGACTTTGGCTGTCGTACTTACGACTAACTGACGACTTTGGATGTCGTAACCGGGTCGTTACAACGACTTTGGATGTCGTAACATGGTCGTCACTGACGACTTTCGATGTCGTAACAGGGTTGTCAGTGACGACTTTCGAGGTAGTAACACGGTCGTAAGTTCGTATAAATAACGACTCAGCACTGGTCAAGTGGTCGTAAGTCGTCACTTTCGGTGTCCGAGTCGTCACATGTCGTAAGCTTCAGTCACGCAAGTCGCTAGTGTCTTCAACTTTTATCGCCAGAATGTTCGTTTTTTTGCGAGTTGCCTGTCTTGCAGGCAGTGGCTTCAACACGTCACACTACGAAACAATGTATTTGCAAGTCGAAACAGACTTCCGAATACAACTCGCGTCGCAGACTTGAAGCACTCACTGATTTCACTGTGACACGGCCATAAACAAATCAGACATATTATAGAACACAAATGGAACAATCTCAAATCCTCCAAACGTAGCCTGTAAATGTATGGGTCATGACAGCTAAATTTAAAATCATCACCACTGTCACGTTGGGGGCGGATCGTGAACACGGACCAAGCTGTGATTATTAATCATTCCCATTCATTGGCTGTATTTTGCGTGACTGTCTAGCAGTGCCAGCAATTCAATACGCCAATGGCAAGAGTCAGAAGATGATACTTACTCAAGCCGTTAAGACAACGTCCAACTAGCAATGCAATGAATAAGTGACACGGTCTGCCCTGTGAAAATTGTAGTTGCCTTGAATTCGCTCAAATATTACCTAATCCTGTGACGCTGTAAGAGGTTATGGCAGTCTGATGGAGTGTTAAATCTATGGTATGGTAGCAGCTCTTGTATTGTCAAGTTGCCCGCCGCGATTGTTACTACTATTGCTGAATTGGCCAATGGCTTGGTTGGAGGTTCAATGATAATTCTATTTTATGCGTGGGTGTGCCTGGTGATGGGCTAGTAGGACAATAGGTCATGAGCATTTGGGCACAAGGATCGGCAAGACAGGCAAGTCGCTAAAAATATCTTCTTTTTAGCGAAAAAATCTTGGCGAGTCTGTCAAGACGAACGATTCGGTCGCCAGCTGTCGCCAGTTGGACCGCTCGAAGCCGCCAGTTATCCTCGAACGGACGACAAACGGTCGTAAACAGTGCGTCACTAATGACTTTGGCTGTCGTAACAGGGTTGTCACGGACGACTTTGGTTGTCGTGAGCGGGTCGTGAACGCATCTACTTTGGCTGTCGAACATGGTCGCCACTGACGACTTTCGAGGTAGTAACTTGTCGTAACTAACAACTTTCGAGGTAGTAACATGTCGTAACTTACGACTTTGGTGGTAGTACGACTCAGGAGGTTGCTGCGGTACAAGTTTAAGTGTAGTAATGATGCGTGACATTTTTTACTAGTAGGTATCAAGTAAAAAAAACATCACATGCAGCATCAGCAACCATCAAAATCATACAACTTCCCGCGATTTTGACCTAGCCATCATACAAATCCCTTGTACCCATAATCAATATCATAGATGACGTCACATTTTTTATCTAGCTATCATAGAAAGATTCTATGATTTATCCGAATCTCAAAAAATCCGTGTCACGTGTTTACTTAGCAGTCTCCGTGGATTTTTTCAATATCATAGAGTCGTTCTATGACATATCACAGTCCGATTTCTGGCCACACCAACGCCCGTTAAGGCCGTTTAATGCTACGAATCATATAAATTAACCCCGTATGCTAAATTTTTAAGGTACATAAAAATGTTAAGTATTAATGGCCACTCCCTAGAGCTATACTTTCTAGTGCCACCCCCGCCCCCAAGGCCCCCAAACCAATGCACACTCTAGTACGGAGTCTAAACTAATTATTGTTTATAACACTACTTTGGTTGGACATGGCCAAAGGGTTCATTTGAACAACAATTGCTGTTGCTATTACTGAACCCTCAACTTTGTTTATGGTACACATATCATGTATGCTGTACACATCATAGTTGCACACCTGTTGTACCAAATGAAAATAACTGCAAAACACATGTAAAATACAGCGTGTGTATGTGTACCATAGCTATAACATGAAAATGTCATATTATTTCACAAATACATTCCAATATGCAATGACATTTCATAACATAAGCTTACTAAGATGAACAACCTTAATTCCTTTTGAAGTTGTTACTTAGAAAGTTGCGACAACACTTGAAACCTAAGTTGTCTTCCTGTCATCCTTCTGCTTTGTGTGAAAATGAACACAGCAAGTAGAACAGTGCCAACCAGTTCTTGGAGGCTTATTATTTTGATTAGAGCAACTGAAGCCTTAACATATTGTGCATATTTATGTAGGTTGTGTGTTGCTGCTAATGGTTCGAGTAACAATTTTTAGCCTTATTTCATGTTCACTAATACAATGTCCTTTGCCCAACCATTTTGAATGGTTACTTATTTTTTCTTCTTGTTTTAATAGGGGTTGTCATGCCAATACAATTTGAGGAATACAATGGATCATCAATAAGTCACATTGAGCAAAATTATGGTTTATCGGTCATGCATTGTAGTTCACACATATCTTGTGATGCTACTGTATTTAATACCCAAATACCCTCTTGTAATTCAATTATTATGACATATCTTTACATACTGCCATGGATATTCATTTCACTATGCTGCACTGAAATCTTTGATTGTTCATCTTTTTTCATGTTCACAACTGAGTAAGTCGGTTGATTGTACCACTTGCAGATTTCAGATGAATAACTCTGTTTTTACCTTTACAGATGATAACAATTACAATGGAATTCTAAATATTGATTGACATAGTTGCCAAACTTCCTTCAAAAATCATTATTTGCAATTTTCATCTTTGAGACATTTATGGACGTGCCAAAGTTTTGTCTTCTGCAGA